>CAUDMG010002213.1:0-13212 GCA_958450375.1 Homarus gammarus
AAAAAAAAAAAAGATTTTTTTTTTTTTTTTTTTTTAATAAAAATTCTACAAAGAAATACAGTACAGTAAAAGTAATGAATAATGATGAATGGATACAGTACAGTGAAAGTAATAAATAATAAGGAATGGATACAGTGTGACTGAGCACTTAACCTTTAATGTAGTCAGCTGAATGCACATGGGGCCCCCATAATTTTCTAATTATACATGGAGACTACATTAACTGGAAACGTTTCGGTATAGAAAATGCATGTGTCATTTAAAAAAAAAAAATAAATTTTTTTTTTTTTTTTTATCTATATCTGAGGCGGTCGTAAGTCCCAACGGTCGTAAGTCCACGTAGTCGTAAGTCGGGGTCTAGGTGTGTGTGTGTGTGTGTGTGTATATATATATATATATATATATATATATATATATATATATATATATATATATATATATATATATATATATATATATATATATATATATATGCTGATAACCACCAGGAAAGAAGAAAACACGAAGTTCCCAAGCGCTTTCGTGTAATTCACATCTTCAGGGGTGAGTACAGACTAGTCTAGTCTGTACTCACCCCTGAAGATGTGAATTACACGAAAGCGCTTGGGAACTTCGTGTTTTCTTCTTTCCTGGTGGTTATCAGCATATACCTAGATCACGCGCACCTACAGTGATTTACTTGCATATATATATATATATATATATATATATATATACTCGTCTATAACCCCCCTCGTTTATAGGTCGACCCTGATTTTTTGACCAAGAAATCGTAAATTTACGATATTCCTCGTTTATAGTTCGACCCACGTTTTTGAGGGTAATGGAACAACAAAACCTTCACTAAAAACTCTCTACGTCCTATAAACTGAGGCTCGCCGTGCATGAAAAACGAGTGCCAAAGGCAAATTGTTTACCATTTATTATTACGACACTTTACACTGAAACGCGGGTAGTTTCAACAAAAACATTGTATATTTCCATTCAAGTATTTATTCAAGTCAATTAGGAGGGAATATTGTTGTAATACAACAGTTTTTTAACTAAACCATTCGAAAAGCGATTACGGTAACATCTTTTGAACGAAAGAAAGCTTAAGTCATAGTTTTCGTCACGATTTTATCCCACTTTCCACTTTAATACGTACGTAATTTCAGCAAAAATATTACATTTCCGTGAATGTATTATATCAAGCACAGTATGAATAGAATATCATTGTAATATAACAGAATTTTAACCGAAAACTATTAAAAAAACGAGTAACATCTCAAGAACAGAAGCTTAGGTAAACTCTTTTGTTTTCGTCATGTATTTTATCCTATTTTACATTGAAATACATCACATTTCAGCAAAACTACTTTTATTTCCGAGAATATATTCATTCAGGCGCAGTTTAGGTAAAATATACGTGTGATGTAATAGTTTTTTAACTGAAAACGATTCGAAAAACACGTACCCTCTAGCCCTGTTCAGGGAGAGGACTGGGAGAAGCTGTTTGGTGCTGCACACGATGACAAGGAAAATGATTTCGATGGATTTTAATGAAAATATTCAGAAATATGGTATCGTAGTACTTATTCAAGTCAATTAGGATAGAATATTATCGTAATACAACAGTTTTTAACTGAAAACCATTCGAAAAGCGATTACGGTAACATCTTTTGAACGAAAGAAAGCGAAAGTCATTGTTTTCGTCACGATTTTATCCCACTTTCCGCTAATACCTACATCATTTCAGCAAAAATATTACATTTCCGTGAATGCATTATATCAAGCACAGTATGAATAGAGTACCATTGTAATATAACTATTTTAACCAAAAACTATTAAAAAAACGAGTAACTTCTCTTGAACATCGGAAGGTTAGGTAAAATCTTTTGTTTTCGTCTTGTATTTTATCCTATTTTACATTAAAATATATCACGTTTCAGCAAAACTACTATTTACTTCCGAGAATATATTCATTCAGGCACAGTTAAGGTAAAATATACATGTGCTGTAACAGTTTTTTAACTGAAAACGATTCGAAAAACACATGTACCGTCTAGCTGAGACACAACAGCTGGTGGTGCGTGATGCGTCATGCATCGTTGTAAACAATAGGAGGTTGAAGTAGATTACCGGGTATTATATTAAGTGTGAAATATCGAAAAGGTTTTTATTACCGGTATTTTTTGTAGATCAATGAGAACTGTGATACCGTATATGATATGATAAGTTAGCCTATGCTAAGAACTTCAACATAGACTACTGAAAGCACGTTGTAAGGTAATTTAGCCTATTGTAAGTTGGTGAGCTTCATTTACTGAAGGAACTGCACAACTTTTCATTACTAATTGGTACATATTTTACATTTCCATTGTTTACTGGCAGTAAATGGTAAATATTTTTCATGTCTGAAGCTAAAAGTTGCTCCTCGCCCTTCCCATCATGCATGGGTTCAACCTAACAAAACTATTACGCATGTATAGGACGACCCCCAATTTTTTGCGTAAAAACTCGAACTATACACGAGTATATATATATATATATATATATATATATGTATATATATATATATATATATATATATTATATATATATATATATATATATATATATATATATATAATGTGAAATATAACAAAGTCTAGGACTGCTTTTAGCATCCTGGTGGTCCAGCGGTTAGCGTTCCCCGGTCACAGTCATAGGCTTGTGGGCCGTGGGTTCGAATCCTGGCGGGTTGAGGTGTTGATTGTATGTAGAAGTCCGCGTGCTTTATTGGGCTAATGAAATATATATATATATATATATATATATATATATATATACAGTATTACCCCGCCGCCTAACGCGGTTTCACTTAACGCGTTTTGTCATATACGCGGTGCCTCGCCAGAGCTGAACTTTCACTTAACACGGATTTTTTCCATATATACGCGGTGAGTGTCCGGCTCGAGACGCTATTTTTAGATTTGCCCCACCCGCCACCCTGCCTGTTTTAGCTCATAAAATTCATACAAATTACCCGACCAGAATATAATTTACATTGCTGGAATTCTTATAATTTGGTGATCATTTTGAATATAAACATCATATATTTTGCATTAGACATACAAATTTTAGATAAAATGTTTTCTCTAGTAAATATGTTATCTTTTGTGCAAAATATATGAAATTTATATTCAAAATATTCCTGGTCTTACAAGGAATCCAGCAATGTCAATTATATTATCCTAACTTTAGTTTGAGGTATTATTTATTAAAATTTAGTGGTTTTCCCACACATCTCCTTGGGACGGTTGGTGGGGGGTGGGGGGGACCGACCGACCATCTGTTACCCAGTGAAGAATATTTTTTTTTTTTTTATTAACTGAAGATATTTGTTTTAGCTCATAAAATTCATACAAATTACCCGGTCAGAATAAAATTTACATTGCTGGAATTCTTATAATTTGATGATCATTTTGAATATAAACATCATATATTTTGCATTAGACATACAAATTTTAGATAAAATGTTTTCTCTAGTAAATATGTTATCTTTTGTGCAAAATATATGACATTTATATTCAAAATATTCCTGGTCTTACAAGGAATCCAATGTCAATTATATTATCCTAACTTTAATCTGAGGTATTATTTAATACAAAATGTTAAAATTTATTTTTTTTACCCACTCTTCTCTTGAAGGGACGATTGGTGGGGGGTGGGGGGGAGGGTTGGGACTGACCGCGGGGTTGGAAGAGGGGGGGGAGGCAAGGTTGGGTACTTTGATTGACAGATAGTGTCCTGAAGAATATTTTTTTTTTTTTATTAACTGAAGATATTTGTTTTAGCTCATAAAATTCATACAAATTACCCGGCCAGAATATAATTTACATTGCTGGAATTCTTATAATTTGGTGATCATTTTGAATATAAACATCATATATTTTGCATTAGACATACAAATTTTAGATAAAATGTTTTCTCTAGTAAATATGTTATCTTTTGTGCAAAATATATGACATTTATATTCAAAACATTCCTGGTCTTACAAGGAATCCAGCAATGTCAATTGTATTATCCTAACTTTAGTTTGAGGTATTATTTATTAAAATTTAGTGGTTTTCCCCAAAAAATTTCTCAGAGAGGGAAGAGCCAGCAGTGTAGTGTGAGAAGAGAGGGAGGGAGTTGAGTCCATTATTTGAATGGACATTAACTTGGCGACTGTATTTCTCTTAAGTATTAATTGTGTGCATGTACCATCATAAAATTAAGATGTTATTTTTACTACAACATAGTTATGTGTCTTCAAAAAGTGGAGTTTGGGGGTCGGGCTGGTTTCTATTGGAATTAATCCCATATGTTCTGTTGTTCACTTAACGCGGATTTCACTTAACACGGGACCCTCTGGGTTCTATTGACCGCGTTAAGTGGGGTACAACTGTATATGTATATATATATATATATATATATATATATATATATATATATATATATACACAGTATTACCCCGCTTTGCGCGGTTTCACTTAACGCGATTTCTCATATACGCGGTGCCTCGCCAGAACCGAACTTTCAATTAACGCGGTTCATCTATCCATATACGCGGTGAAGAATATTTTTTTTATTTAGCTCATAAAATTCATACAAATTACCCGGCCAGAATATAATTTACATTGCTGGAATTCTTACAATATGATGATCATTTTGAATATAAACATCATAGCTTTTGCATTAGACATACAAATTTTAGATATAATGTTTACTCTGGTGGTTATCAGCATATACCTAGATCACGCGCACCTACAGTGATTTACTTGCATATATATATACATATATATATATGCAAGTAAATCACTGTAGGTGCGCGTGATCTAGGAATATGCTGATAACCACCAGGAAAGAAGAAAACACGAAGTTCCCAAGCGCTTTCGTGTAATTCACATCTTCAGGGGTGAGTACAGACTAGATAGAGAAATGCAGAACAAGATGAATATATACAGAGGAGGGTGAGACCAGGTCCACAATGGTCAGGTAATGACCCTACTAATCTTTAAATGGCACACAACGGTTGGTGGTTGGGTCAGATGGGACAGTGACCCGCCCTCTCACCTGATCACAAATCTTCTTAATTACAAAGTTGTCCAGCTTGTACAAGCCGTTACTCAAATTCATGTTGAATGCTTCGGTATGTTTAATAAGACTAGATTCTATGATGTTCCTACTATCAATTGAATTACATGGTAATATTGAGGAGGCATTATCCCAGTCAATGCAATGCTTGTTATCCCTCAAATGAACAAACAGAGCATTGGATTCCTGGCCTGTCCTGACACTGTATTTGTGTTGTTTAATTCTAGTTACAAGATCTTTACCTGTCTGGCCTAAGTAAAACATATTACATTCCTTGCAAGGAACTTTATAAATGCAACCAATTGTGTTGCTGGGGGAGTTCTTGATTAACATTTGTTTAACAGTGCATGAGTTTTTAAATGCCACATTGACGTTCCAAGATTTTAGCTGTGCCGGAATGTGTGAGAAATTTTTGTGAAATGGTAATATTAAGATATTCTTATGGTCATGGGTGGGCTTGGGATCAGTTCTATAAAAAGTTTTCTTAGTAATGTTTAAGCATTTGTCTATGAAAGATCTAGGGTATTTAAGGTTTGAGCCAATATTATATATATATTTGTATTCCTCATCGATGAATTCCGGACTGCAAATTCTCAAGGCACGTAAAAACATTGTTGTAAATACTGACTGTTTGACTTTATTATGGTGGGCAGAATAATAATGAATGTATGAACACACATTGGTTGGTTTTCTATAAATACTGAACTTGAAAGTGTTACCCATTCTGTGTATCAGACAGTCTAGGAATGGCAATTTACAGTCTTGCTCGAATTCCACAGTGAATTTGATCGAGGGGGCTAAGTTGTTAAGTTGTGGTAGGAAAACTTTTAGGTCCTCATTACATGGCCAGAGACATAATACATCATCAACATATCTAAACCAGACTGCTGAGGGTGGTAAAATATTACTTAATAGTTTCTTTTCAAAGAATTCCATATATAGGTTGCTTAATACAGGTGAGAGTGGATTACCCATTGCCATACCAAATTTTTGAGCATAATATTCCCCATTGAAATCGAATTTGCAATCCTTAATACATAGTTTGATGAGTTCGATGAAGTCATCTTTCGAGACGGGCAGTGAAATGTTATCCAGGGAATCTATGAGGAACTCTAGTAAATCATCAACTGGGACCTTTGTAAAAAGTGACGTTACATCAAAGCTGACCAGTTTAAAATCATGATTAATGTGTGAGTTATTGAGTTTATCAACCAGATCCATATTATTCTTGATATTGGAGTTAGAAATGTTGCCAACTAGGGGGTTTAGTAAGGAAACTAACCATTTCAATAGTTTGTAAGAGATTGACCCAACAGAGCTAATGATGGGTCTTGCTGGGTTATTGGGCTTGTGGGTCTTGATTAAACCGTACATGTAAGGCAGTGGAGGGGACGTTGAAGTAAGATGTTTAATGAGAGTAGCTTTGCCTCTCAATAGGGACTTAAGTTTTTTGTTGAACTGGGTGTTGACAGTGTTGAGAGGATTATTTATGAGTTTAGAATATGTTGTAGTGTCACATAAAAGGTCATTCATTTTTGAGATATAGTCATCTTTGTTTAAAATCACTACTGTGTTGGCTTTATCTGCTTTAGTGACATGTAGATCCTTATTTTTCTTAAGGGCTTGGAGTGCTTTGGTGAATCTTTCTGGACAGTTTGAAACACAAGGCTTGGACATAGATGCATACACAACACCTTTACACATGTTCACTTCTTCACTGAATTTCTCCGTTGTGTGCCATTTAAAGATTAGTAGGGTCATTACCTGACCATTGTGGACCTGGTCTCACCCTCCTCTGTATATATTCATCTTGTTCTGCATTACTCTATCTAGTCTGTACTCACCCCTGAAGATGTGAATTACACGAAAGCGCTTGGGAACTTCGTGTTTTCTTCTTTCCTGGTGGTTATCAGCATATATATATATATATATATATATATATATATATATATATATATATATATATATATAATAGACATGATTACCAGAAGATTAGACACCCCATCTTATTTCACCTGAAAATTAGATACTCGGAGGTTAGTTTAGCGGAAGTTTAATTCAGGTTAAAGTTAGATTAGGTTAAATTAGTGTAACATTAGGTTAGTTTAGCTTAGCGTTAAGTTAGTTTAGTACCGTATAGCGTTACCCAACCTAACTTACAGCTTATTCTACCTGAAAATTAGACACCCTGACTTATCCCCAACCTAACTTAATGCTAACCTAACATCTTCAGGTAGTGTTAAGGTGTTTAATTAATCACAAGGCAAAATAAACTGGGTGTGCCTGAACTTGGGCGTAAATGGGACTGCCCAGTATGGGCCAATAGGCCCAATGCAGTTTCCTCCATTCTTATGTTCTTAACCCAGCAACTGACAGGTGAAACACACACACATTTTCTTGAGGACACTTTGCTAGTGATGCTTGAGGATGTGCCCATTAGAATACATCAACTGTGGTACATGCATCATCGTGATCCAGCTCATTTTGCACAAGTAACACAGTAAATCCTAAATGTTGGATATCCTGGCAGGTGGATAGGATGTGCCAGCCCTGTCCCATGGCCACCTTGATCCATTTGACTTCTTTTTGTGGCGCCACTTTAAAAGCAATGTGTATGCTACAGAGGTTCCTACTCATAGGGAATTGTGGAGCCGAGTACAACACAGTGCCACAAGCATTCACAATACGCCTGGAGTCATCAAACGTGTGCAACAGTCACTTTTGCAACGGACTGAAGCCTGCATTCAGGAAGAGGGCTGGAACTTTGAGCATTTATTGTGAAAACCTTATTAGATTGCAAATGATTGTAAATAATTTGTACCGTACTAGCAACACTGGATATTTTATTTATACTCCGTAGATTTTATCACATTCCATCCCCAACTCAGCTTGTAGTACAAGCTGAGTACTGCTGAAGTTACAGTGTACAGGCTTAAGTTACAGTGTACTGGATTATCAAGAGAATCGCCAGAATTTAAATTAATTATTTTCTCTATACTGTATGCATCACAACATAAGAGAGAAAGCATAAAATTCTTATCACAGAAAACTGCATCAGGTTACTTGTGCTCTACATGTAAACATACTTGTGACACTTTAAAGAAAGTGGGAAAGAAGGGTAGGTTGGATTAAGTCCCTCTCATACCTACTCTTCCATTTAAAGCCTCTACACACTCTAAAAATATTAAAATAGTTTACAAAGTCTCTTTTGAAAATCACATTTATATGAAAATGAAAATCCATTTTGTACTGAATCACACACCTTCACCTGAGGTCAGTTTAAGGAGTCATAATGTTCTTTACTGTTTTCAGAAACTTAACACCAGATCCACTCAGTTCTACTTCGTCAAGACATTCTCCCAGGTCTTCTTCTTGGTTGCTGTTAGGTCTTCTAATATTATCACCCATGTCACCAGGAACATTACTATCATTCAAACTTGAATTTATCGATTCTTCCAAGACATTCTTAACTTGAAAGAAGAACTCATCTGTAACATCTATTGTACTTGTGTCAGCATGGTTGGGTTCATCAGGTCCCCTTGGTGGTGGAGTGTCTTCAGGAGCTTCTACATAGTTCTCATTTACAGACTCACTGCTGGAGTGACTCTGAGCAGAACTGGAGGAATTCCTCCTGACTCTGTTTATGCTGACACTACTGGGACAATGTTGTTCCACCTGCCTGTCACCTGGCTTATATAGACTAACAGTGCTACTAGTCACACTGGGAACAGGGCTCTTACTGCTACAACTTTCCTGCCTCAGTGACAAAACCTTCTTCCTGGGAGAACCTGTCAGTCGGTAGTGTATGACATCAGTAGATATATTGAGAGCTTTTGGATCTTCCTTTTTATCTCTTGCAACCACTTCCAAACTTGTCTTTACTTCCATGTTGTCCTGAGATAGATCATTTCTCAGAGGAGTTGATGTCACAGTGAAAACCCCAGAATCATTGTGGGTTGTTTCTTGATTACCAGGAGGGAGTTGTACTGCAGCCATGGAAGTAATACCTCCCGTGGGTAAAAGGTTTGCCAACTTGGTGGAGATAAGATGCTCCAGCTGATTCTCCAGGATGCTGGATGACGTGAACATTAACGGCTGAATACCCCCCATCTGGAAAAATGAGAGGAGTATGAAGAGTTATAGATTACATAAATCCTTTTATTTAAATATTATTACTTAAAGCAGTGCACAACAAAATTAATTTCCTAAAAACAAGTACAACTAAGTCCTGCGACATCCTGTAGTTACGACCACAATAAAATTCCATTTTTAATTCAAATTGGTCCTTATTAGATCATAAGGCCTCTGGGGTTGTAATGGCTATTGGACAACAATATTACTGACACACTAGGATGTGGGTTCATTCTTTAAACTTACCCAAGACACAATGATATCTCTCTCTCTCTCGTATATTTATGGTTTAATTAAGTCAGGTTTAACTTGGTTTATGGTAAATTAATAATTTCACTTGACAAATCAAACAGATAATAACTTAATGCGAGAATTTTATATACTCCTGTAGTAAAATGTCACTTTCTTCTGACTGAAAAAAAAAAAGAAGATTCTAGGCGAGGTCTATGATATTTTGAAGTGAGACCGAGACACTAACAGACCACACAGCTGAAGAGGGCAGGTAGTGTCGGTGTTTACCTATACAGTACATAACTTGTCTGGTCACATCTACATTCATAGTTTCTTGTGTTTGTGTTGTCATATTGTACACTAAGTGGATACCATAAGGGTTAAAGCTCTGTAATGGACTGAAAGCATTATATATATATATATATAATCAACGACCTCACCAGCAAGGAATCGAACCCTCGACCTACTGGGTGTGACTAGGGAGCGCTTACCGGCTAGGCCACAAGGACACTAAAAGCAGTTCTAGACTCTGTTATATTTCACACAAAGCCTGTTCATCGAGCTGATGGCGCCGTGAACCTCAATGGGAAACTGCCCGTGCCTCGTATGTGGTGTCAGTAAGCGCTCCCTAGTCACACCCAGTAGGTCGAGGGTTCGATTCCTTGCTGGTGAGGTCGTTGATTATATGTTCAAAGTCCGCGTGTTAAATGGACTAAAAATGAAGTATATATATATATATATATATATATATATATATATATATATATAGTGTATTATATATATATATATATATATATATATATATATATATATATATATATATATATATATATATATACCGTATATCACGGCCTATAAGGCGGCGGGGTGCATAAGACGCCCCCCCCCAAATTTCCATTTAAAAAGTAGCTTTTGAGCTCTATTTGCTGTATAAGACCAGTACCCCAAATGTGACACTTACCCACTGACTCAGTAGTCCTTTACCAACCATCCTTGGTTTTTTAAAATAAGGCCAATTCACTTCAAGTAATGTCATCAAATTATACCCGCTGGTGTAGTGTAAACACTAGTGACGTCACTGAAGCGTCTGCTATTTACCGGTAACTGGAACTAATGTCGGTATCGAGGAAAATTTTTCCATTTACTTGAAATGGATTTACCGATTTATTTGTTTATTTATTTATAATATACTGTAACATATTAAACACACTGCAAGTATTTTCTTTCATTTCTACGCTTGCTTCACACGAGACGATCGGTGGTGGGAGTGTTCCCTCGTCTCGGTGGTGTGGCTGTGTTCCGACTATTTATACAACAGGTGGTTCAACAGCAACCACCGTATTCTAATTGTGGTGTTTCATTAGGATTTGAGTGAAAAAGGTTACCGGTATGTACTTACTACAAACATTTATTACACAAATATATATATATATATATATATATATATATATATATATTATATATATATAATATATATATAATATATATATATATATATATATATATATATATATATACTATGTACAAAAAATGAATGTTCAATGAATTATTTATGGTGCATGAGGGTACTGGCCACTTCAGACGGGCTATAGCCTTGTTATCTCCCCTCCATCTCACCCCGAGCCAGAAGGAAGCGTCTTGGTAAATAACATGTTTGCTTATTTTCCATTTACTTGAAATAAATTTACCGAATTATTTGTTTATTTATTTATTTGTAATATACTGTAATATATTAAACACACTGTAATTATTTTCTTTAATTTTTGTATTTATTTATAGTTAGTTACTTAAAATAAGGCCAATTCACTTCAAGTAATGGCATCAAATGTTACCAGCTGGTGTAGTGTAAACACTAGTGACGTCACTTAAGCGTCTGTAATTAACCGTCGATAGTTTCAAGAATTAATGCACTCATTTACTGAATATTCTTTGTAAAAAAATAAAATTTAAATCAATTATTTATAGGAGATAAATATTATTATCAGTAAATATACCGATACCCGGTATGCATTACTGACCACCTCCACGGCTAAAAATAGCCCAATCTCGCGGTCACTTTCCCTTTTTTCTTGTCTCCTCACTGGCAAATGGGGGGGGAGGGGGCGTGTGATGATAGCTGTGTTTATTACAGGGGTATAAATCCCTTTTACGGTATGTTAGACAGGTTTATAATACATTTTTATTATTTTAATATACCGGTAATCTTAATTTGAATCCAGCTTGCCAAACGTAAGTTTCAGTATAAAATAATTAGTGGTAAGACCTTGTGAGTGGCTTACGATGTTTTCATCACCACTCTTGACACACTAAACCACAATATTTAAGAGGTAAGAATTTTAAATTTGGGGGTTTAGACGACCCCCTAACTTTGGGCAGATTTTTTTAATGTTCAAATTTCGTCTTATAGGCCGTGATATACGGTATATATATATATATATATATATATATATATATATATATATATATATATATATATATATATATATATATATACACAGACAGACCCCGACTTACGACTGCTACGACTTACGACCGTCGGGACTTACGACCGCCTCAGATATAGATAAAAAAAAAAAAAAAAAAAAATTTTTTTTTTTTTTTTTTTTTTTCTTCTTCTTCTTCTTCTTCTTCTTCTTCTTCTTCAAATGACACGCATTTTCTATACCGAAACATTTCCAGTTAATGTAGTCTCCATGTATAATTAGAAAATTATGGGGGCCCCATGTGCATTCAGCTGACTACATTAAAGGTAAGTGCTCAGTCACACTGTAACCATTCCTTATTATTTATTACTTTCACTGTACTGTATCCATTCCTCATTATTCATTACTTTTACTGTACTGCATTTCATTGTAGATTATTTATTTAAAAAAAAAAAAAAAAATTTTTTTTTTTTTTTTTTGTCTATGTCGGACTTACGACCTGGACTTGGGTCCCTAACCCCGTCGTAAGTCGGGGTCTATCTGTACTTCATTTTTAGTCCAATTAACACGCGGACTTTGAACATATAATCAACGACCTCACCAGCAAGGAATCGAACCCTCGACCTACTGGGTGTGACTAGGGAACGCTTACCGGCTAGGCCACAAGGACACTAAAAGCAGTTCTAGACTCTGGTATATTTCACACAAAGCCTGTTCATCGAGCTGATGGCGCCGTGAACCTCATTGGGAAACTGCCCGTGCCTCTTATGTGGTGTCAAAGTCCGCGTGTTAATTGGACTAAAAATGAAGTATATATATGTACCTCGCGTTTCATACCAGCTGGATTCGGTAAAATGCTACTGACACTACATAAGAGGCACGGGCAGTTTCCCAATGAGGTTCACGGCGCCATCAGCTCGATGAACAGGCTTTGTGTGAAATATAACAGAGTCTAGAACTGCTTTTAGTGTCCTTGTGGCCTAGCCGGTAAGCGTTCCCTAGTCACACCCAGTAGGTCGAGGGTTCGATTCCTTGCTGGTGAGGTCGTTGATTATGTATATATATATACAGTAATACCCCGCTTTACTCAGGTTTTTTTTATGCGTTTCTAAAATTACGCAGTACCCTGCCAGAACCGGAATTCCCACTTTACGCGGTGCATCTACTCATATACGCAGGTGAAGTATAATTTTTTTATTTAGCTCATAAAATTCATACAAATTACCCAGCCAGAATATAATTTACATTGCTAGAATTCTTACAATTTGATGATCATTTTGAATATAAACATCATAGATTTTGCATTAGACATACAAATTTTAGATCT
>CAUDMG010002214.1:0-16928 GCA_958450375.1 Homarus gammarus
TGTGAAATGGTAATATTAAGATATTCTTATGGTCATGGGTGGGCTTGGGATCAGTTCTATAAAAAGTTTTCTTCGTAATGTTTAAGCATTTGTCTATGAAAGATCTAGGGTATTTAAGGTTTGAGCCAATATTATATATATATTTGTATTCCTCATCGATGATTTCCGGACTGCAAATTCTCAAGGCACGTAAAAACATTGTTGAAAATACTGACTGTTTGACTTTATTATGGTGGGCAGAATAATAATGAATGTATGAACACACATTAGTTGGTTTTCTATAAATACTGAACTTAAAAGTGTTACCTATTCTGTGTATCAGACAGTCTAGGAATGGCAATTTACAGTCTTGCTCTAATTCCACAGTGAATTTGATCGAGGGGGCTAAGTTGTTAAGTTGTGGCAGGAAAGCTTTTAGGTCCTCATTACATGGCCAGAGACATAATACATCATCAACATATCTAAACCAGACTGCTGAGGGTGGTAAAATATTACTTAATAGTTTCTTTTCAAAGAATTCCATATATAGGTTGCTTAATACAGGTGAGAGTGGATTACCCATTGCCATACCAAATTTTTGAGCATAATATTCCCCATTGAATTCGAATTTGCAATCCTTAATACATAGTTTGATGAGTTCGATGAAGTCGTCTTTCGAGACGGGCAGTGAAATGTTATCCAGGGAATCTATGAGGAACTCTAGTAAATCATCAACTGGGACCTTTGTAAAGAGTGACGTTACATCAAAGCTGACCAGTTTAAAATCATGATTAATGTGTAAGTTATTGAGTTTATCAACCAGATCCATATTATTCTTGATATTGGAGTTAGAAATGTTGCCAACTAGGGGGTTTAGTAAAGAAACTAACCATTTAGATAGTTTATAAGAGATTGACCCAACTGAGCTAATGATGGGTCTTGCTGGGTTATTGGGCTTGTGGGTCTTGATTACACCGTACATGTATGGCAGTGGAGGGGACGTTGAAGTAAGATGTTTAATGAGAGTAGCTTTGCCTCTCAATAGGGACTTCAGTTTTTTGTTGAACTGGGTGTTGACAGTGTTGAGAGGATTATTTATGAGTTTAGAATATGTTGTAGTATCACATAGAAGGTCATTCATTTTAGAGATATAGTCATCTTTGTTTAAAATCACTACTGTGTTGGCTTTATCTGCTTTAGTGACATGTAGATCCTTATTTTTCTTAAGGGCTTGGATTGCTTTGGTGAATCTTTCTGGACAGTTTGGAACACAAGGCTTGGACATAGATGCATACACAACACCTTTACACATGTTCACTTCTTCACTTGTCAAATTACTGAATTTCTCCAAATTGCAAAATGCTCTGGCTATGTCAACACTGTCGACTCCCTTGTTAGAACCATCAAAACTTAAACCATAGCCGAGGGCACACAAGGTATCATTGTCTAGTTGTTTAGAGGAGAGATTCACTACACAGTTGTTATTGGCATCCTTAGTCCAATCACTATTTCTAATAAGGAGTGCCAATTTGTGGTCTATCTTGGCTTGAAGATCAGAACGCTCACGTCTCAGGTTATCAAAACAGTAGTCCAACATGAACTTTTTCCAATAACTCGGTATGGTCATGTTAAAAGCGCGCTTTTTTTGTCTTACAATACGGAAGGCTTCATCCACTTCAATTTTCTTTATTTCAAAATGTTTCTTAAGGATGATTTCTTGGAACTCATCAAAGGGGCGGTCAGACATCTTCAGGACACGTTGTGGGAGGATTGATCTAGGCATAACTTTTTCACTGAGGCATGTCTGGAGAAATTTCAAACGTATTTTCAATTTGTGGGCCTTGATCATCGAAGAGGAGTATTCAAAAACGAAAGGAGACAGTCCAGGACAGCTTGTAGAGAGGATGAAGAAGTGGCGCGTGGAATCCATTTATGCAAGTAAATCACTGTAGATGCGTGTGATCTAGGTATATGCTGATAACCACAAGGAAAGAAGAATATCTTAATATTACCATTTCACAAAAATTTCTCACACATTCCTGCACAGCTAAAAACCTGGAATGCCAATGTGGCATTTAAAAACTCATGCACTGTTAAACAAATATTAATCAAGAACTCCCCCAACAACACAATTGGTTGCAATTATAAAGTTCCTTGCACGGAATGTAATATGTTTTACTTAGGCCAGACAGGTAAAGATCTTGCAACTAGAATTAAACAACACAAATACAGTGTTAGGACAGGCCAGGAATCCAATGCTCTGTTTATTCATTTGAGGGATAACAAGCATTGCATTGACTGGGATAATGCCTCCTCAATATTACCATGTAATTCAATTGTTAGTAGGAACATCATAGAATCTAGTCTTATTAAACATACCGAAGCATTCAACATGAATTTGAGTAACGGCATGTACAAGCTGGACAATTTTGTAATTAAGAAGATTTGTGATCAGGTGAGAAGGCCGGGTCACTTGACCATCTGACCTGACCACCAACCGTTGTGTGCTATTTAAAGATTAGTTGGGTCATTACCTAATACCTGACCATTATGGACCTGGTCTCACCCTCCTTTGTATTACTCTCTCTAGTCTGTACTCACCCCTGAAGATGTGAATTACACGAAAGCGCTTGGGAACTTCGTGTTTTCTTCTTTCCTTGTGGTTATCAGCATACATATGTATATATATATATATATATATCTTGATAAAATCACACGGGAAAATGGAAACAACGGAGTACCTTAGCTTTCGTCTTTATTCAAGACATCTTCAGAGGCAACTGGATTACATGGACAGAGAGAGGCTTAAATATACAGGGTGACCTAAAAAACATGAGGTCAGGTCAAAATGATGACATCCACTAATCCCCACACCAACACACACGTAGAGGAGCTTAAGAGAAGGGTGGTGACGTGACTAGTCAAGTCAGGTCAGAAAAAAGGGGGCCCACAAAATAACTATCATACATCTAGATCAAAGGTTTTTAAAGCATTTTTAACCTTGGGCCACTGACAAATAAATTTATGTAACATATTATCAGTTTTGAACTGACCATCACTAAGGTTTATTGATTTTAATTCCTTAATCAAACTAGCTTCAACAAGAAGTCTTTCTGTGACACAAGATGATTTGAAAACTTCTAAGCTTTTTTCCCAAGCAATGGGGTGATTATTATTCCTAACATGAACGAACAAGGCACTGCTTTCAGATGCAGTTCTAATATTATACTTATGTTGTTTGATTCTGAGCTGCAGTGTTTTTCCTGTCTGACCTACATAATTACAATTACATTTGCTACATGGAATACAATAAACACTACCATTTACATTCAAACTTGGGCTATTCCTTATTAACATATTAGTAATGGTTGAGTCATATTTGAAAACAACATTAATATTTAGAAGCTTGAGGGACCGAACTAACGGGACAAATTCATTACGATAGGGCAGAGTCAAAATATTCTTAAGTGTAGGAACTTGTCTGGTTTGAGAGGAATGAAAGGATTTTTTAGCCCTATTAAAACAACGATCAACAAACACAGAAGGGTACCCACGTTTATGTGCAATAGAACGAATGTGTTTCAATTCATCGTCAATAAATTCAGAGTCACAAATACGCAGACATCTTAGGAACATAACAGAAAAAACTGACATTTTGGTAGACTCAAGGTGATTCGATAAAAAGTGAATGAAACTGTCTACCTGTGTGGGCTTTCTATATACCTTGAATTTATAGTTTTGGCCATTTCTCATGATAAGCATATCAAGAAATGGAAGGGATTCATTTATTTCTCTTTCAATTTTGAACGTGATACTAGGGACAATATTATTAAGTTTGTCTAAAAATTCAAATGGTATAGATATGTTGATGATGTTCTTTGTCTTTGGCCTAAAAACAGTGACCCATTATGTAGGTCAGACAGGAAAAACACTGCAGCTCAGAATCAAACAACATAAGTATAATATTAGAACTGCATCTGAAAGCAGTGCCTTGTTCGTTCATGTTAGGAATAATAATCACCCCATTGCTTGGGAAAAAAGCTTAGAAGTTTTCAAATCATCTTGTGTCACAGAAAGACTTCTTGTTGAAGCTAGTTTGATTAAGGAATTAAAATCAATAAACCTTAGTGATGGTCAGTTCAAAACTGATAATATGTTACATAAATTTATTTGTCAGTGGCCCAAGGTTAAAAATGCTTTAAAAACCTTTGATCTAGATGTATGATAGTTATTTTGTGGGCCCCCTTTTTTCTGACCTGACTTGACTAGTCACGTCACCACCCTTCTCTTAAGCTCCTCTACATGTGTGTTGGTGTGGGGATTAGTGGATGTCATCATTTTGACCTGACCTCATGTTTTTTAGGTCACCCTGTATATTTAAGCCTCTCTCTGTCCATGTAATCCAGTTGCCTCTGAAGATGTCTTGAATAAAGACGAAAGCTAAGGTACTCCGTTGTTTCCATTTTCCCGTGTGATTTTATCAAGATTTATCTTATCCACGTTTTCATTGTGGATTTTCATAAAATATATATATATATATATATACAACACCTCAACCCGCCAGTATTCGAACCCACGGCCCACGACTGTGACCGGGGAACGCTAACCGCTGGACCACTAGGATACTAAAAGCAGTCCTAGACTCTTGTTATATTTCACACAAAGCCTGTTCAACGAGCTTATCACGGGTAGTCCCCATTAGAGGTTCACGGCCAGTCTCTATTGGAATTAATTCTATATGTTCTGTTGTTCACTTTACGCGGCTTTCACTTTCAACGGTACCCCTGTTGCTTCAATTGACTGCGTAAATCGGAGTACTACTGTATATGTACAGTGGTAGCGGAAAGTTTGGGAGCAAGACATTTAAAAAGACATTTAAAGGGCCCATGACGTACCTTATTTGCCAAGCGATTTTCCTCTAAGCTTGATGACCTTCTCCAAACGTTGTGGGATGTATCTTGCCAGTTTTTCTACGTGTTGGGGAATGATATTATCCCAAATATCCTGTATTTCTATTTTAAGCTTCACTACTGTCGAAGCGTCACGATCCTGAAGCTCTTTTTTAATGATATGCCACACGTGCTCTATGGGATTTAGGTCTGGTGAATTCCCAGGCCACTTTTTGAAGTAATCTACACCACAGTCCTCTAACCACTGGATAATAGATCGAGCTGTGTGAGCAGGAGCTCCATCTTGCATAAACCAGCTAGTGTTACACTTTTCAAAGCTTTCAGGCAGGTTATCACACAATAACTCGAAATAACTGTGCTGATTTACATTCTCATTTTTTTCCAAAAATACTAAATTGCCAACTCCACCAAATGCAAAGCATCCCCACACCATAACACTTGGAGCATGCTTTACAACTTTAGCTGTGTAGCGGGGGTCATTTGGGTCCGATCCTTTGGGACGCCTGACACGCTTGGACCTGCAGCCAGACGACACCACAAACGTTGACTCATCACTCCACAAGACTTGTTCCCAGTCTTCTAGGGTCCAATCCTTATATTTCTTGCTAAAAGCAATGCGATCCCGTACATTTTTTGCACTTAAGAGGGGAAGAACTTTAGCACAACAACTGCGATATTGTAAATCTTTGAGTAAATGATCAGAAATACATCTTACAGACACGTCCTGGAGCAGTGCAGGGTTATTTTCCTTCAGTTTTCGAGCTGTGAGTGTTGGATTTTTATCCAACTGCCTCTTTATAACCTTGGAAGCACGATTTTGTATTTTCCTTGGCCTACCAGAGCGAGGCTTGGGGGTAGGAATATCCTCACCTCCGCCGTCTTGAAATTTCTTGATCCACTTTTGAACTTGCCGCACTCCTATTCCCACACGAGTGGCTATATCTTTACACTTATAACCCTCCTTATAGAGGGTTATAATAGCAACAATTGTGTCTCTTCCCAGCTCTTTACCACTTCCCATTACAGAGATATTGAGGCACAAACACAGAAAAAAACGCAAAAAAAAAACGACTAGTCCGCGTGAGAGAAGTTTACACACTGCACCCACGTGCTCACTGAAGCGGCTAATCAGAGTTGCCAAGTCGTGCGTATTGTCTCGCCTTAATAGCGGTACAAACCCTAGCATTGTAATATAGCGAAAAGTTTTGGCGGAAATTGGTATTTATCGTATGTTTTGATAATAGCGGAAAGTTTGGGCGCCTGTAATTTTGAGCCCAAACTTTCCGCTACCACTGTATGTATGTATATATATATACAGGTAGTCGTCGACTTACGACCTATGCAACTTACGTCTGTTCGACTTTACGACCGGCGGTACGACAGTTTTGGCCCCAGCCCCAGTGTAAATAATAAACCAATTGTACTGTAGTATGCAGTGATTTACTTAAACCTGACGACCGTAACAATAATGAACAAAGAAAATGTTGATAAAATATGACTTAATGATTATATTATCATTACACATTACAGTATAATATACGTAAGGTAATTATAACATAGGCCGACTTACGACCAGATCAACTTACGACCGGTCGGCCGTAACCAATCTAGGTCGTAAGTCGACGACTACCTGTATATATATATATATACATATATATATATATATATATATACAGGTAGTCGTCGACTTACGACCTATGCGACTTACGTCTCTTCGACTTTACGACCGGCGGTACGACAGTTTTGGCCCCAGCCTCCTGGCGCTGCCGGGAGCTGGAGCCGCGCGCATCCCCGCGCTCAATTACAAACACGCAGTGATTTACTTAAACCTGACGACCGTAACAATAATGAACAGAGAAAATGTTGATAAAATATGACTTAAAGATGATTATATTATCATTACACATTATAATATACGTAAGGTAATTAAATTGTACTGTAGTATGCAGTGATTTACTTAAACCTGACGACCGTAACAATAATGAACAAAGAAAATGTTGATAAAATATGACTTAAAGATGATTATATTATCATTACACATTATAATATACGTAAGGTAATTAAATTGTACTGTAGTATGCAGTGATTTACTTAAACCTGACGACCGTAACAATAATGACAAAAGAAAATGTTGATAAAATATGACTTAAAGATGATTACACATTATAATATACGTAAGGTAATTATAACATAGGCCGACTTACGACCAGATCAACTTACGACCGGGCGGCCGTAACCAATCTAGGTCGTAAGTCGACGACTACCTGTATATATATATATATATATATATATATATATATATATATATATATATATATATATATATATATATATACATATATACATATATATATATATATATATATATATATATATATTTCATGTAAATCCACAATGAAAACGTGGATAAGATAAATCTTGATAAAATCACACGGGAAAATGGAGGTGAGTACAGACTAGTCTGTACTCACCTCTGAAGATGTGAATTACACGAAAGCGCTTGGGAACTTCGTGTTTTCTTCTTTCCTTGTGGTTATCAGCATATATATATATATATATATATATATCTTGATAAAATCACACGGGAAAATGGAAACAACGGAGTACCTTAGCTTTCGTCTTTATTCAAGACATCTTCAGAGGCAACTGGATTACATGGACAGAGAGAGGCTTAAATATACAGGGTGACCTAAAAACATGAGGTCAGGTCAAAAATGATGACATCCACTAATCCCCACACCAACACACACGTAGAGGAGCTTAAGAGAAGGGTGGTGAGGTGACTAGTCAAGTCAGGTCAGAAAAAAGGGGACCCACAAAATAACTATCATACATCTAGATCAAAGTATAATATTAGAACTGCATCTGAAAGCAGTGCCTTGTTCGTTCATGTTAGGAATAATAATCACCCCATTACTTGGGAAAAAAGCTTAGAAGTTTTCAAATCATCTTGTGTCACAGAAAGACTTCTTGTTGAAGCTAGTTTGATTAAGGAATTAAAATCAATAAACCTTAGTGATGGTCAGTTCAAAACTGATAATATGTTACATAAATTTATTTGTCAGTGGCCCAAGGTTAAAAATGCTTTAAAAACCTTTGATCTAGATGTATGATAGTTATTTTGTGGGTCCCCTTTTTTCTGACCTGACTTGACTAGTCACCTCACCACCCTTCTCTTAAGCTCCTCTACGTGTGTGTTGGTGTGGGGATTAGTGGATGTCATCATTTTTGACCTGACCTCATGTTTTTAGGTCACCCTGTATATTTAAGCCTCTCTCTGTCCATGTAATCCAGTTGCCTCTGAAGATGTCTTGAATAAAGACGAAAGCTAAGGTACTCCGTTGTTTCCATTTTCCCGTGTGATTTTATCAAGATTTATCTTATCCACGTTTTCATTGTGGATTTTCATAAAATATATATATATATATATATATATATATATATATATATATATATATATATATACAGTGGGGTATGCTATAACGAACGGATCCTACTACGAATATTCCTATAACGAACGGTTTTACCTATAAAATTGAGAATGCTATAACGAATGAAACTCCTACAACGAACATTATTAAAAAAAAAATGTTTTTTTTGTTTTTTTTTTTTACTAATTTATTGTTTTTTTATTACAAGTATTAATGATATTCTTTATTTCAGGGGTTTAGATGCATATTTATGCACTTTTTTACAATTTTTACAATTTTATATTATATTTTTCAGTGTTAAGTGGTTGTATTTGGGGGCCTGGAACGGATTAATCCTATAACGAACGAATGCTATAACGAACAAGGTTTTAGAACCAATTAGATTCGTTATAGCACACCCCACTGTATGTATATATATATATATATATATATATATATATATATATATATATATGCTGATAACCACCAGGAAAGAAGAAAACACGAAGTTCCCAAGCGCTTTCGTGTAATTCACATCTTCAGGGGTGAGTACAGACTAGTCTGTACTCACCCCTGAAGATGTGAATTACACGAAAGCGCTTGGGAACTTCGTGTTTTCTTCTTTCCTGGTGGTTATCAGCATATACCTAGATCACGCGCACCTACAGTGATTTACTTGCATATATATATATATATATATATATATATATATATATATATATATATATATATATATATATATATATATATATATATATATATATATATATATATATATATATATATATATATATATATATATATATATATATTTCATTAGCCCAATAAAGCACGCGGACTTCTACATACAATCAACACCTCAACCCGCCAGGATTCGAACCCACGGCCCACAAGCCTATGACTGTGACCGGGGAACGCTAACTGCTGGACCACCAGGATGCTAAAAGCAGTCCTAGACTTTGTTATATTTCACACAAAGCCTGTTCAACGAGCTTATGGCGCCGTGAACCTCTAATGGGGACCACCCGCACCACTTAGGTGGTCAGAGTAACGTTTTACCAAATCCGGCTTCGAAACACGAGGATCCATATATATTTCATTAGCCCAATAAAGCACGCGGACTTCTACATACAATCAACACCTCAACCCGCCAGGATTCGAACCCACGGCCCACAAGCCTATGACTGTGACCGGGGAACGCTAACCGCTGGACCACCAGGATGCTAAAAGCAGTCCTAGACTTTGTTATATTTCACACAAAGCCTGTTCAACGAGCTTATGGCGCCGTGAACCTCTAATGGGGACCACTAGACCATTAGAGGTTCACGGCGCCATAAGCTCGTTGAACAGGCTTTGTGTGAAATATAACAAAGTCTAGGACTGCTTTTAGCATCCTGGTGGTCCAGTGGTTAGCGTTCCCCGGTCACAGTCATAGGCTTGTGGGCCGTGGGTTCGAATCCTGGCGGGTTGAGGTGTTGATTATATGTATATATATATATACATATATATATATATATATATATATATATATATATATATATATATATATATATATATATATATATATATATATATATATATATATATATATATATATATATCAGTAAGTCCCCAAGTTACGTACATAATGGGGACCAAAAGGTTGTACGTAACTCGAAATGTACGTAACTCGAAAATCCCTCACCAGTCACTCGAACATTATGCAGCTTATTTCGCACCTTGAATCGGTTAAACCACCCATTGCTAGCATTGAATGTCACAGTATCATCAGGGTGATCTTTCTTTAGGTCGTTGAAAAGACTTACGGCTTTCTCCTGAATCATACTGAGACACAGAGGCTTACGTTTTTGTGTGCAGTCCTCGATCCACAGCGCAAGATATTTTTCCATTTCTTCCAGAACCTTCCCTCTTCTTTTAGTTATAATCGTAGATTGCATTGGCACTGCAGATTTCACATGTTCCTTGATCTTTTCTTTGCCCTTATCAATTGTATTAACAGTTGACCGACTCAGGTTAAATTTGCGGGCAACATTGGTCAACTTTTCACCACTGTCAAGCAGTTTTATTATGTCCATTTTTACCTCTAGTGAGATTGCTTGACGTTTCGTAGCACTCCCACTGGCTTCACCACTCTTACGCTTTACACCAGTCATTGCACACAGAGTAAAGTGTACAAAATAGGGCAGAAATTCACAGGAGAAGTATGCACAATGACCACACGTGTTCGCACAATGACCACACGTGTTGCTTTGGTGCGTCTAGCGTGTCGTCTGCATGGTCAGTGATAGTGGCGGCGCGGTGCGGCTGGCACGCAAACTATACGCTCGCCCGCCAAATTTAAAAATTGCTCGCCCTTTTAAGACAATATTTTTGCAATTAAAGACTTCAGAAACGATGTACGTATCGGCCGTTTGTACGTAAGTCGGATGTACGTAACTCGGGGACGAACTGTATATATATATATATTAGGGTGTGTCAATTTAGGGGGTGAACTGGCTAAATTGAAAATCGAGTAATTTGGTAGCAATTTATTGTAGTCTTTAAGCATGCAAAACAATATTCTGGCATAAATTTTTTTTTATAATAAGTCCTACCTACATCAAATGGATTTTTAAATGTACATATTTGTGAATTTATAACATAACCAGCGTTTGCACACATGTTACTGTTTCAAGTTTCAAATTATTATATTTTATTATCCGTAGTCTATTTGAAAGTAACCAATGCCTTCATACTCTCTTTGCTTTGGTTTCTTGTCATCAGTAGTCTGCTTGCTATTTGTGCTTTGATGTAACCTTCTCGCCTCTCGTGGCTGTAAACATGGCCCGCTGCTTCTGTGGCCATTTTCACACATCTCTCCACACTTTGAGTGTGGGAAGGCCACTTCGGCACCTGCATTGGAGTCTCTTTAAGGTTTCTCAATTCTTGGCTAGTTAGACTTGTTGTCAATGGTGGCTCTAAGACTTCCAAACTCAAGTCAACCAATTCTGACAATTTGGTGGCATTGACGTTTATTGGGGGAACTTTTCTTGAATGAAACGAACAGTCTCCCAACTGGTCGTCATCTATTAGCGTTCCTCTAATCTTTAGAATGACTTCTACAGCCTCGGTTCGGAGATTGGTACATTGACTGCAAAGCATTGCTTGCAAAACTGCTTCTGATCGAGCATACCAAGCGGACCTTCTTGCCACAGGTAATACGATGTCCCTCACTACCTTCCTCTGTGTTCTTACTAGCTGCAATTGAAACAAAAGGTGATTGGGTCCATCCACCCACATAGGATTAAGTTTCACACTAAACCACTGGGGAAGATAAACTCCAATAATAAATTCAACAATTAACCTCAAATTCTTCAGCACTTTGCCCTTCAATTCGTGTTTGGAAATCCAAATCCTGCAGAAACGAAGAGCTGTAGTTAACCAACGGCTGTGACTGACAGGTCCAATCTCCAAGAGAGCCAATGACTGAGGCACTTCTCCTGATCTTATTGCTTGGGCAATACGATAAGCATAGGATTGATCTGTGCCGAGATCTTTGATGACTCCTTCAGACAACGCCGGAAGGGGAGGGCCAACTTCGACCTTTGGAAAGGTTGTATTTATTTCTAGTTGTGTTGCTTCATCCAGCATGATGCCAAGGGGACCTGACCACTTGTTGTTGCTCTTTGTAGGACCATCAAGTTCCTGGATGAGATGACGAAGAGGTAGCTTGCCTGTATGTAAATCACATACAATCCAAACAAGTCTTCTTCCTAGTTTTTTCTCTAAATGCGTCATTACACCCCCCTGCCATCCCGTGTTCACTGCAGTTGAATCTCCACCAACAGCCTGCAGTGAACTGCCAAGTCCTCTCTCCTGAACCCAACATAAAATATGATCAGCAATGACCTCTGCATGTTTCTTCCCTTCTACTTCAGTTTCGGGAGCAAAGTGAAACAAAAACCGACCACCAGGCTCAGAACAGACAGAGTAGTGTTCTTCTTTGATGAGACCTGGAAACTTTCTGTTCACTCCCTCTACTTCTAGCAAAACTTTTGTGTCATCTATTCTTCCATCAAACAAAAGACAGGAGAGCCCTCCCTCGCTTAAATCTTTTTCATGCTGATCAGATATTTCCTTCATTATTTTTTCTTGTGCTCTTCTAATTTTATTATGATCTATCACCAAAGATACATCCTCTCAGCTGATGAGGCCTGCATCTATCCAAGCGGCAGTTGCAATTTCTGCAGCCTCACGAAGTCCAGCATGGTGACGAATACTAGCTAAAGCAATGTTTGAAATATTTCTTGTGTTGTATTTCATTTTCTTTGGTAAAGGTTCAGATGGCTCTTTGGAACTATCATCTGATGTTGCTTCCTGTTCATCAGAAGAACTATCAAAGAAGTGATAAACATCTTGACACAGCTCTTCCTCTCTTTGGATGGCTTCTTCACTCTTCATTTTCTTCTTTTGTTCCCTCTCTCGGATTTGTTCTCTCTTCTTGGCATTAGCAATCTGCTTCTTTGTTTCTGAATAATCTATTGAACCCATTTGCATACTTCCTTGGCCTTCTGCCTTTGTCCTCTGTGCCTTTATAAATTCAAGCTCTAAAACAGGGATCTTCTTTTCACGAGGACAACCACAATCAATGTGGGAATTATTTTCTCTCTTACCTGAGTGAGAACAGTTGGATTCAGAACATAATTGTATGGAGCACTTGCAGGTCAAAATGTCAAACAGAGTATCAAGTGTGTGCAGAAATTCATTTTTCCTGGCCAAGTTTCCTTTACCAAGTGATGTTTCAACTGCTTTGTGCCATAATTTCGTTAGTTTTAGCTCAATAGTTCGACACTGATTAATCACAGGTGGTTTGAATAGTGCATTAGCTTTTGTCCATTGATGCAGAAGAGGGACTATCATGTCATTTATGAGTTCTTTATCTGTATAGTTCCTTCTGTCCTTTGCATTTTTTTCTCGAAGGAGTAACCCTAATCTTAGCATGTCTCTCACTGTTGGAAGTTCTGATACAGGAAGCTCCTTCCCTTTACCAACTAGCAGGCTCAAGTGGGTTGACAACTGACTTCTTGTCTTCAATTTTGACATCTTCACACTATCTGACAAATAGAAAAATATTTCAATGTTTCTTAATTCAATTGTTGTTTCAAAAAATATCAATTTGTTTATCAAAAATGCTGTAACAGAAATAACATAATAATTTCTTAGAACATAATGTTTTATACAATGATATAAGTAACTGCGACAATCAATATGCCCTACTTACAATAATTAAAATGTAGAATTCGTCTGGTAGAGTAGGTGCAAGTGCAATGAGAGCAAACCACCGTCTATGATATCTAGAAGGAGAGTGAGCCGGGCGCCTTATCCTCACGCTTGGTACAAGTCAAAACAAGAATTAAACTGTTCCACACGGAGAGCCTGTTCATGTTCATGTTCTGACATGCATATTGTACACAAGCTATAGAACCATAAAATACTCCATAATCCATATGCTTACATGAGATTAGTTAATATCAAGTGAATAATTCTAATCAAGTCTCATTAATTTGTTGAAATACTGATATTTGAAACTTTAAGGTATAATTGATGTAGGTGAGGGTTATTTCAATTCATTTTTGTTTGCTAATCTCAAGTTTAGACATAAAGAGGCACAATATTTTGACTACCAAATTTGATTTTTAACATGTTGACAAAATTGACACACCCTAATATATATATATATATATATATATATATATATATATATATATATATATATATATATATATATACAGTATATATATATATAAACACACAGTCGGCCCTTAACATACGCGGGGGTGTTAGGTAACAGAGATACCCGTGAATGTTAAAAATCTGTGTACTTTTGCTCCCCCCCCCCCCCCCCTAAAAAACCCCTGGCCCCCCATGTCCTTATTTACTGTATATACCTGTGTGTAGTTCGAGTTTTTAAGACCAAATTATTTGGCAAAAAATTGGGGGTCGACCTCTAAACGGGTAATAGTTTCGTTAGGTTTAAAAATAATTACCAGTAACTACCAGCAAACAATGGAAACGACGCACCAACGCACCACCAGCTGTGAGTGTCGGTACAGTTGCCAGGGCAGTCTCTTGCGTCATCATAGCTAGCCCAAAGTAGCCAAATGCATGGTATGGTAGCACAGGACGATATAAAACAAAGTACAGGTAGTCGTCGACTTACGACCTATGCGACTTACGTCCGTTCGACTTTACGACCGGCGGTACGACAGTTTTGGCCCCAGCCTCCTGACGCTGCCGGGAGCTGGAGCCGCGCGCATCCCCGCGCTCAATTACAAACACGCTGGCTGGTACAGCACACTTCCCTCCGTGTCTGTTTGCCTTGTGCCTTTCTTTTGTCTCGGAAATCTTTCTTGAACCACCACCCCCCCCAAGATGTCTACCAAGAGGAAACTGTCTTCATCTACTCCTCAACCTGCCAAGAAGCAAAGAAAGGCCATTGATTTAAACACTAAAATGATGGTGATTAAACAGCACGAAGGGGGTAAGAAAGTGAATGAGATTGCACGTGATCTGACGCTATCACACTCTACTGTGTCGACGATTTTGAAGGATAAAGAAAGGATTCGTGAAGCTGTGAAAGGTTCTGCACCCATGCAAGCGACAGTTATAACGAAGCAACGGACTGGGCCTCTCCACGAAATGGAGAAATTACTTTACATTTGGATGGAAGATCAGATCCAGAAACGGACACCGTTAAGCCTTTTTACTGTGCAGACGAAGGCTAGAAGTCTATTTCAGACTTTGAAGGAGCGCGCCGGAGAAGACTACAGTCAAGAATTTGCAGCAAGTACTGGCTGGTTCAAGAGATTCAAGAAAAGATTTCAATTTCATAATGTTCGAGTGACTGGGGAAGCAGCGAGTGCAGACGAGGAAGGAGCACGCAAGTTTGTTGACAGTCTGGATGAATTAATTACGGATGAGGGATATCTAGCAGAGCAGATATTTAATGTGGATGAAACGGGATTGTATTGGAAACGGATGCCAGAACGCACTTACATCCAAAAAGAAGCCAAAAGCATGTCTGGATTTAAAGCATTTAAGGATAGGCTTACTCTGCTGCTTGGCGGGAACATCGCGGGGTTTAAGCTGAAACCTTTCCTAATCTTCCATTCAGAAAACCCGCGGGCGTTGAAAAATGTAAACAAGCACACGCTGCCCGTTTACTTTCGTTCTAACCGTAAAGCATGGATGACACAGGCACTGTTTGAAGACTGGTTTGTAAATTGTTTTATTCCTCAAGCTCGTGAATATTGTTTGACGAAAGAAATTCCTTTCAAGATTTTATTGCTACTGGACAATGCGCCTGGACATCCACCTCATCTATCAGATATTCATCCGGACGTGAAAGTGATTTTTATGCCGCCAAACACGACTTCAATTTTGCAGCCTATGGACCAAGGTTCAATTGCTACTTTCAAGGCTATCTATCTCCGAACCACCTTTGCCCAAGCCATAGCCGCTATAGATGCCGACCCAGAACTATCGTTGCGTGACTTTTGGAAACAGTACAACATTCTTATGGGTATCAAGAATCTGGCAAACGCCTGGGAGGCTGTGACGGAGAAGTGCATGAATGGCATCTGGAAAAAGTGTGTTAAGCGCTATGTTCATACTTTTGCAGGATTTGACAGTGAAAATGAGCTTGAAGTTATTCGGGAAAAAATAGTAAAACTGGCAAAAGATCTTTCTTTGGAATGTGAAGTGGAAGATGTTGAGGAGTTGCTAGACCAAGAATCAGAGGAACTTACAAATGAAGAGCTAATCGAATTGGAAGAAGAAAATGTAGCAGAAGAAGAAAGGAGAGAAGCAGCGGATAACGAAGAGGAGGAGGAGCCACAAAGGACGTTCACCACTAAGGGATTATCAGAAGGTTTATCTCTACTAAATAAACTTCTTGCCCATTTTGAAGGAATGGACCCAAACATTGAACGATTTGCAAGGATTGAGCGGATGGCACGCAATTCGTTTCGTCCATATCAAGAAATTTACGAGGAGAAGAAGAAACGAACAATTCAGACAAAGCTCACCATGTTCATGAAAAAAACAACTCCTCCGGCTACCCCAAAGGCTGCCCCAGCTGAAGACCCCGACGATCCACAGCCAAGCACCAGCGGCCAATAAGATGTTTTTTGTATGTTTGTATGTTTTGCAACTAAAATGTTTTATATGTTTTGCACCTGTATTTTTTTTTTTTTGTATGTTGTGTAAATAATAAACCAATTGTACTGTAATATGCAGTGATTTACTTAAACCTGACGACCGTAACAATAATGAACAAAGAAAATGTTGATAAAATATGACTTAAAGATGATTACACATTATAATATACGTAAGGTAATTATAACATAGGCCGACTTACGACCAGATCAACTTACGACCGGTTGGCCGTAACCAATCTCGGTCGTAAGTCGACGACTACCTGTATTCATTCATTAAAGTTTATTTATAGATACTGTACATAAATTTTTGTTCATTACATTTAAAACATCAATCTTTGTTAATTAAATTTGAAACAAAAGAAAACTGCGATACCGTATTTTCATTAAAATATTACATCACAAGTATATTTTACCTTAACTGTGACTGAAAG
>CAUDMG010002216.1:0-300165 GCA_958450375.1 Homarus gammarus
CTCCCAGGTACACCTCCGATACTCCCAGTTACACCCCTGATATTCCCAGATACACCTCTGACACTCCCTGGTACACCTCTGATACTCCCAGGTACAACTATGACACTCCCAGGTACTCCACTGACATTCCCTGGTACACCTCTGACACTCCTAGGTACACGTCCGACACTCCCAGATACACCTCTGACACTCCCAGGTACATCTCTGACACTCCCAGGTACACCTCTGACACTCCCAGGTACACCTCTGACACTCCCAGGTACACCTCTGACACTCCTAGGTACTCCTCTGTCACTCCCTGATACACCTCTAACACTCCCAGGTGCACCGCTGACACTCCCAGGTACACCGCTGACACTGCCAGTTACACCTCAGACACTGCCAGGTACACCTCAGACACTGCCAGGTACACCTCCGATATTCCCAGGTACACCTCCGATACTCCCAGGTACACCTCCGATATTCCCAGGTACACCTCTGACACTCCGAGGTACACCTCTGATACTTCCAGGTACACATATGACTCTCCCAGGTACTCCACTGACATTCCATGGTACACCTCCGACACTCCCAGGTACACCTCTGACACCCCCAGGTACACCTCTGACACACCAATGAACACCTCTGACACTCCCAGGAACTCAACTGACATTCCCTGGTACACCCCCGACACTCTCAGGTACACCTCCGACACTCCCAGGTACACTTCTCTCACTCCCAGGTACACCTCCGACACTCCCAGGTACACCTCTGACACTCCCAGGTACACCTCTGACACTCCCATGTACACCTCTGATACTCCTAGGTACTTCTCTGACACTCCCAGGTACACCTCTGACACTGCCAGGTACACCTCTGACACTCTCAGGTACTGCTGTGACACTAACAGGTACACCTCCAACACTCCCAGGTACACCTCCGACACTCCTACGTACACCTCCGATATTCCCAGGTACACCTCCGACATTCCCAGGTACACCTCTGACACTCCCAGGTACACCTCTGACACTCCCAGGTACTCCACTGACACTCCCTGGTACACCTCTGACATTCCCAGTTACACCTCCTACACTCCCAGTTACACCCCTGACACTCCCAGGTACACCCCTGACACTCCCAGGTACACCTCTGATACTCCCAGGTACACCTCTGACACTCCCAGGTACACCTCCGATACTCCCAGGTACACCTCCGATACTCACAGGTACACCTCTGACACTCCCAGGTACTCCTCTGACACTCCCTGGTACACCTCCGATATTCCCAGGTACACCTCCGATATTCCCAGGTACACCTCCGATACTCCCAGGTACACCTTTGAGACTCCCAGGTACTTCACTGACACTCCCTTGTATACCTCTGACATTCCCAGGTACGCCTCTGACACTCCCAGGTACACCTCTGATACTCCCAGGTACACCTCTGACACTGCCAGGTACACCTCTGACAATCTCAGGTACTGCTGTGACACTCCCAGGTACACCTCCGACACTCCCAGGTACACCTCTGACACTCCTAGGTACACCTCCGATATTCCCAGGAACACCTCCGATATTCCCAGGTACACCTCTGATACTCCCAGGTACACCTTTGAGACTCCCAAGTACTCCACTGACACTCACTGGTACACCTCTGACATTCCCAGTTACACCTCCGACACTCCCAGTTACACCCTGACACTCCCAGGTACACCCCTGACACTCCCAGGTACACATCTGACACTCCCAGGTACACCTCTGACACTCCAAGGTACACCTCCGATCTCCCAGGTACACCTCCTGTTAGGTTCTGAATAATAAGTTCTATATACAGGAGAGAACACAAACACCTGTATAGTTTTGTAGGTTCGGTTTACTGGATAAGAGTATGGACACAGAGGGAAGCAGCACTCTCCCTTGCTAGGCTCCTTGTCAACTGCTATAGACGACGTATGGCAAGTGATACATTAGCAGCTTCCATACGTCGCCAGGCACATTAATTAAGCATGTGGGATATGGTAATGACATTGCCACACGCTGCTAGCTAGGCTGAATAAATAATACATAAATGGAGCACATACATAATATACATACATGATATATAATCCAGCATACATAATATACATACACCTCCCTTCCCCCTATACGCTCATAGCAAAGTCTTGAGCGGACCTTTTCTTTTGGATCCGTTCTGAGCGTCGAGGGACTTCATCACTGGGAAGGGTATGGGACTCAACACTGGTGGCGGGGCCAGCAGAAGGCATTGTTACGGGTCGGAGAAAACGGCGGTTCCTCCACCACACACGACCACTGGGTAACCGCACCTGGTAGTCCCGTGACCTGCCGAGACCCATGACTACGCCTACTTTGTCCCAACGTAGGGAGGTCGGGTCCTGAACACGGACTTGGGTGCCGACACTCAACCTGGGGAGAGAACGGGCGTGGTCATTGTAGCGGGCGACGACGTCCTGAACACGTTCGGCGGCTCGGCGATCACAATCCTCTGTCTTGGCCTGCCACTCCTTGGAGAAGGATTGAGGGTGAGCAGGGACACAAGAACGAAGGGGGCGTCCATACAAGACCTGGGCAGGGGAGCGTCCGGTGTAGTTAGGTGTGTTGCGGAGTTCAAGAAGACCCCTGTCGAAGGCCTCGCAGTCAATGTTCCCAGAAGGGGCCACCTTAAGGATGAGGTGCTTCAGGGATTTGACAGCAGCCTCAGCGTGGCCGTTGGACTGCGGGTAATGGGGCGATGACAACACATGCCGGACTCCCCATCGGTCAAGGAACACAGCAAAGTCCCGGCTTGTGAACTGAGGCCCTCCGTCGGTTCGCAGGCGTACAGGAACGCCCACGTCACGGAAGTAGTGGCGGAACTTGCTGATGGTGGCGGCAGACGTCGTGTCATTACCGCACTTGATGACAACCGGCCAACCAGAGAGACGGTCGACGATAACGAGGAAGGACTTTCCTGACACACAGAAAAAGTCGGCCGACACAGACTCAAAGGGGCGGGTGGGGTTGTCGTCACTCATAAAGGGTTCCTGCTGCTGGCTGGGTTGTAATACTTGGCAGGGCTCACACGCACGGACAACATTGGAGATGTCGGAGTTGATGCCGGGCCAGAACACAGTCTGTCGTGCACGTCGTTTGGTGGCCTCAGCTCCACGGTGACTGTCGTGAAGGCGGGCCAAGGCGTGGGGACGTGATGCAGCAGGGACAACTACACGTGCTCCGTACAGAACAAGGTCTCCGTCGCAGTAGAGTTCATCGCGGAGTTTCCAATACGGGAGCAGGGTGTTGTGAAGATCGTAGCGGTTGCTAGGAAATCCATTCCTCACACACTCGACAAGTCGGACGTAGGAAGGGTCATCTCGGGCCGCTGTTCGAAGGTCCTCCATTGCCTTGTCGTCATCTGGTGACAGGTCCGAACGAAGGGATTGGACGGCATGGAGAGTGACCACAGTCCTGACGGAAAGAGCGAGGTCGGCGTCGAGTACATGGTCTTCTGGAGTAGGGCGGCTGACAGGAGAGCGGGATAAGGCATCAGGGATGCAGAGCTCCTTACCAGCACGCCACACTGCAGTGAAGATGTACGCCGAGAGCTTCTCTTTCAGACGCTGGAGGCGAGGGTTCTCAACGGCGTCTAGCGTGTAGTGGTTGAGGATCGGGACAAGCGGGCGATGGTCGGTCACTAGGTGAGAGAGTTGCAGGCCTATGAGGTAAAACCTGCACTTGGACATCGCCCAAACCACAGCCAACAGCTCCAACTCAATAGTGGCGTAGCGCGTCTCAGTGTCAGAGAGGAAACGCGAGCCACACTGGACGAGCCGGAACTGCCCTCCACCATGATCCTGCAGTAGGGCGTATCCCACGCCATACAAGCGTGAGGCATCTGTCTGCAGAACTGTCGGCAAGGCTGGGTCAAACGTGGCGAGGACAGGTGGACGAGACAGGGCCTGTTTCACTTGCTGGAAGGCCTTGTCGTGGTCGGGGGTCCACAGGAATGTCCTCTTGGGGCTCATCAGGGGGCGAAGTGGTTGAGCAGCTGCGGAGATGTCCGACGAAAACTCTGCTAACTGGTTGACGAGACCGATGAAGGACCTCAAGTCGGTCAGGTTAGCAGGGGTGGGAAAATCCGTAATGGCGCGGACCTTTTCCGGGTCCGCTGCGATACCATTCCCTGAGAGGGTGTACCCACAAAAGTCAACTGAAGAGCTGGCCAGAACAAACTTGTCGGCATTTAGGGTAATGCCGTGCTTCCGGCACCTGTTGAGTACCTCGTAGATACGGCAGAGGTGATCCATATAATCCTCGTCGTACACGAGTATGTCGTCGACCACTTTCACGCAGTTTGCCAGACCTTGTAGAGCCATATCACCTCGAAGACAGAAAGCGTCTCCTGTAGCGGCGAATCCCATGGGGCCACGGCAATAACTGTAACGTCCATGCGGGGTGATGAAAGTTGTGAGTGGTCGGTCTTCTTCGGCAAGCTCTATCTGCCAGTATCCACACAGGGCGTCCATCGTCGTGAAGAAGCGCGCCTTCGGGTTCACGCTGCGTATGGCTGCAAAGGGCGTGGGAGAAGGGTGCGCAGGACGAGACACCTGGTTGTTGAGCTTGGAAAGGTCAGTGGTGATCCGAACACCACCTTTAGGTTTTGCGACGACAACCATCGGGTGACACCATGGAGACGGGTCATCGCCGGTTGGTACAATAATTTCTTGGGCGACCATGGAGTCCAGCTCGTTTTTGACCGCCTCGCGGAAGGCCAGGGGAACCAGTCGAGGGGTGTAAATAGCGAATGGCTTCGCGTCGTCCCTCAGGTGGTTCCTCATGGGGGGGCCTGCCATCTTCTTGAGAGGCTTGGATTCCAGAGCGGACTTGGTCACCAGAACGTCGCTGAATTCCTTCAGGAAGTACTTCCGAGCATCCGAAGGAGAGGTGTCACTGGCAAGAGGCAGGGGTAGGGCGGCAGCAGGGTCGTTGCTGCTTCCTTTTTGCACCCTGTTGGCGTGTTTTACCTCAAGAATAGGTTTGGGGAAGTCCTGGGAGATGATGGCCAACTCCTGACAATGTCTGTAGGACAGCAAAGGAGTCTGGACACCGTTATGCACATCAATCCAGGCTTGACACGACCTGTTGCCAAAGGTGACTTGTGCTTGGAGTGAACCCAGGGCCGGGGTCATCTGTGAACCATCTGCCATAAAGCGGAGATCCTTGGGGGGCGGTCCTAGATCACTTGGAGAGAGCCCCAAGCATTGCAAATGCTGGGGACCGATGACTGTAGCATCAGCGCCGGTGTCGGGCAACATCTGAAGACGGGATGACACACTGCGGTAGGTCACAATGACACTGATGTACTGGGGGACTTTGGTCCTGGGACGCTGGGGGGAGCACACATTCCTAATGTGGCTCGAGCGTTGTCAGGAGTCGTCGTGCCTCTGATTGGAAGACTGTGGGCGGCCCTCTCTGGTGGAAGGGGGCTGAAGCTTCCGCCGACGCGGTCCCTTGGGTATGTTGGAAGGGCAACACTTGTCATAGTGGCCCAGACGACCACACACATTGCACTGGACGCGTTTGGCTGGGCACCGTACTGTGAGTGACCAGTGGCCCTTACGGTCACAACTGTTGCAGGTAGACTGAGCAGCTGGACACACCTGTGTTCCGTGCTGCTTACCACAGTTGTTGCAAAATAAACCGGGCGTGGACGTGGTGGGCGAAGGCGTAGGAACAGACTTCTTGTCCTTCTTGTACCGGGACACAGCGCGTACAGCTGTAGGGGGAGCACGGATGGCAGAGGTGGCACACCTGGCAGCCTCATAGGAGCGACATATCGTCAACACATCCTTAAGAGAAGAGGAAGAGTCGAGGGAGGTGAGGCGTTGGACAAGTTCCTCGTCCTTAACACCCATCAGGATCACCTGCTTCAACTGGGTCTCCTCGCACTGCCGGTGGTCGCCTGGACATATATCTACCTCTTCCGAGGCTCTCTTAAGACGCACGTAAAAGGCATCAAAAGACTCACCCTCCATCTGTCTGCAGCTAAACAATTCCCTCCTGCGCAGAGCTTCATTCTGCTGTCCTTTGATGTGCCGTTGTAGAACGTCCAGTACCTCCTCTACAGACAGCAAAGAGGTTGGGGGTACCTGCAACGTATGTTCCAAGACACGCTGAATTTCCAAGGACAGGCACATACGCAGCTGGATGAGTTGTTTAGGCTGTGACAAACTCTGGAGATCCACCATTGTAGAATAATCAGTCCACCGTCGCCGCCATTCACGAAAAGTCTGGAAATTCACATCAGGCTTCAAGATGGGCGGTGTTTGAGCTGCTGCTTTAGGTGGGGCTGGGGGGTGTGAAGGAAGCATGGATGAGGTATCTGAACCAGTCAGTACCGAGGCAGTGTTAGAGCCAGGGGCTTGGTTAACAGTGAGGCGAGATATCAAGGCTTCAAACCGTTCACTGTCTTCCAATCTCCGTTGGTTGTCTCGTTCTGCCTCTGCTTGCCTTCTGTGCTCATCCGCCAAACGTCTGTGGGCTTCATCCTCGCGTTTCTCATCTCTCATAAACTTCAGTAAAGCAATTATCTCTGGAGACAACGCTGAATATTGAGGTGAGGGACTGCGCGATGTGGGGGCTGGAGCGTCGTGGCCGGCCTGGTCATCCATCTCTGCGGGGCTATCACCCGCCTGAGTCATCCAGACGCTGGGTCCACGGCTACGTAAGGCGTGAGACATAACTACTTCATCTGTGTACTATGTCTTAAATCAGTGTTGACCGGTCAGCCCGTCGTATCAACAAGATTTCAGACAAAAAATTAATTAAATACACAGATAAGTAGGTTATATATATAAAATATATATAAGGAAGCCGCGCGGTCAGCGAGTGTTAGTACATGTATGTGCGTGAGTGTGAGGGCAGTGAGAGCGGTCTCCTCGAGCTGTGAAGGGGTGTGGAGACGACGCTGTGAGGGGGTGGAGGGAGAGGCGCGGCGACTCCCAGTCAGTCCAGTTACCCTCAGAACGCGGTCAGAGACGGGTGCACTGAACTCTACTCCTTACAAATGCCCAGAACGTGCCGTATACCTTGGGAATCCTTTAGAACAAGGTCACACATGAATGGCACGAAACACACAATGCACTAAACACTTCACAGAAAATCACTGTCACTGACACTGCTCAAAGTTGCTGAGATTCTTCGAGGAGAGCTGACGCGTGGGAGTTGACCCAAGGCGAGGAGGAGTCCATCCGGCTTTCCACAGACTTTGCGCTATCACTCGTAATTATCCAGTAAGATCGGATCACTGCGCCATGTTAGGTTCTGAATAATAAGTTCTATATACAGGAGAGAACACAAACACCTGTATAGTTTTGTAGGTTCGGTTTACTGGATAAGAGTATGTACACAAAGGAGAGCAGCGGTCTCCCTGGCTAGGCTCCTTGTCAACTGCTATAGGCGACGTATGGCAAGTGATACATTAGCAGCTTCCATACGTCGCCAGGCACATTAATTAAGCGTGTGGGATATGGTAATAACATTGCCACACGCTGCTAGCTAGGCTGAATAAATAATACATAAATGGAGCACATACATAATATACATACATGATATATAATCCAGCATACATAATATACATACAGTCGTGACAAATGATGTATCGATATCATCAGGCGATTTTTTTCGACCAATCACATTTGATTTTTTCAAAGAAAGCAGCCTGGGTAATTTCATTGACCAGTCTCGTGGTGGAGGTTGGTTGTCATTTGTGCTCCTACATTTATTTTAAGTTTATTGCTGAGTTTTGCGAGGAAGATGATAATTGTATCCAATTCTTACGGATCCCTGGATCCCTGGTCCTCCCACTTCTAACTAAAGTATTGTACTTTCAGACATGGTGCGCCCCAAAGTTTTTAACTACTGAAAAATTTAGGTTAGCTTAAGCTAAGCCTACCGGGGGTCTTGGGGCGGAGCCCCCTGCTAGGGATTAGGTTAGGTTATGTTTTGTTAAGTTAGATGACTCGTTTTTGCTTTCTCTTCCACCCAAAAACCCAGATTTCCCAGATTCTTTCCCATTATTGTTGGGGGGGGGGGGGGGGGCAAAAGCGAGCGATTTCCGCCAATAATGAAGGTCTGATTCGTTTAAAAAACATCAAAATACACTGGAAAAACTTATTGGTCAACCCCTAGGGACTCATGTCCTAAAGTAAAAATTTACCGAATATTTTTCAATTCCAGTCGATAAGCCTCTTGAAAATATATGATGGTGCCCAAATTTTGAATATGGCTATCTGACCTAGCTGAGATGCTACCTGGCCTAGCTTGGAGAAGGACGTGTACCCTAAGCGCTCGTGTTAGTGACCATAGGAAATGGCTGCCATGAATCGTGGTGTTGTGGGGGAAGAGGGGCGGTGTGTGAGGAAAGACGACCCCCGTGGCCACTCTGTTAATTCAGCTGGAGCAGTTGAGGAGAGAGATAGACTTTTGAAAGGGGAAGAACGAAGCCCTCAGGACTGAACTCCTTCAGGTAGGCATCCTGCCTAGCAGGAAACCTGTGAAAGAGGGTCAGGAGGAGCAGGGGTGGAGAGTGGTTGTCTCCAAGAGGACTAGGGTCAAACTCAGGAAAGCTGACCAGGGTGTGGAGTGCAGTAACCCCTACCAAGTGTTGGAGGAAGCTGGCGAGGAAGAGAAGAGGCAGGACGGTGTGGTGCCAGGAGAGAAAAGGGCAGTTGTTAAAACCCTGCCCAGTGGTAAGGTCGTGGTAGTTGGGGACAGCCAGGTGAGGTTCTTAGATAGGACTTTTTATGCAAGCGACAGGAAACGTAGGACTAGGGTGTGTTTTCCTGGGGCTGGGATAGGGCATGTAGCTGAGAGGATATATAGGGTTTTATCAGGGGAGGGTACCAAGCCAGTAGTGTGTCTTAGTGTGGGAGGTAATGACATAGGAAAGCTTAGGAGTGAGGAACTTTTCAGGCGGTATAGGGAGGCGCTAGGGAAGGTTAGAAATAGGAGAGGGATCCCGATAGTATGTGGTGTCTTGCCTAGAAGAGGAGTTGGTGGTGAATGGCTGTCCAGGGCAATTGCCATAAATTGCCGACTGGAAAAAACATTGTGCAAGCAATGGCTGGGCATTCATTGATAACCGGCAACCATTCTATGGCAACGACTACCTGTACAGTCGTGACGGAGTACACTTGTCTCGTGCGCGGGTAAAAACGTTGTCTGCATCCCTGGAGCGTGAAATTGTCACTTCAAAGGGGAGGGGGTTTCGCCAGTAGAGAGAGGTCAGGGTAAGTGGGAGTTAATAAACAAGCATGTCCTGGGGAGTGAAATTGGTTACTCAGGACAAGGGGTAAAACAGGACCAGGGAAGGGTAGTTTTAAATGTATACTATACAAACAGTAGGAGCGTTAGAAATAAAATAGACTTGGTTGTATGTACCGAGAATGTAGATGTCATAGCAATCACCGAAACTTGGATAAATCTGGCGAGCAAGAACTTTTTATCAGAGTACCACATAGAAGGGTTCAACCTTTTCACAAGGACAGGGAAGGTAGGAAGGAGGGAGGGGTCGCACTCTTCGTCAGGGATACATTAAAATGTTGTATTGTTGTATTAATAATTCAATAAAGGGTGAAATAGGAACCGAGTCCGTTTGGGTAAAAATTGCAGAAGGAAGAGAAAAACTAATTATGGGAGTGATTTACAGGCCCCCCCCCCCCCCCCCAAGTCTTGGAAAAGAAGCAGCTCAACCCATATGGCAGGAAATGAGTAGGGCAGCAAAATATAACAACCTGTGCATTATGAGGGATTTCAACTTCAGAAATATTGACTGGGACAACATTGTAGGTGGCTATGAATCTGAAGACTTCCTAGATGCAGTACCTGTACAGGAATTTTTTTTTAAAACAACTAAATACAGTCACAATATATTAGACCTAATATTAACAAATAAAGAAAATATTTTCAGAGATATCACAGTAGGGGTTAGAACTAGGGAACAGTGATCACAGAGAAATCAGGTTCACCCTAAATTGAGAAATTTAAAACAGTGACAATATGGTCAGAGTCCCAGACTTTCTATCAGAGGATTATGAAGGGTTAAGAAGGTACCAAGGTGATGTCGCCTGGGAAAGTCAGGTCAGTTCCCGGTAGGATAGGGTGAGGTCACCGACGACACAACAATTGATCATGACTATAATATATTCACTAGTATACTACGTAAAGCACAAGAACAAAATATACCATACAGAAAAATTAGGTCAAATAAGAATGAGCCAAGGTGGATGACCAGAAAACTTAAACATGACATAGGAGTAAAGAAAGGAATTTAAAAGAAATTAAAAGGAGGGGAGGAGCAGCCCAGAAATAGGTATAATGAACAATCTAGGAATGTTAAGAAAAATGTAAGGAAGGCAAAGAGGGACTACGAAATCAGGATAGCAAGAGAATCCAAGGCGAATCCCAAGGGATTTTTCCAGGTATATAGGACAAAGGTCAAGGACAAAGTGGGACATAAGAACATTAAGAATGGAGGAAACTGCAGCGGGCCTATTGGCCCATACTGGGCAGTCCCATTTACACCCAACCCCTATTGCTCATATATCCATCCAACCTATGTTTGAAGCTATCCAGCATGTTCGAGTTAATGATGATATTTGGTAACTTGTTCCACTCATCCACTACTCTATTTCCAAACCAATGTTTACCTATTTTGCTCCTAAATCTAAATTTGTCTAATTCAAAACCATTGTTACGAGTTCCCTCCTGGCTGGATAGTTTGAGTACCTTGGTAATGTTGCCCCTCACTCGAGGGAGTGCAAATTAAGATGCATTTAGAGAAAAACAAATTAATCTACGAGTCTCAACATGGGTTTACAAAGGGAAAACCTTGTCTAACAAATCTGCAGACGTTTTTTAGGAAAGTCTTCGAGGTATTAAATATTGACGAAAATTACGATGTTATTTACTTAGCGTTTAGAAAGCGTTTGACAGAGTACCGCATCAGAGGCTTCTGAGAAAAGTTAAGGCTCATAGTATCGAGGGGAAAGTTTTAGAATGGATAAAATCATGGCTCACTGATAGAACACAGAGGGTCAGCGTAGATGGTGTTAAATCTGAGTGGGGCTGTGTATCCAGCGGGGTTCTCCAGGGGTCAGTACTGGGCCCACTCTTGTTCATAATCTACATAAACGATCTAGATACTGGGATCAGCACTGACATAAGTAAGTTTGCAGATGACACCAAAACAGAGCAGCAGATTAATTCAGGGCAGGATGCAAATGAACAAAAGGAGGATTTAAAGAAACTGTAGGAGTGGTCAGAAAATGGTAAATAAAATTCAACACCAGCAAGTGCAGCGTACTTAATATTGGAAGAACAAATACTGTCAATGTATACAGCCTTAACATCAGCCAAGAGAAGTCGACTTGTGAAAGAGACTTAAGGGTATTTGTAAGCCCGGACCTACGGCCTGGAAAACAATGCATCAATGTTCGAAATGAGGCAAACAGAGTATTAGGTTTTATATCTAGTAGTGTAAGTAATAAGAGTGAGGAGGTCATATTGCAACTATATATTGCGCTTGTCAGGCCTACCTCGATTATGCTGTTCAGTTCTGGTACCCTTATTATAGAATGGATATCAATTCACTGGAGTCGGTGCAAGGAAGAATGACGAAAATGATTCCGGGGCTTAGAAACCTTCCATATCAAGATAGATTAAAGAAACTAAACTTGCATTCCCTAGAAAGTCGAAGAGTGCGGGGAGATATGATAGAAGTATTTAAGTGGGTGAAAGGAGTCAATAAAGGAGATATGATAAAGTTCTTATAATATCCGAGCTGGTTAGGACTCGTAGCAACGGATTTAAGTTGGATAAGTTTAGGTTTAGGAGGGAGATAGGAAGGAACTGGTTCACAAATAGGGTGGTAGACGAGTGGAATAAACTTAGCAACTTTGTATTAAGTGCTGGAGCGGTGAAAAATATTGAAAGGAGGCTAGATAGATTCATGGATAATAGAGAGTGGTTGAAATTCTAGACAGGAGCTGCCATGCACAGGCCAACCGGCCTAATGCAGACTCCTTATTTTCATATGTTCTTATGTTCTTATGAATAGCCTTTTCATTCTCCTCTGAATGCTTTCCAAGGATTTTATATCCATTCTGTAATACGGTGACCAGAATTGAACTGCGTAATCCAAGTGAGGTCTCACAAGGGCAAGATATGGTTTTAGGATGACCTGGCTAGTCTTGTAACTAACACTCCTTAGTATAAACCCTAGTACTTTATTATCCTTGTTTCGAGCAAATACACATTGTTTACTTGGCTTAAAATTCCTACTTATCATTACTCCTAAATCTTTCTCGCAGTTGGATTTCTCAATAACATCGTTGTTCATCTGGTATCTGGTGTCCTTGTTTACATTTCCTATACTGAGTACTTTACCTTTGTCCACATTGAATTTCATCTGCCATTATTTCAGACCATTCGAAAAATTTGTTTAGATCTTCCTGTAGTTTTGCAGAGTCCTCATCAGATTTAATTGCATGCCCTATTTTAGTGTCATCAGCAAATTTACTTATGTTGTTGTCTACGCCGATATCTTTATCGTTTATGTATATTATAAATAATAATGGTCCGAGTAATTAGTCTTGGGGAACTCCACTGTGACGTTGCTCCAATTGGATTTAGTGCCGTTTAATATTCTTTAAATAATTATTTATCCATTTAGGATCAATGTTGTTTGATTTGAGTTTTCTGTATGGTATGTTCTGCCTTTGTGCATTAATTAACTCTTTTTTAAGTTGTTGTGAAACTCGTCAACCTCAGACCGTCAGGTCTCCAGGTAAGGTGAGGTCGCCCTCTGTGGGTACATTATGTAAGGTTACCTTATGTGAGGTCATGTAATTCACCCCCAAGCGTGATACCCCTTCTCTCAGCTGCCTCTTCAAACTGTCAAAGTTTGCCCTTGTGAAATCTGGGACTTAAGTGGAATTTTCCTTGCGGCTGCTCTGAAATTCAAACTGGAATCAAAATTGCTTTGTGATCGCTGTTTTCAAGTTCGTTCCCTACCTCGACATTACTAATGAGGTTTTCTCTGTTTGACAGAACTAAATCGAGTATATTATTACCCCGGGTGGGTTCGGTCATATGTTGGCTTAGGAAACAGTCCTGGATTATTTCAAGAAAATCCTCCGATTTTGAGTTACCCGTAAAGTCAATCCAATCTATTAGGCTAAAGTTAAAGTCACCTACTATACAGACTTTGCTATGTATGGAAGTCCTGTGCATTTCATCCCAAATAAGTCGCTCATTAACTCCATCAAGATTAGGAGGTCTATATATTACTCCTTTGATTAATTTTCCCTGCCATCGATTAATTCTATCCAAATTGTTTCCATATTCCTCTCCGTTTTTATTTCCTTGTTTGTTTCACACTTCAGATTATCCCTGACATAGATTGCTACTCTGCCTCGTTTCCTAATCTGCCTATCGGTATGGAATAATTTGTAACCTGCAATTTGGTATTCGACAGGTAACTCAAGTGAGTCTAGGTTTATCCATGTTTCGGTGAATGCTATATCGATTTTTTCGGTACATACCAAAATCCTGATTTCATTCATTTTGTTTCTCATACTTCTACTGTTTGCGTAGTAGACATTTAAGTTAGTCGTGTTCCGAGTCCCCTCTTTGTCGCATTTAGGTTTTAACTCCCTGCCTAATTTACTTTTGTCATAATTCCTAGCACTGTTTCCCTGTAACCTTTCCAAAACACGTTTGAAATTTTGATTTCTTCCTTTTGCTTCAGAATCCAGACACAACTTCGTGGTTACTGATCGCACAGAAGAATGGGAGTTCTGACCCCATGGTGAAAACTTTGTCTTGCACTGGAATCCATCTACAGGTCAACCTTCTTCACGGATGGCAGAATGGATGTGCCAATGATGATCACATCGGTGTCATTCACATTGATCATGAGTGCCTTGTTCCCCTCCACTGTTGCTCTGCCTTTTCATGGGTGTATGGGGCCACGTTTTATAAGAAGATCATCTGTTTATTAATGGTATCTTTTCCCGTTGTCACGATGACTGTCTTTGTTGTAAGTACTTCAGAGATTCTGTCTGAAAGGAAGTTAAACAACTCCGTCTTGTTGTCATCTCGCAAGAAGCTCCATATTTGTCAGGGCTTTGTCACCCTCCTGTTACCCTTGCCAATTTTGGACCTTTCTTCTTACTTCAGATTTGACTGTTGGTAAACATCAAACACAATGTTGATTCTCTTTTACTTGGTGCATTAGGAATGCTCTTTGGGAAGGAGTCTTCTCTGGTGTAGTTATCAATTGTCTGATGAACTGTACAGTCAAATTACTTTAACCCCTGGGTGCAATGATCGCTGCCTCTCCTGTCGTCTCGATAGTGTTGGTAGGCGTGATTATGTTGGCATTTCCCTTATCCTTGTTTTTCGAAATAGCCAACTCGTATTTCGAAACATGTATGGACTTCAAATTCAAATAGAGCAATTTCCTCTTTCAAAAATTAAGAAAATATGATATTCTATTACTTGTTTACAGTCGATTGTATTCTTCAATTTACAATTTTCTTAACCATTTTGGGATTACACAGAGAAGGAACTTGCATTATGACAAGTGACAGGAATAGTGTCTCTGGCAGTTCCACATATTTCCATAAAAACAAACCAGGGCTACCAAAGTGAAGACGAAAGCTTTGTAAGGAATTTATCACCGGTTTGTCATACTGTTCGATACCAGATGGGATGTTGACGAGTACGGAACCATCTATGATGATAGCATCTTCCCCTGGTTCTGTTTCTGGTATCGTCAGTTCATTTTCAAATTTTCTAAGATTTCAACCAAGTGGAATTTCCCGTTGTCACTGAAGGAGGCGCAGGTTGACTGGTAATCATGCTTGAATAATTCATGGAGGTCACACGGTCTACTCTGACATGAGATGGTAATTTTTTCAGTCCGTTTTCTTTGGAAATGCGAGCAACTTGGTCATGTTTGAAGAAAATGACCTCTTTTTTTTTATTGGCTGTTATAATGAGCATTAGTCTACACTCTGGAGTCTCACCATGAATGATTGAAACTGTTCTTTGTCTCTTTTTTGTGATGTGTGACGATTAATGAAGCTCACAATACAGATCGAAGTCTGGGTGAGAATGGTCAGATCCATGGCTAACACACAATCCCAGAACTGAAATTGTGGGCCCTCGAGTCTTCGTTTTGCACACCAGTTCTTGAAGCTGAAGACTTCTTCTGGGCTGCTAGCTATCTCACTATTGTAGTCCTTGTACACTGCCTTCATCAGTTTCTGTAGAGCATGTACTGTCACCTAATGTGCCTGGCGTCTCTTGGTGATGCTTGAAACCGACAAGAACGATCCCGCAAAACCAAAGGAAGCCACGTCTTTTTCTGTAATTGCACTGATCCACCCACTTCCTTGGAGTATTGTTCCTACTGACCGAAGTACAGTTATTTCAGTGTAATGTGTTCTACATACAACATGGATTATGCCACGCAACAGCACTAAATTTCACCAAGGCTCCCTGAAATATAAAAAAAAGGATAGGTCAAACGAGGTTCAGTATCGCAGAATTTGTCTGATAAATGCTCAAAGACATAACATGGACACTAAGTTCATTCAAATCGGACAACTCTATCAATCAATGTCGAAAATTAACTTTGGCAATAACTGGCGGCCATCTTGAAGAAAATGGTAGCCATCTTGAATTTTCAAGTTGCTAATTGATTGCATTTAGATAATATCTACATAAGAATATACTTAAGAATAGGCTAGTTGCTCTACTAGTCCTGACCCCTCACACAGCTGCTGAGACGTCCAGAAATGTGTGCAGAGCAGTGATTGAAGGAATCAGGCTTAGTAGTTCTGCTCTGTTATCGTAATATTCCAGACTCAGAGCGACTATTAATGGTGCGACAGTGAACACAGCTAAATAAGGTACAAAATTACGAAAAAAAAAACCAGAGAACTACCCTCCATCTTGTTTTATGTGGACATCTGTATTATTTTGTTCTGCGTTCTCAGTGTTTAAGCAAACAATTCCATCACATGAGGTTGTCACGAATACCGTTAAACAAGCTCTTACACGTGTTTTTAACGGTTGAAGTCTATGAACCTGAATTACAGCAGCATATTACAGTTACAGTGTGCACTGTCAGGTACAGCAGTATATTACAGCTACAGGCTGTACTGTCAGGTACAGCAGTATATTACAGCTACAGGGTGTACTGTCAGGTACAGCAGTATATTACAGTTATAGGGTGTACTGTCAGGTACAGCAGTATATTATAGCTACAGGGTGTACTGTCAGGTACAGCAGTATATTACAGCTACAGGGTGCACTGTCAGGTACAGCAGTATATTACAGCTACAGGGTGTACTGTCAGGTACAGCAGTATATTAGAGTTATAGGGTGTACTGTCAGGTACAGCAGTATATTACAGCTACAGGCTGTACTGTCAGGTACAGCAGTATATTACAGCTACAGGGTGTACTGTCAGGTACAGCAGTATATTACAGTTATAGGGTGTACTGTCAGGTACAGCAGTATATTACAGCTACAGGGTGTACTGTCAGGTACAGCAGTATATTACAGCTACAGGGTGCACTGTCAGGTACAGCAGTATATTACAGCTACAGGGTGTACTGTCAGGTACAGCAGTATATTACAGCTACAGGGTGTACTGTCAGGTACAGCAGTATATTACAGCTACAGGGTGCACTGTCAGGTACAGCAGTATATTACAGCTACAGGCTGTACTGTCAGGTACAGCAGTATATTACAGCTACAGGGTGTACTGTCAGGTACAGCAGTATATTACAGCTACAGGGTGCACTGTCAGGTACAGCAGTATATTACAGCTACAGGCTGTACTGTCAGGTACAGCAGTATATTACAGCTACAGGGTGTACTGTCAGGTACAGCAGTATATTACAGCTACAGGGTGTACTATCAGGTACAGCAGCATATTACAGCTACAGGGTGTACTGTCAGGTACAGCAGTACTATATATTACAGCTACAGGGTGTAATGTCAGGTACAGCAGTATATTACAGCTACAGGGTGTACCAGCAGTATATTACAGTTACAGGGTGTACCAGCAGTATATTACAGTTACAGGGTGTACTGTCAGGTACAGCAGTATATTACAGCTACAGGCTGTACTGTCAGGTACAGCAGTATATTACAGTTACAGGGTGTACTGCCATGTACAGCAGTATATTACAGCTACAGGGTGCACTGTCGGGTACAGCAGTATATTACAGTTACAGGGTGTACTGCCATGAACAGCAGTATATTACAGCTACAGGGTGTACTGTCAGGTACAGCAGTATATTACAGCTACAGGGTGTACTGACATGTACAGCAGTATATTACAGCTACAGGGTGTGCTGACATGTACAGCAGTACATTACAGCTACAGGGTGTACTGACATGTACAGCAGTATATTACAGTTACAGGGTGTACTGACATGTACAGCAGTATATTACAGTTACAGGGTGTACTGTCAGGTACAGCAGTATATTACAGTTACAGGGTGTACTGTCAGGTACAGCAGTATATTACAGTTACAGGGTGTACTAGCAGTATATTATAGCTGCATCAGGGGAGAAGAAAAAGCCTCCAGGCTCAAGGTTGGGAGGTAAAGCTACGCAGATTTTTTTTTTTCGTCTGCGTCTCTAAACTGGAGGGACGCGTCTCCGACCTGCTTGAGGTTTGCAATCCTACGAGGGCCCAGTTTCCCTTGTATATCCACATATGACGCTTTGTCACTCAAGTAGTAACTCAGAAGTGAGGCACAAGTAGTTTTGATGTAAAGACTTGTGCATCATGCGGCCCAGGGACCAGCTGGTTGGGGGCGCACCCCAAGCGCTAAGCATGGGTCTTCTTCTTGCCTCAACATGCGACTGAATTTTGGGAAACTGCTTCAAATAACATAATTTATGAACATATATTTTATCTGATTTTATCACTATTATTTATATATTTTATTTATTTGTCTTCTAATTATTAATATATTGTGACGGCAAGGACCTTGTGGCTTAATACAGATATTTTATGTTGTATATCGTTAACTATTTCCAGTGAAGTGATCAATATTCATGTACCAGTATCTATTTATGATATTAATCCCAAGTTCCCCCAACAAAGGTCAAGTTCACAGGTAAAAACCTAAACAAGTTAATAAAATATGAACATTTATTAACTTATTCCCACCACCACAGATGTACACAAAATAAAATAAAATACCAATAATAATATGGCAAGATTTTTGGAAGTGGCTGAGTAAGGACTGAAGGTCCCACAAGTTCACATAAAATCAATATCAAGCAATAACAAATTTCAAAAGTCAAATGACAACTCCCAGAACACCACAGAGAGGGTATACTCAACTTAAGACAGCTGTGCCTAGACTGACTAAAGCAGGGGTTCTTAATCTGGGGTCCATGGACCCCAAGGGGTCCATGGATGGGCTTCAGGGGGTCCGTGAAGGTCAGATAAAATTTTAACATATATATTCAAGCCAAACAACAACAACCTTCTCATTGAAATGAACTTTTGAGCAGAATTAAAATTTTGTTTTGTTTAATTTGCACAAGATCATTGTATTTCATTTTTGTATGGAGTGGCCATTAATTTTTGCATAAAAAAGTGTGAAACATAATTATTTGTTAAGAATGTTTATTGTATTCATACTCTGTGTATGTCATACACTGTATAAGGTAATGAATTTAAAAAAAAAATGAAGTATATTCATTGCATGCAAAGTTGTGTTTATGTGCTTATGTGCATTTTTCTAGGGAGGGGGGTCCATAGCTTTCACAAGATTCCCAAAGGGGTCCGTGACTCAAAAAAGGTTAAGAACCACTGGACTAAAGAGTACCAACAGTTCACCGGCGTCACCCCTCTACCGCCAAATACTGACCTATCATATCCTGGTTGGCCAAAACATAAACGTTATCTAAATTACCCGAATGACATAAGTTCCAACTATCTAACCTATATGCAAACATAGTACAATCAAACTTAATACAATTAATACACAATGTAATAAAACAAATTTAATATGTAAGTAATGGCTGAGTCAGTATGCGAGTAATGAGGGAAACTACTGAAGCCAACCACACACCTTCCAAACCAACATATTTCATACCCAGAACAGAAACTTATGGCGAACACTCGTAACATCCCCTTCCTTATTTAAAAAGGGTGTCTGCCAAAAGATTGTCTTTCCCCTTAATATGTTTCACTTCTATTGAAGGGCTGCAGTGCTAAGGCCCACCTCGGTAACCTTGGGTTCTTATTTCTCATCGTCTGTACAAATTATAAAGAATTATGATCTGTGTACACCTCTACGGTATATGGTGAACCCTCAACAGACACTGCAAACTTTTTTAAAGGCAACAAAAGCCCAAAGCATCCTTTTCTATGGTGACATTACCATGCTGATGCGGTTTTAGTTCACATTGTGGAAGCAAACTGGGTGTAGTATACCTTTTCAAACTGTAACAACACAGCACCCACACCCAGATCACAGGCATCAACTTGGATCACAAAAGGCTTGTCAAAATCTGGCACTTTTAACACTGAAATTAAGTTTAATAGATGTTTAAGGGTGTCAAATGCAATCTGACATGCTTTTGTCCACAAATAACTTCTTTTTTGGGTTGACTAAGTTTGTCAAAGCAGCCGACACTTGCGCAAAGTTCTTACAAAACCTTCGCAGAGCTTTTCGATCTGCAGGAGATGGGAGTCGCTGTAAAGCCTCGATTTTTGCGTTAACTAGAGCCACCCTCCCTTGACCCACCGCATGGCCAAGGTAGGTGAGTGTTGTATGGCCAAACTCACTTTTAGCCAGGTTGACAGTGAAGTTGTACTCCGAAAGGCAGGTGAAAAGGGCACGAAGTCGCTCCGTGTGTTCCTCCCAAGTAACTCCTGTCACTCGCAGGTCATCCAAGTAGGCACAGATACCAGGAAGCCCAAAGAGGAGGACTTTGTACTGCCAAAGCCCACCAGGAGTGACGAAGGCAGCAATTCTCTTGGATTCCTCCTCCAGCTTCACTTGATAGTACTCCTTCATCAGGGCGAGCTTCGTGACGAACTTTGCCTGCCCAATGCTGTCAAGGATGTCATCTATACGAGGGAGAGGGTAGGAGTCAGTCCTGGTCACATAATTTACCCGTCTGTAGTCTGTACACATGCGGAAAGACCTGTCGGGTTTTGGCACCAGCACGCACGGTGACGCCCATTCACTGTCGCTTGGTTCGAAAAGTTCGTGTTGAAGCAAATAGTCCACTTTCTCCCTCAGAATCTTCCTCTTGGCAGGGTTGGTCCTAAAGGGTGCTTGCTTGATAGGTGTCGTCTCTAGTAGAAGGGTCACCTGGTGTTTTATGAGGTTACAGGCCCGCAGCACGTCCCCAAACAGGCGTTTGTATTCCTGTAACATCCTCTTGACATCTTCAACCTGTAGCTGTGAAAGATGTAAAACTTTAGAAGAGGATCAGCTAAAATCTGTGAATTTCATAGCTTAAATGGAACCTCCACCAGGAAATCTTGCTCTTGTCCCTGTGGTTCCTGTGTCTCCATAACACACACAATAACTTCCCTGGAGTAGTAGAGCTTCAGCCTATTCACATGGACCAATTGCTCTGACTTCCGATTTCCTGGGGTTGCTATGACATAGTTGCTGGGGTTTTGTTTCTTAACTATTGTATATGGGCCTTGTTACGACCGTGTCCTATATTTTCTATTTTTTTTTTATATATAACTTGCTCCCATGTTCCATATTATTCCTGTATTGATGTGTTAAATTTACTATTATATATTCTAGTCACCTTACCCTGTGCTGGTAAGGTTTTAACTGTCATTATTTGATCAAGCCCATCTTATTTCTTTATTTTGTATTGTAGCCAGCATTCTTTGTACTCTAACGACCATCTGCATCGTTAAACGACCCACCGGGGGGGGGGGGGGGGGCGCGTGGCGGGAGCCGACCTTATATATAGGACCCACCAACTGACTTGAGTCAGTTCAGTCCTCTTGTCATACAGACCACATCCTTTTGAGTAACACTTGTTACTTATATTTAATTTATTTGTGTTGTTCCTGTCGCCACCAATGTGGTATATCTATGTGAGTACCTATTTATGTCTCTGTTTGTGCCCATCAGTATTTGCTTAGTTGTATTCAAGTAATTCAGTGTTAACGTAATCCAATGCTATATTTTTATTCTTTTGATGTTTCGATGTTTTGTATCACTTGTGTTTTAAAAGTCTCGATGGTGAATCAATTTGTTGTGACAGCCTACGAGGCTCTTTATTGTGTTAATATTTAATCAATTAAATGCTTAAAGGTTTACTTTACTTATTTTTATTCTCTTATAACTTACTTCACTTTTTGTTTGGTTACGCCTAGAGCCTGGAAATGTAAGTAAATTAAGAGACGGCGTAACAGCCTTCAAACTTGGCTTACAAGGGATTTCTGTGGGTTGGTAGTAGTCACCAGGGCTAAACTCTACACATTTGCACTTCTGGTCATACTGACCCTTGATTTTCAACTGAGCCTGGGACTAGTTCTCTCGAGCAATCTCCCCAACTCTCTTCAGTCTAGCCTTGAATTTGTCAACATACACTGAAAGCAAAATTTTTATCTTGTTATTCACCCAACTCTCCTTCAAAACTGTCAAAGGACCCCATGCATCACCTCCGAAAACCAATTGACAAGGACTAAAACCAGGAGCACCCTGACAACTATCCCTAATGGTGAATAACATGACTGGTACCCCTTCATCCCACTCCTTCTCCCTACAGTATATGTTTAACATTGATTTGAATGTCTGATGGAACCGTTCAATGGCTTCCTGAGATTATGGGTGATACACAGTAGACAGATATTGCCGAATGCCCAACTCATTCATGACTTGCTGGAAAATAGACGACGTGAAATTACTTCCCCTGTCGGACTGTATGCTCTTTGGAATACCATATTGGGTGAAAAAATGGATCAGAGCCATAACCACATTTTTAGCAGTGATTCGTCTATGTGGTAGTCGTTGCACACATGATAGTTAACAGGAATTGGTTGCCACAACGACTTTTTGGGAGAGGACCAACACAGTCTATTATTACCTTACTGAAGGGTTCTTCTATTGCTGGAATAGGCTGTAAAGGGGCTGGTTTGATCGGCGAATTAGGTTTATCTGTCATGTAATAGGCCCCTGTCTCATCAACAGAACATATTATATAAATGGGTCAATACATCTGATATTATATTCAGATTCACCACCCTGTAACTTTTCACTGTCTATTAGTAAGACACGATATGGACACGTGAGCGGGCAACTCACCCAAGAGGGCGAGACCCATAGCTCAGCATTTCTGTAAGCACGCACTGCGATGCCCTTAAGCTTCAGTAGCTCACCTCAACTCTTATCGTAAGGACGTGATCTAACGTTTATTATACATAAACGCCGTCCCCTTCTCATTCACTCCTAGACAGTGAGACTTACGGTTGATCAACACTCCGGAATCATATATACAACCTTTTATAATAAAACAAAGGAACTACCGTTTGGGTTTCGTTACTTAAAACCCAAATATAAATATATGTGAACGGACTGGTTAATTGAACAAGCAGCCGATTCATATAGGTGGCAAGCTGTGTGTACGGATTCTTCAAACTGGTAGTTGTATCATCCGTCTGTGTTTTGTGAAAAACAAGAAAACAACCAGCAGTGATGCGTTACATAATCCGAGTGTTTAAAACTATATCCCGTATTGAGACAATATTTAGTGAGCGCTCCTTATCTCTGCCACATACAAATACGTCCAGAATTCGTAATATACATATATTACAGCCTGTTGGTACATATCCAGATTGAGCCTGTTGAAATAGACCCCACTCAGCATTTTCTAGTTACAGTGTTGCAGTGTTGAAGAAAGGTTTCATAACCTGAACTAACAATTGGAATTTCACTAGCAGCTGAACAGTTTTGTTGTGTCGTCAGAGTGAATTACGAAGTTCAGGTGTCATCATACAGATCTCCATATATATGTGGACTGTTAAGACTTGGCACAAGGCAGTTTCGCCAGTGACCCAGCAAGGACCAGAGTGATAACCAATCATCAGCAGTTTCTGATCGCCGGAGGAGGAACTCCCCTAGTTCAAGTGGACTCATCTCTCACCAAAGCAGAAGCGTCATCTCGTTGCCAAGGAAACCAGCAGCAGCGCAGCATCCTAGGAAGAGGCCCCGCCCACACTCCACCCACCACTCGACTCAGAACTCTTGAAGGATCACATTTTCTATACAGACGTACTACTCTGTATAAATAGGTATTTAAATTACATAATTCTACACACATGAACACGTTCGAGAGATATCTTCACACCTATAGATTCGTCTGATCGGATTATTTCAATGACAAAGTGTCGAATGTAAGATTAATGTATTGAAATCCTATAATTTACAGTGGTTTGTAAGTGTCTGTCTTCTTATTGATAGTTTAATAATTAACTACAATTCATATTCATTTGTCTTGTAAATGAGAGGCAAGTGACCTGCTTACTGTTAAGTATTCATTGACCCAAGGGGGCTAATAGATAATTTCTAAGTTTCCCATGTCTAATGTAGATGAAATCGAACGCTTAGAGGCAACTGTTTGCTTATAACCAACTCGTCGATGATCAAGCCCAGACTGACATAGATTTTGAGTATGGAACACAGTTAAATGAGTCGACAGGAAGTAGTGAGAAAGTTATAGACGAATCATTTGACAACTTAAACCGTCGTACCCTACGGTCTCGTAATCACTATAGTACCTCACCTACGTATACTAAAGCAGTTACCCCTGTTACAGGTGATAGTGTGTCTGTTGCTAAATCGGTAACAACCTTATTAACCCAGCCTTCTGTTAAGAGTAAGAATACTAACTTGCTTAATACAAACACTACAATGGCATCCTCTAACCCTCACACCAGTACTACTACCACACCTAAAGCTGATAATGTTATTAATATCATGCAGCGCGGCGACTATGTTCGAAATTTCACGGGACAAGATGATTATAGGATCACACATTTTATTCGTGCATGTTAAGATAGCATGCGCAATAGTCACATAACGACTGACGAAGAAAAGAAAGCATATGTATGTTCCCATATAACGCAGGGTTCCTATGCCGGCAGTCGTTTAAATGCGTTTGGTTTGCAAAGCCCTGACTATGACAAGTTTAAGCAAACGTTAATTGGGATTTTTGGGGGTAGGTCACAGCTGGGCCAACTGCAATGGATCTTCAGATGGTTGGATCGCTGTATTCCAGGTATACGAAATGAAACGCCTGTTGACGCTGTTGACATTGCAGGCGAGGTTCGCCAGGACATGCAAGCGACCTTCCGGTCCTCAGGCTGGTACAACTCACCGGGTGATATGCCACCGGACAATGTGGAAACATTGACAGAACTAATAAGTTTTCTCCTTTCCGTCCGTGGTCCCTTATATAGCCGGGCACAGGAAGTACAGTATGAACCACCCTTGGATATGGTGGAATAGGCAAACAAGCTCTGTCCCCAGGCTACGGGCCCATTACTGGCCCAGCCCTCAGTGACGTCACCACAACCCCAGCCGTCTCAGATGCCACAGATGCCTCACTCCCAGACTCCTTATGCGACACACTTAGCTCCGATTGCTCCTCCCAGCCTAACATATAAACAGAATGCATCGTTACGGTGCGCACATTGTAATAAACGTGGCCACGTAATGGAAGATTGCTTTCAGCTCCGAGGTAATAGTGCTAATTTTAAGGCCACGCCCGGTGCAAAGCCATTCTCAAGGTCAAACAGTGAGGGAGCCAAAGCAGCAACTCCTCCTACCCAGAAAGCGGGCAAATGGTGCGCTCTTCACAAATCCACATCTCATAGTTCACGTGAGTGGGATGTGCTAATAAGGGCTAGGGGAGTGGACCTTTGTGAAACGGAGGTGTCGTATAGGCGCAAGCAGAAACGTCCCCAGGACAAGTCATCAGGGGAAGACCAGCGCACACTACAGCAAGGAGAGGGATAGATAGGGTAGTTCCCACCCCTCCTCACAGCACTTCTATAGCGGCCTCATTAGTAGCGGCGCTTTGCAAAGTGGAAGTGTTGTCAGTGCCGGTGAGAGTGGATAATACCATGATATAGACACAGGTGCTTGCGCTAATGTATTGGCCTTGACATCATATCACGAGTTACAACGTAAATTCCCTCACCGCAAATTCAAATGGAGTCCTAGTAACGCTGAGCTCGAAGGAGTTTCAGGTACTCAGCTGAGCATCAAAGGAATGGTGACGTTACCACTCAGATTCTCAAGACGTGTTACGCCCTTCTACGCGAACTTTTATATAGTTCAGCAGTTCAATTTGCCAGCTGACGGGTTACTTGGTCTACCAACTCTTCGAAAGAACATGATAGATGTTCACCCACGTAATAATAGTGTTAAGCTTAAAGGTGTTTCCTACACAGCAATGAGTCATTCTGAACCTATGCTCACCGCTAGGACGAAAGTGTTGTCTACTAATCCTATTAAGAGGAAGGCAGATCATGCGTCAGAGATACCTCTCGACCTCAACCACACACCTTCCCAGCGTGATTACAGCAGCAAGAGTTGGACGATCGTACTAGCAGTGTTGAAGAGTACTCTCCATTACCAAAATGAGGAAATCACCAAAGCAACTGTCGAACTACCCAACGTGTACACGGGCACAGATGTTGTGTGTCTCCCTGAAACATGCAAGGTAAAAGGGCTGTCATGTGAATCTACCCTGAGCACTGTACGCCCTGGTGGTTTGACCGACGTACTGATTGTAAATCGAACAGGCGCTCAACGAATCTTAAACAAAGGATGTTATTTGTGTGATTTTCTAGTATATCACAACAATGTCGAAGTGCAACCAAATAAATTCCCAATTCGAGGTATTGTTGCGAATTGCCAACAGACTCGACTGGCCAGGATAGATCAAATAGCACCACATGTTAAGGTGATCGATCATCCACAGGGCAAGACACGCCTTTTAGAGCTGCTTGCCGACTACAGAAATATAGTAGCCTTGCCAGGGGAAACGCTAGGTCAGACAGATTAAACATCCCATCATATAGCGTTAAAGGAAGGAACCAACCCTATTTACGTACCAGCTTATAGACTACCTCATAGCCAGCGAGCTGTAGTGCAAGATATGGTACAGGGTATGTTAGATGAGAATGTCATTAGACACTCAAAATCCCCCTTTAATAGCCCAGTATTCCTCGTCCCAAAAAAAGATGGTGGATGGCACCCTGTCATAGATTTCAGGCGCGTAAGTGATCATACAATCCCTGATAGGTACCCAATGCCTATCTTTAGTGACATATTGCAATCCTTAGGCAAGGATAATGCGGTATTTAGCAACTTAGATTTGCTTAGTGGGTATTGGCAAATACCACTCGATGAAAAATCACGAGAAATCACGGCATTTAGCACGCGTCTAGGCCACTTTGAGTTTCTACGAATGCCATTTGGTCTCAGAAATGCCCCACTAGCATTTCAAAGAATGATCAACACCCTATTTGCCGGACTAATTGGTAACACAGTCTGCGCTTATTTGGATGATCTAATAGTAGTCAGTAACGACGTCGATTCCCATCTGATTAAACTGCGTGAAGTTTTGGCGAAACTTTCCACAGCAGACCTCAAAATAAAACTCTCAAAGTGAGAGTTTTTAAAATCCAGAATCCATTTCCTTGGTCATGTAGTCGACGGTGAAGGCATACACACAGTTAATGATAAAGTAAAAGCTGTATCTCAGTTCCCGCGTCCTACCTCAAATGATTATGTGCGTAGCTTTCTCGGATTATCCGGTTGTTATCGTTCCTTTATCAAGGACTATGAAACATTAGCATCGCCCCTAACGAGGTTGCTCAAAAAAGATGCGCTAACCAATGCCCCGGTTCTAGCATTCCCAGACTACACTCAACCTTTCACTCTCTGTACTGACGCTTCCGGAATTGGAGTCGGAGCAGTGCTCATGCAAGAGGACATGCGTGGGAAGTTTAGAGTGATAGCATTTGCAAGTCGCAAACTAATCGATGCTGAAACACGTCATTCGGTGACGCATTTAGAAACGTTAGCCATTGTGTGGGCACTTAAGAAGTTCAAAGACATTATCTTTGGCTACAAGATAACTGTTTTTACTGATCATGCCGCAGTCACCGAACTGTTCCATGGCAGAAACTTATCAGGCAGATTAGCACGCTGGTATCTGACAATTCAATAGTTTGACCCCGAATTTAGGTATTTACCTGGGAGGGCGAATGTTGTCGCCGACGCTCTGTCAAGAAATATAGCACCAGTTATGCCTGGATCAACATTCACTCTTTCGCAACTGGAAGATGAGCAACGACGCAACCCATATTGGTCAGCTGTTATTTTTGCTTTCGAATCGGGCGAGGATGTTAAACTCCCTAAGTTATTTCTTCCCTTAAGTCAGTTTGAATTACGACATAACATACTCAATAGGACGAGAAAATCTCCTGAGGGTAATGTGTCTCAAATAGTCGTACCTGACACGTTGCGCAAAGCAGTAATGACATTGTTCCACGATGTCCCACAAGCAGGTCACCAAGGTCGTGATAAATGCTTGGCGGATTTACGAAAGAAGTATTTCTGGAGCACTATGAAGAAAGACCTAGAATTACACATAGCTAATTGTTTGGCATGTGCTCAACATAAAGGCTCAACAAGATCACCTGCCCCGATTCTACAATATCCTACACCAGACCGTCCGTTTGACACAGTCGCTGTTGACTTGTTACAACTCCCAATGAGTCATCAGGGATCAGGATAAGTCTTAGTGTGTGTGGATCATTTTTCCAGGTTCGTGGTCTTGGTCCCACTAAAAAGCAAAACGGCCGAAGCAGTAGCCTATGCATTAGTGATGAATCTCATATGTCCATATACTACGCCTAAAGTTCTACTCTCTGACAATGGAACAGAGTTCAAGAATGAGCAAATAGAGCATGTATGTGCACAATATGGAATTAAACAAACTTTTGTGACAGCTTATCATCCATAGGCTAATGGCCTTGTTGAAAGAACCAATCGTAAAATCCTAGAAATACTGCGTCCAATTGTTCGTGGTTTTCAATACGCAGGGGAGGATTGGTTACCGCAGGTTGCAGCATCTATTAATGGGTCAGTTAATAGCTCTACGGGCAAAACACCCTACTACATTGTCTATGGTACAGATAAACGTCTGCCTTACGACATCTTTACAGATGCGCCATACCCGGTATATAATACGGATGATTTTGCGGCAAAACAAATTCATGTCTTTACAGAAATTCATAACCAAGTACGATCACAGCTAGCGGGGTCACTCGCCGAAATGATCATCAAACAACATAAACATGCTAAACCTATCTCACTGAACGATGGGGACGCTGTTATGTTACAGGAACCTGAAAGGAACTCCAAACTTTCGGCGAAATTTTCTGGTCCATTCTGCATAATCTCAAAAGAAGCAAGGAACAAATTCAAAATTTGGAAGCCTAATGCACAGATCGCAGATGTCGTGCACGCGGATCGTCTGAAGAAGACCCAGATAAATGTCTTGCCTCCAGTTGATGATAATGTGATTGATACATCCTTGCAGACTGTTCGGAAGCAAAATGTCCCAAATGACTATTGTATGAAACTAAGTTCTGCGAGTAGAAGTTAACTCGTACTTTCGCGTCAGATGGAAAACGTCGACGGCCAACTACAATCAGCATTGGACATTCTTCATGGTCTCAGCACAGCTTCGATGAATTCGACAATAGTTTCACGAACGTTGTCGTTCAAGCTGTATCTCAATAGAATCGTGTTATTTCTCAAACCTTTCACGCGATTACTGCTCTAGAATCAAAGGTTAATGCAATCATAGTGGAGTCTAACCAAGTTTCGAGGATTGTTACTGGGTTACAGAAAGCAATCCCAACGTTAGATTGGCTCCTTTACTTCACAGAATATTTGCATGCTGCTGAAATTTCAGTTCATAAAATTGTAACCTCTAAAAATGAACTAATAGACAGCATTGTAGATTCCGGGATAGGACGTGTGGACGCGAAGCTTGTGCCTGTGCAGACGCTTCTTGAAGCTTTAAAAATAGCCAAGTTGCAGTATCATTTAACTCCTATTTTCAATGACAATGAGGTTCACTATTATTACCCGCTGTTGGAGTCAACCCTCACGCACAATGCAATTCTGATCCACATTCCTATGCGAGGGCAACATGAGTTTAATGCATGGCATTTAGAACCCTTCCCCTGGTTTGTGAACGACACACTGTATAGTATACCCTAGATAGGCCTAAAGAACTTTTCTTAGTAGATGAAGAATATTCGTTGCTATCAATAGAGGATTCTGAGGTGCTGTCACGGTGTAAGTCGTCTTATCTACACCTACATGTATGTCCAGCCTAAATGTTTGCATTTATTCCTGCTGCAGAGGGAATATGTGAATTAGCAGTCATACAACCAAATGTACGGACAGCGTTAGCGCAATGCAGTTATAGGCCAGTTAGTCTAAAGACTGTGTTCCACGCTCACATTCACAATGTACAGTATTTGTTCTTTCCAAATCTCACTACTGTAATTTTAAAATGCCAAAATGGAGTTAAGCAGCGAGTTGTGAAAGGGCATTACAAGGCTCCGGATTACTGTGAAATCACTTGTAGTACATTACGGACCTTGCCTACTCATCAGCATTTTGAGTTAAATCGAAAACTCAACTCTGCCTTAATTCCACTTCCTATAATGAATTTCACTATCAAGGATATTCAAATAGTATCAGAGAAATTAAAAGTTTTAGCTTTCTTGAACGAGACACATTTTGCTGATTTGAATAATAGCTTGCCATTTTACCTGTCACTGGAATTTGCACTACCAAGTCTTACAATTCCCTCTTTTTTGTTAATTCTGGCAATTATGTTCCTGTTCTGTTATTACCGGGCAGTATCATCCAAATTCAACATTGTTCATGACATTCTAACCCGGACGACACTAAAGTCTAGGTCCCCTGTAGTAGCAAATACCCCTACAGTAATAGATTCCCCAGCTTAGTGTCTACATATCTGTTTATAACATGGTTAGGGTTGTCTAGGATGTACTGTACTCTGTGAGTTATTTAGGCCTCACCGAGCTCAGCTGGTAGGTGACCGAGCGATGTAATAGGCCCCTGTCTCATCAACAGAACATATTATATAAATGGGTCAATACACCTGATATTATATTCAGATTCACCACCCTGTAACTTTTCACTGTCTATTAGTAAGACATGATATGGACACGTGAGCGGCAACTCACCCAAGAGGGCGAGACCCATAGCTCAACATTTCTGTAAGCAAGCACTGCGATGCCCTTAAGCTTCAGTAGCTCACCTCAACTCATATCGTAAGGACGTGACCTAACGATTATTATACATAAACGCCGTCCCCTTCTCATTCACTCCTAGACAGTGAGACTTACGGTTGATTAACACTCCGGAATTATATATACAACCTTTTATAATAAAACAAAGGAACTACCGTTTGGGTTTCGTTACTTAAAACCCAAATAAAAATATATGTGAACGGACCGGTTAATTGGACAAGCAGCCGATTCAGTCATCTGGCATTCGTGACAAGTCTTGCAGTACTTTGCCACATCTCTCTTCAAGCCAGGCCAATAAAAAGGAAGTAATATCTTAAGGTAGGTTTTCCTAACCCCTATGTGTCCTCCCAGAAAATCGTGTGCCAGTCTCAAGATCTCTCACCCATGGCATTTTGGGACAACAATTTGCCAGTCTTCCCCAGCATGCACCGAGGGTGGTCTAAATTTCCTCATCAGGAGGCCAGAGTCCGAATAGTAACAAACAGGCAAGTCATCAGGCTCCTTCTTGCTTACAGCACCGTTACTCAGCTCTGACAACTCTGGATCATTTTCCTGATGAGAAATTAATCTTTTCCTATTTATGGATACTTGCTCTATAGGGTTTACATCAGTATTCAAAGTTGAATCAACATTAGATGAGAGAGAGTTGTCAAATACGTCACCAGTGACTTTAGGGGGATTATCGCCGCTGGCGCCACTGGCTTCTGACAAATACGACTCACTGACATTAACAGAATTGTCTTGCGACACATATAGGTTCCTAATACCAAAGTCATTTACATCACAAATGCACCACTTGTGTCATCTAAATTGGGAACAGGGTCAACGCGAGTAGTTCTGCTCTTCTCCAAGCGACATACTTCTGGTAACAACACAGGTAGAGGCTAAACCAGGATACTGATTGTGTAGATATGTAAACACCAAGATATGTGAACACGCCTGACGGCAAGACTCTGTTACCATTCATTGTACCATTTATTCACATGTCTGTATTACTACATATTATTATAGCATGTCTGATATCTATGCTTATGTCTAATGCCTATGTTCACTTACTATGTCCCGATGTACTATGTCTGTACCGCACTAGTCAAGTAACTAGAAGACCTCATTTATTGTCCTAGTAATGTCTAGCAACTCTCCTTGCCTAGCTAGCTAACTTCCCTCAGATCGGCTTCGGCCTGGCTATGGCACGGAGTCCCTTTTGCTTGTCCCTGTTTTTCTGTACCTGTTGGTTATCCTGCCAAGTCTTGTACTACTTATGGAATATATCTATTGCTCGTGCTATTGGAGTTTGAAGAACCTTGTCTAGGATATACATCCCATCACATGGCGCAGTTGAGAGTAGCTCCAACACGACAGTTGACAAGTCTCAAGAGCCGGCCTCGTCTGTTTCCCGCCCAGAAGATATACTCTACAGTGCCCCTGGATTTAAAGTGCTTTGTGACCTTGTGAAGTGCCCTAAGTGAAGTACAGTGCCTTTGATATCTGTTTTGCTATGTTTCTGGGTCCCTTCAGGTAGCAGAAACCCTCTCAGCCCAGTTTCCAAGACAGCACTTAACGCATACATCCTCCGCCTGCGCCGGCCCGCAAACCACTGGGCCCCCCCCCCCCCCTTCGACTGAGTCATCACCGACATCTCGCCCGGGCGCGGAGGAATACAGAGACCAGTATCACCGCCGCCAGCCGCCTCCACTCACTTAACAAATATTACAGTCAATACTCTTTTACTTGCCCGCCAGTTCCTGCACTTAGGCAAGTACATTAACGAAAACATATCACTTCACCTTAATCTCCTTGTCTATCCCATCGCAACCATACCAAACACGAGATGTCCGACTACGACGATTTTCTGGGGAATTCAAATGAGGATTATGAGGAAGACGAAGCCTCACACGCCGGGCGCGCCAAATTCAAAGGATGGGAGCCAGGATATACGTCAGTTAATTTACTTCCTACAAGTTTTCCAAGAGAAGGAAGCCCAAAGACGTCAATTAGAGGAGGAAAAACGACGTCAAAATTAATTGTCAAGACAGTCAGAGGAATCAGCTTACCGTCTTCAACTCCAACAACAACACCAAGCTGATAACTGCAAATTCCTGGAACTATTGGAATTGCTGGCAATGAGAACGACTTCACCAGCTGCCACAACCAATTCGCCAGCTTCAGCCTCTTCATCTACCCTTCAGACAACGCCTCCTCACACGTCACCTATCCCTCTTGGGTATGCCTCAGTGCCTTATCAACCACCTGGTCCAGTCTCAACTCTCGTCGACCTCTCCGTGCCTCCTCCATTACCTGCCGTCTCGAGTACACCCCTGCACAGCAAGTCTTCAGTTCCCAGTTCCCCACCTCTCCAATCTGATGCAACATATCAAGTATACCGTCAATGGCGACGTCGTTTCGAAGACTTTGCTGTTATGTTTGACCTCAACCGAATGCCCCTTCATAAACAACTCATCCAATTAAGATCGTGCATTTCCCTCGATGTTCAACGCTTCCTAGAGCACACGCTAGCTATTCCCCCTGACTCCCCCCTGTCAGTGACAGAGGTTTTAAACGCCTTGCAGAGTCATTTCCATGGCCTCCGCAATGAAGCTTTGCGTCGTAGGGAACTGCTATCCTGCAAACAAGCTTCTGGGGAATCATTTTCAGACTTCTACGCACGACTTAAGGACCTAGCAGCCGAGGTGGACCTATGTACAGGCGATCCTGTAACCTGTGCCGAGATCCAGTTCAAGATGATCTTGCTGATGGGTGTACGTGACGAGGACCTGCTTCAGAAACTCCTCACCCTCGACGCCGCCTCTTCCCTCACCGACTTCGTCACCTGTTGCAGGTCGTATGAGGCCACAAGAGAGGCTGCCTCAGCTATACACTCATCACCGTCTCAAGTTCACGCCGTCTCTACCTACAAGAGGAATCAACGCCAGATGCAGACGGCGTCCTCTCCACAGCCCCTGTCACAGTCACCAGTTTCTTCTCCCGAATCCTGCAGAAACTGTCAGCGCCAGCACGGTCCAGGAAAGTGCCCTACGGCTGATAGTAAATGTCGAAACTGCGGGCTTCAAGGCCATTGGCCCCGCACAACTCGATGTCCTGCCAACAAGGTCTCATGCAACGCTTGCAACAAGCAAGGACACTTCGCCAAGTGTTGCAGGTCCACCAAGAAGCCTCCATCTCCAGGTCAAAACGTCTCTTCACAGCCCGACAGAACGTCCACACCACCGTCTCCCAAGAACAACAAAGGATGCCGACGCGTGGATGATGCCTCGAGTGACAGGTCCCCCAAGCCCGTCAATGTTCGTCTGTCCTACGGTGCCAACTCTTCCAACCTCCTGATGATACCTGACATGGGCGCGGACATCACGGTGATTGGACCAACACACCTGGACGCCCTCAACATTCCCAGGAGTAACCTGTCACCCACGGCCATGAACGACGTGCTCACAGCGGATGGGTCCCCGATGTCTCCACCTTTGGGTTGCTTCAAGGCAACACTACAGTTCGGTCCCAAGTCTTGCCTTGCCACAGTCCACGTCCATAAGGGCATCCAAACCCCTCTCTTGTCATGTGGCCATTGTCAGGACTTGGCCATCGTCTCATCCGAGTTCCCAAAGCCCATCCTCGCCGTGACACACCTCAACAGGTGTGCAGAGATACCTGTTTCAGCCATGACCACACCTGCTGCCGCCCGGGAGTTTTTTCTTCGTCAGTTCAGCGACGTCCTTGTCTCCAAGTCCGACCTCCAGAAGACGCTGCTCAAGAAAATGACAGGCCCCCCGATGAGAATCCACCTCAAGCCTGGCGCGACGCCTTTCGCCATCCACACACCCAGGCCTATCCCCTTCGCCCTACGGGACAAGGTGAAGGCGGAGCTCGATTCTCTGGTGCAGCAGGGGATCATCAGACACGCCGGTGAGGAGCCCTCCGAGTGGTGTCACCCTATGGTCTTGGCACCCAAGCCTGTAGGTGTTCGCATCACAGTGGACCTCACCCATCTCAACTCGCAGGTCTCCCGTCCCGCCCATCCATCGCCTACGCCCATTCAAGCAGTCCGCAGCGTCACCCCGTCTGCAAAGTTCTTTACCATGGCGGATGCACTACATGGGCACTGGCAAGTCGACCTGGCGGAAGAAGATCGCCACCTCACTACATTCATCACGCACCACGGCCGCTTCCAACACTGCCGCGGACCCATGGGCTTCGCAGCAACGGGGGATGCGTACTGCCTCCGTGGGGATATGGCTCTGCAGGGTGTCACCAACTGCGTGAAGGTCGTAGATGACATCCTGCTCCTCGACGATGTTCTCCCGGCCCACTTGAACAGAGTTCATCTGATGCTCACAAGATGTCGTGCCCATGGTATCACCCTGAACAAAGATAAATTTGTGGTCGCCGCCTCCCAAGTTAACTACTGCGGCTACAACATCTCGCCAGAGAGGATCTCAGCTGATGAGGAGAAGGTCAAGGCCATCAGGGACTTCCCTACTCCAGCGAACCTGACCGACCTTCGCTCGTTTATGGGCCTGGTAAATCAGCTGGCCGACTTCTCCCCTAAAATCGCCACATCAGCCCAACCTCTACGCCCCCTCATGAGCCCCAAGCGCTCTTTTCTCTGGACTCCTGACCAAGACCTAGCATTCAGGAATGTTAAGAAGGCGTTGCTGTCACCACCAGTCTTAGCACCCTTCGACCAGTCCTTACCAGTGGTCCTCCAGACCGACGCCTCCCGTCTATACGGCCTCGGCTATGCCCTCCTTCAAGATCACGGCCAGGGTAGACTGCACTTAGTTCAGTGTGGCTCCAGGTTTTTGACCGACACGGAGACCAGATACGCCACCATCGAACTAGAGATGCTGGCAGTCGCCTGGGCTATGGCCAAGTGCCGCCTTTACCTGTTCGGCCTTGGGCATTTCACCCTCATGACGGACCATCGCCCGCTCATCCCCATCCTCAATCACTACACGTTGGACGCCATCGAAAATCCTCGCCTCCAACGTCTCAAAGAGAAGACCGCCCCCTACGTCTTTACAGCTGTGTGGCGCGCCGGTAAACTTCTGTGCATACCAGACGCCCTCTCCCGAGCCCCTGTTAGTCGCCCCACACCTGAAGATGAAGTCGACTGTACCACGGCCGCGGCTCACGTTCGGTCTTTAGTGACACACACAGCCACTTCTCTTGCTGACAAGACGACGACGACGCCCTCCATCGAAGACGATAGGACTCTCCAGGAGCTTCGCATCGCCACCGGTCAAGACCCGGCATACGTCCAACTCCTCGACTACGTCTCCGCTGGATTCCCCACCAACCGCTACGACATTCGCGCCTCCGCCCTCCCCTTCTGGAAGCTAAGGGATAGCCTCTATGCCGATGGAGAGCTGGTGTTGTACGGCCCCAGGGTCGTCGTTCCCGCTGCCCTCCGCCGGCGCACCTTATCCCGCCTCCATGACAGCCACCGCGGTGTTGAAGCCACCACGCGCAGAGACCGTCAGACCGTCTTCTGGCCTGGTATTGACGCCGATATTAAGAGCACGGTGGAGGCCTGTGAGCCTTGCCAGCAACTCCAGCCCAGCCAGCAACAAGAGCCGTACCTGTGCAATGACCTCCCTAAGCGGCCCTTTGAGTCCGTATCCGCCGACTTCTTTCATGTGGCCGGAAAGTCTTTCCTGGTGGTCGCCGACAGGCTCTCTGCATAGCCCGTGGTGGTTCCCTGTGATCGGGACACCGCCTCTTCCAGGGTCATCCGGATGTTCTGTTGCTTCTCCCGGGAAGTCGGAGTGCCTCTCCGCCTCCGAACCGACGGTGGGCCCCCGTTCAATAGCCACGAGTTCAAGAGCTTCGCCGAACGCTGGGGCGTCCACCACATCGTCACCTCCCCTCATTACCCACAGGCGAATGGCCATGCCGAGGCAGCAGTAAAGTCCGCAAAATACCTCATCCTCGAGACAGCACCGACAGGGAACCTGGACTACGAGGAGTTCGACAGGGGCCTACTGGAACTCCATAGCACCCCTGCCGGACGCTCTCCTGCCCAGGTGTTGTATGGCCGCCCCCTTCGTACTTGTGTGCCTGCCCACCCCCAGTCCTTCTTAGATGAATGGCAGATCAAGGCGGACGAGTGTGACCGTCGTGAGGCTGCCCAGATGGCCCAAGTGACAAGCCACTATGACGCCCACGCCCGCCCCCTTCCCAGGTTGACTGTCGGCCAGCAAGTATGAATCCAGGACCCGACGTCACACGGCTGGGACAATAGGGTGTGTCAATTTTGTCAACATGTTAAAAATCAAATTTGGTAGTCAAAATATTGTGCCTCTTTATGTCTAAACTTGAGATTAGCAAACAAAAATGAATTGAAATAACCCTCACCTACATCAATTATACCTTAAAGTTTCAAATATCAGTATTTCAACAAATTAATGAGACTTGATTAGAATTATTCACTTGATATTAACTAATCTCATGTAAGCATATGGATTATGGAGTATTTTATGGTTCTATAGCTTGTGTACAATATGCATGTCAGAACATGAACATGAACAGGCTCTCCGTGTGGGACAGTTTAATTCTTGTTTTGACTTGTACCAAGCGTGAGGATAAGGCGCTCGGCTCACTCTCCTTCTAGATATCATAGACGGTGGTTTGCTCTCATTGCACTTGCACCTACTCTACCAGACGAATTCTACATTTTAATTATTGTAAGTAGTGCATATTGATTGTCGCAGTTACTTATATCATTGTATAAAACATTATGTTCTAAGAAAATATTATGTTATTTCTGTTACAGCATTTTTGATAAACAAATTGATATTTTTTGAAACAACAATTGAATTATGAAACATTGAAATATTTTTCTATTTGTCAGATAGTGTGAAGATGTCAAAATTGAAGACAAGAAGTCAGTTGTCAACCCACTTGAGCCTGCTAGTTGGTAAAGGGAAGGAGCTTCCTGTATCAGAACTTCCAACAGTGAGAGACATGCTAAGATTAGGGTTACTCCTTCGAGAAAAAAATGCAAAGGACAGAAGGAACTATACAGATAAAGAACTCATAAATGACATGATAGTCCCTCTTCTGCATCAATGGACAAAAGCTAATGCACTATTCAAACCACCTGTGATTAATCAGTGTCGAACTATTTAGCTAAAACTAACGAAATTATGGCACAAAGCAGTTGAAACATCACTTGGTAAAGGAAACTTGGCCAGGAAAAATGAATTTCTGCACACACTTGATACTCTGTTTGACATTTTGACCTGCAAGTGCTCCATACAATTATGTTCTGAATCCAACTGTTCTCACTCAGGTAAGAGAGAAAATAATTCCCACATTGATTGTGGTTGTCCTCGTGAAAAGAAGATCCCTGTTTTAGAGCTTTAATTTATAAAGGCACAGAGGACAAAGGCAGAAGGCCAAGGAAGTATGCAAATGGGTTCAATAGATTATTCAGAAACAAAGAAGCAGATTGCTAATGCCAAGAAGAGAGAACAAATCCGAGAGAGGGAACAAAAGAAGAAAATGAAGAGTGAAGAAGCCATCCAAAGAGAGGAAGAGCTGTGTCAAGATGTTTATCACTTCTTTGATAGTTCTTCTGATGAACAGGAAGCAACATCAGATCATAGTTCCAAAGAGCCATCTGAACCTTTACCAAAGAAAATGAAATACAACACAAGAAATATTTCAAACATTGCTTTAGCTAGATTCGCCACCATGCTGGACTTCGTGAGGCTGCAGAAATTGCAACTGCCGCTTGGATAGATGCAGGCCTCATCAGCCGAGAGGATGTATCTTTGGTGATAGATCATAATAAAATTAGAAGAGCACAAGAAAAAATAATGAAGGAAATATCTGATCAGCATGAAAAAGATTTAAGCGAGGGAGGGCTCTCCTGTCTTTTGTTTGATGGAAGAATAGATGACACAAAAGTTTTGCTAGAAGTAGAGGGAGTGAACAGAAAGTTTCCAGGTCTCATCAAAGAAGAACACTACTCTGTCTGTTCTGAGCCTGGTGGTCGGTTTTTGTTTCACTTTGCTCCCGAAACTGAAGTAGAAGGGAAGAAACATGCAGAGGTCATTGCTGATCATATTTTATGTTGGGTTCAGGAGAGAGGACTTGGCAGTTCACTGCAGGCTGTTGGTGGAGGTTCAACTGCAGTGAACACCGGATGGCAGGGGGGTGTAATGACGCATTTAGAGAAAAAACTAGGAAGAAGACTTGTTTGGATTGTATGTGATATACATACAGGCGAGCTACCTCTTCGTCATCTCATCCAGGAACTTGATGGTCCTACAAAGAGCAACAACAAGTGGTCAGGTCCCCTTGGCATCATGCTGGATGAAGCAACACAACTAGAAATAAATACAACCTTTCCAAAGGTCGAAGTTGGCCCTCCCCTTCCGGCGTTGTCTGAAGGAGTCATCAAAGATCTCAGCACAGATCAATCCTATGCTTATGGTATTGCCCAAGCAATAAGATCAGGAGAAGTGCTTCAGTCATTGGCTCTCTTGGAGATTGGACCTGTCAGTCACAGCCGTTGGTTAACTACAGCTCTTCGTTTCTGCAGGATTTGGATTTCCAAACACGAATTGAAGGGCAAAGTGCTGAAGAATTTGAGGTTAATTGTTGAATTTATTATTGGAGTTTATCTTCCCCAGTGGTTTAGTGTGAAACTTAATCCTATGTGGGTGGATGGGCCCAATCACCTTTTGTTTCAATTGCAGCTAGTAAGAACACAGAGGAAGGTAGTGAGGGACATCGTGTTACCTGTGGCAAGAAGGTCCGCTTGGTATGCTCGATCAGAAGCAGTTTTGCAAGCAATGCTTTGCAGTCAATGTACCAATCTCCGAACCGAGGCTGTAGAAGTCATTCTAAAGATTAGAGGAACGCTAATAGATGACGACCAGTTGGGAGACTGTTCGTTTCATTCAAGAAAAGTTCCCCCAATAAACGACAATGCCACCAAATTGTCAGAATTGGTTGACTTGAGTTTGGAAGTCTTAGAGCCACCATTGACAACAAGTCTAACTAGCCAAGAATTGAGAAACCTTAAAGAGACTCCAATGCAGGTGCCGAAGTGGCCTTCCCACACTCAAAGTGTGGAGAGATGTGTGAAAATGGTCACAGAAGCAGCGGGCCATGTTTACAGCCACGAGAGGCGAGAAGGTTACATCAAAGCACAAATAGCAAGCAGACTACTGATGACAAGAAACCAAAGCAAAGAGAGTATGAAGGCATTGGTTACTTTCAAATAGACTACGGATAATAAAATATAATAATTTGAAACTTGAAACAGTAACATGTGTGCAAACGCTGGTTATGTTATAAATTCACAAATATGTACATTTAAAAATCCATTTGATGTGGGTAGGACTTATTATAAAAAAAAATTTATGCCAGAATATTGTTTTGCATGCTTAAAGACTACAATAAATTGCTACCAAATTACTCGATTTTCAATTTAGCCAGTTCACCCCCTAAATTGACACACCCTACTGGGACAAGGTCGGGGTCGTCATGGGCCGTGGCGAGTCCCGTTCGTACCAAGTCCGCCTCCCCAGTGGTCGTGTGTGGTGGCGAAACAGACGCCATCTCCGCCCAGTGCCATCCTCTAGTGACGAACCTTCCTCCCCGTCCCCTGTGCCCCCTCGCCCAGACCAGGAACGAAGGTCATCAGTTGATCCTCCCATTGTCCCTCGCCGCTCCTCCCGAGCGTAAAGGGGGAGGGAGGTGTGTAGATATGTAAATACCAAGATATGTGAACACGCCTGACGGCAAGACTCTGTTACCATTCATTGTACCATTTATTCACATGTCTGTATTACTACATATTATTATAGCATGTCTGATATCTATGCTTATGTCTAATGCCTATGTTCACTTACTATGTCCCGATGTACTATGTCTGTACCGCACTAGTCGAGCAACTAGAAGACCTCATTTATTGTCCTGGTAATGTCTAGCAACTCTCCTTGCCTTGCTAGCTAACTTCCCTCAGATCGGCTTCGGCCTGGCTACGGCACGGAGTTCTTTTGCTTGTCCCTGTTTTTCTGTACCTGTTGGTTATCCTGCCAAGTCTTGTACTACTTATGGAATATATCTACTGCTCGTGCTATTGGAGTTTGAAGAACCTTGCCTAGGATATACATCCCACCACACTGATCTTCAAGCAATTTAGTGTTATTGTACACCGTAGGAGCTGTGGTCACTACAGGTTCCGGGACAACACGATTACCGGCAATGTCATTAGCTCGCAAGAAGGCAACAACAGATACAGTGAGAGAGTCTTGGACACCAACAGTCACCCACTGAGAAACCATGTCGCTCCTCAAGAACATCCTACATAAAGGAACAGTGATTACACCACTGACACCCTTCAATAACACATGTTCCCCAGTATAGGCACTTTCCACACAGGAAAAAGCACCTTTCACCACAATACTACAGTTTGCAGCGGTGTCTAACAAAAAATCCGAACAGGGTACCGAACACCACTGGACTCATCACTTGAGACAGTCCCATCAAACATAAAGGACTCAAGTAAATCTTCCTTTGAGAAAGAGCTAATTGATTTCGGGTTTAACTTCTCCAGCTGCACGAATGAAAAAACAGAGTCTTCCTCCTTCTTCTTGAGCTTAGGACAATTAGCAATAACGTGACCTCTCTGTTTACAGTAGAAAACACCATTTGAGTCGTACGCTCAAACCTCGGAGATTTTTATTCCGAGCCACTACGGACATTAACCTTACTTGCGGCCTTTGCATCTTCAAACTTATCCTGCTTACCACCCTTGTCCCTAATTACGTGACTGAAACCTAACATTCTTAGGAGTTAACGCAGAACTGTCTGTCGGAGCTGCTGCTCGTTGCACTTCCGTAACCTCTCTTCCAAAAATATCAATGTCTCGTGGGAAGGCTCTCTTAAATTGCTCTACAGTGTAGAATTATCAAATCAACCAACTCTTCATAGGCTCTTACCCCACTACTTTTTATCCATCTTCCAAACATCTTAAAAAGACGGTAAATTCAAGCAATTTAATTAACTCTTCTCTTGATAAAAGCATACAGGGTCTTTGAGCACGATAACATTTATCAAATGAGGAGCCTGGTGTGCTCTCAGAAGAGGGAAATGCTAACTTAGTTTCATCTAGTGTGGTCTCTCCTTGTACTGAGGAAATTGTTGCATATATAGCTGGTTTTGTATCCGTGAAACTTAAGAAATCTTTGAAGTGTGAAGCTTGTTGTAGTGTACTATTTACCCAAAATGTTGATGAAACTCATGCATTAATCACTACGAAAATCAAGGGGATCTATCTTTTCCAACTAAAGATGCCATTACTATACGTTGCTTATGCGAAAAGATATTCAGAAAAAATATTGCTTGCCAGTAAAATACACCCCTACGCAAAACTGTCAACATATGATTGGCACAAATTGCAAATTATGTATTGTCAGAGTTCCTGAACAAAATTATATTTCCAGGCTTGGCAATACACATGTCAGGAGTGATCCTCTCAACAATCATCTTGTATTGCTAATCAAAGCAGTGAGCTACACATACAGTAGCGTATGCAGGCAAACAGTTCACAGCACGAAACGTATCTCTCAAAGCTGTCAAAGGTAGAAATAGCATGAATTAGTTAATGTTGTTTAGCGGATTTTAATGATCAGTTTGTAATTTAAAAATGCACAGAAATCCCACTGTGCTCAGGGTACCAGGTTCGTGCTATGATAAGGATAATTGATGCTAATGATGTGTCTTGTTCATTGAAATGTAGTTTCATTGTACTATAGTATATAATAAATGGTTGAAAATAAAATAATAGCTTCACTTAATCACACAGGGATGCTATGGACGAGTGCAAACAGTGCACACCAGTGTCAATGAGGATCACTCAGCCTCCTGGCGCGCGACCAGCCAACACAAAGATGGCAGAAGCAGGGAGAATTGGCTTCAGGAAGCGCGCGGCATGCCGCCTCCACCTCTTATACCTCTTTGGTTATAACGCTGCAAGTTATATAGTGTTGTAACTCTGTCAGCTATGTATTGTTATAACACTGCCAGCTATATATTGTTGTAACTCTGTCAGCTATACTGTATATTGTTGTAACACTGTCACTTATATATTGTTATAACAGTTACATAGCCCACATCAGAGAGTAAGTGTTCTGGATTATAATAACAACAGTTATGATAACTTGTTCTTGTATATTGTATAACCAAATTTTATCAAAGTGTATTTATGTAAAGTTAAGATATAATTATTGTTAGTTTACGCCTTATAATAGTAGGGCGTGTCATAGGAGGGAAGATCAGCTAAAACTAATGGCCCATCACTTTTTTGGTAGATTTTAGTGTAAATAAACAGAAAATAATTTCAGTTTCAATATTTTGCAACCTTTTGCTAGGTAAATTTTAGCGTGAAATTTATCGAAAATCTAACGTACAGCTGCATTAGTGCATTACAATTAAATAGTGAACATTGCTTTCTGACTTCATTCTTTAACAACCCAACTAACAATATTTTTTTCTGTTTCAGATCTGATGCATTTATAAGTTGATAATATTTGCGATGGCTGCTTGTGTCAGGACGAGGAACAAAAAATCCAGCCATCTCAGTCACTATCTTGGGTCTAGGAGAGAGCTCCTGAAGTCGGAGTTGCCTACATTGAGAGATGCTTTGAGATACGGTGTTTTAATCAGGCAAATCAGTGAAAAGAACCAAAGAACTTACACAAACAAAGACATTGCCAGTGATATGACCAAAGCTGTCTTGGCACAGTACACTCTGGCTAACGCTCAGTTCAAGCCTCCAGTCATAACAAGTCAGAAGAAGATTAGTGAGAGACTGCTTGCCAGTTGGGAAAAGGCAAGAGATATCTCTCTTGGGAGAGGAAAACTTGCAGTTAAGGACAGCTTTGCCAAGCAACTGGACCAGTTATTTGACATAATTACTTGCAAGTGCCCAATTGTTCTCTGTCCTGAGTTTGGATGCGATCGTGACTGTAAATCCGAGGCCCACATCTCCTGTATTTGCAAGCGTGAACTGAAGATTCCTGTGATCGAACTGGCATTTGTCAAAGCACAGAGAGAGAAGACTGGCAGTATAGGGGCTCTCATGATTTCTAGCCAAGATATTCCGGAGTCCAAGAGACAGGAGGCTGCCACAGAGAGACAGAAGAGGAGAAGAGTTGCCGAGGAAAAGAGACTTGATAAGGCCCAGGGTGAGGTAAAAAAGGCCGATGATTGGAGTCAAGCTGATTCAGAGTTTAATGACTTCCCCATGGCTGATCCGAGTGCTGACCAGGAGAATGGTGACTTTGTCCCTAACCCAGAAAATAATGATCCCAAACCTTCCAGGCATAACATTCGAAATAGGAAAGATATCCCGAGCATAGCTCTGGCCAGCATGCGACACCACACTGGTCTCAGAGAAACTGCAGAGATAGCAACAGCTGCCTGGATTGACGGTGGTTTGATAACACCTGATGATGTTCACCTGGTGATAGATCATAACAAAGTAAGGAGAGCTCAGGAGAAACTTGTCAGTAACCTAGAAGAGGAGTTTGATAAGGGGATAAGAGAAAATGGAATCAATTGTTTGTTCTTTGATGGGAGAAGGGATGACACTAAAGTGTTTATGAAAGTTGGAGATTCTGACAAGTTGTTCCCTGCCATGGTGAAGGAGGAACACTACTCCTGCTGCAGTGAACCAGGAGGGAAGTATTTGTGGCATTTCACTCCAGAGAAAGATGACATCAGGAAACCAGCTGAGATAGTGGCAGATAACATTGTGAACTGGCTCAGAGAGAGGAACGTAGACCAGACCCTGCAGGCCATTGGAGGGGACAGCACCAACACGAACACAGGGTGGCAAGGGGGGGTCATACAGTGGATAGAGCGGAAGATTGGGAGGAAGCTGGTCTGGATTGTTTGTGACCTCCACACCAACGAGTTGCCACTCAGACATCTGATCCAGGAGCTGGATGACAAGACTCTTTCAAACAACAGATGGTCTGGTCCTCTTGGCAAGATGCTGGACTCTGCCACTGAGTTAGAAATAAATCCGAGCTTTGAAAAAATCATAGTTGGCCCTCCACTCGTTGAGCTTGCACATACTGTCATTGACGACCTGGGTACTGACCAGTACTATGGTTACATGATTTGCAGTGCCATCAAAACTGGGGTCATGCCTGATAGACTTGCTTACCTGCAGATAGGTCCAGTCTCACATTCTAGGTGGCTCACAACGGCTCTCAGGTTCTGCAGAATTTGGGTCGCTCATCATAAACTGAAAGGGAACCAGCTTCACAACCTGAGACTTATTGTCCAATTCATCGTGAGTGTCTACTTGCCAAATTGGTTCAACACCAAGGTCAAGTCATCGTTCTCCGAAGGTCCGAGGCATGTTCTCTTCCAGCTTGAGCTCCTGAGGAGTCAGCCAAGGAAGGTTATTCAGATTGTGGAGCAGACTGTGCGGAGATCTTCCTGGTATGCTCATCCCGAGGCAGTTCTGCAGACAATGCTCTGCAGTAAGGATGAGGAGGAGAGAAGAGTGGCAGTCAAAAAGATCTAGGATATGAGACTTATGGGAGGATCTGGGCATGACGAATCAGTTGGTGACGATTCCTTCAGGGTCAGGAAGACTCCTGAAGTCAATCTAGGTGCCAAGACCCTCACTGATCTCATAGATCTGGATAACATCCAGGCTGGCAGTGAGCCCCCTCTTACCTGCAGCCTCACCAATGTTCAAGTCAGAGCTTTCCTGGACAACCCCATGCATGTCCCTGCCTGGCCCTCGCACACCCAGAGTATAGAGCGTTGTGTACAGCAAGTGAGCGAGGCCAGCAGTCACGTGTACAGCCAGGAGAGGAGGGAAGGCTACATCCGAGCTCCGGTGGTCAGCAAGGAGGTGATGAGTAGAAATAGAAGCAAGAAAGACATGTTCTCTATGGTGTGCAGCAACACCGGGTCGTAGTAGTAAAACCGGTTTTTGTATTTGATGATTTTACTTCTAAAGGAATATTAAATTTAATAACTGTGTCAAGATCATTCGTTTCACTATTCTGGATCATTTTCATCCTAATAAATTAACCTGATACATTTACTTTACTTTAAATAAGCTATTTAGTGGTGTTGGTAAAAGGGTGGGAATACTGAATTTTCATAAGATTTCAAGTTAAAATTTACCTAGCAAAAAATGAAAACGTTTCAAATCTGAAGATATCACATGATTCTGCACATAGAACTACATCATTAATACCATAGGCCGATTTTTCAAACTCAAAAAAAAAAAATTCGCCTCCGTATGACACACCCTATTATAATAGTATTGAAGTTAGTGCTTTGTCTTAAGTCATTATTGCCAATATTTATATTTTGTAATCACGTGATACTTTCCTCTGTTTGGTGCTCTTATCAACGCTGTTGAAGCTAAGGAGACGTTGTTCATTACAGCGTTAGTGTTTCCCTTTATAGCGGAAAACTATACTCGTTGTTGCCACATACAGTTAAAAGTGACCGAAACCATAAAAATAATAAGTGAATTCAGTTTTATAAATTAATTTAAATTTCCGTTCAGGTCTATCTTCACATTTAACATTCTTAAACGCTGTAAGACGCACACCACTTTGTAATAGGCGTGTGGTAAGTCCTTCCATCATAAGAAATACACTTTTCTGATCCTCATTGTCATGGCATTTTTTGTTTTACCGCCATTAAGACCAATACGATGGCGGTAGGACGCTCCTATGTCATTATTATTAAACAAATACAAAACCCCTAAATCAAAGTAGAACAAGAATGTTTAAACGGTGTAATCCCTCGTGTACTGGAAACTGTTGACCTGGGTTATTATAAGCACTTCGTGTCATTATGAGCCTCAGTAGTTCATCTGATTCAAAATAAGCGCAGGTGAGTTATTTGCCTTCATTACAAACACCTGCGAATCAGCTGATTTCTTTAAGTCACCTGGTGACAGGAGCACCTGTGATTCACTTAAGGTAGTAATTTCTTTTTTTTTTTACGGGGAATAGCCCACCCGGGCGCAGGTTATCGACCCACAACAAAAAAATATGGGTAGAAAGAAATTAAACATAGAAAACGAAAAGCTTATATTAATCTACGCCACGAAGATGCCAGACAACCAGCTTTTTAAAGTGAGACAGATTGTATGAGTGTGGAAACACAGAAGAAGGCAGAGCATTCCACAGTTTAGCTGTGTGAGGAAAGAAGGAGGTACTACAGTGTATAATGTGTCATTCTATTGTGACCGACATCCACAGAGAAACGGTGGGCACCGCGGGCAAGACGTGTGTTACGAGCCCACAGCCTTGCCGGCGGTACACAGGATGCCAAATCCACTGAACATTGCCCGTTAAAGTACCTGTAAAAGAGAGAGAGTGAAGCAACATTGCGGCAGAGAGAAAGGGAAGAGAGATTGTCAACTAAAGAAGAAGTAATAAGACGAAATGAGTACAATAACCACCCGGCGTTATTGTGAACACCTCTAGTGTTGCAGAAAGACGGCTCAGAATGATATATATATTCAGATTTGCCCCCGAGGGGGCTAGTTTATTGGGCACCCCCTTACATCCTGTGCAAGGTGAAGCGCAGAAGTGTTTACAGCGCCCAACAGGGAAGTATGAAAAGTTCATACTTGCCTTTATGACTCGTACATTAAGGGCGTAAAAGCCTGAAGGGACATAGGTTTTGTCAAGTTACATAAAGTGAGAGAATGATGAGTGTGTGGGGGGAAAGTTCCCGGTACATTTCATCTGTTTATGGCAAAGAGTGGCAGGTCCCTAATAATGTCAAATGCCAGGCCTGTGACTAGGAGGAGGGATATCTGGTCTGGGAGGGAAGAGGTGTTGGTAACGGCTGGGAGAATGATATATACAGGCAAGTCAGGTGTTTGATGTTGTACCTGTCGTTTTATCACTGATGTCCCACTGTTGGTGATCTGTATCATGCTACAGCGATAAGTACTCATCATCATTATCATCATCATCATCATCGGTGCGCCGTACCATATTGTACCTTTGACGCTGGCGATCACGGTTTGCCACTCAGGTCTGTCTCTTGTTGTCTGGATCAGTTTTTCTGCAGTCCATCCATCTCCGAGATTTTCAAGGAACTCCCCACGTTGCCTCCCTCTTCCTTTAATCCCTCGACTTTCTCTGGTAAGCTTATATTTTACAATCTATCTCCTCTCAAAATATGCCTCCACCCCCCTCAAAAAACAAAACAAAAGCTGTCGTCTTTTGATTGCCACCAAGTGTTCTCTTTCTGCTCCTCTCCCCAGTACCTCCACGCATCTTCATCACCAAAAATCAGCACTTTTGTTTTTCTTCCTTATTTCTCTACTTATATTCTAAGCTTAGCGTCCGCGTAATATGACTGACCACACATATGTTCCATGTAGGTCGGTGTTGAATGTCTCACCAGGAAGATAAACACAACACTAGGAGTCTAATGAGTGTTGAGAAAGTCCTCAGAAACTGCAGGAGATACTCGGTCTAAAAACACATCAGGAATAAAGACGATATCGGAACGATACCATTACAAGAAGCAACAAAGAAAATGTTGAATATTTACTGTATTACATTGCTCTCGCGTTTTCACTTCAAAAATTTTCAACTTACTGTATCTGCTGTTTTCAAGTGAGAAAAATTAACATCATGGAGTTATGAAAGTCGTGAAAAGTATACGTTTTTTGCATAGGTAATAGAAGAAAACCTCAAAATTGAAAATTCGTATTTTTCCGACCCATTACCATTAGTGGATCCACGGAGAGTATTGGTCAGGACCCTTCTGTTGCTAAAGGAAAGCAACGTTTAGCCTTGAATAAGAAGCCAATTGGTAATTATATAAGAAAGAAGAGACGTGACGTGTAAGCAATTCATATAAACGATGGCCCAAAAAAGAATAACAATGTACTGTGGCTTCAAAAACGAACCGCGACCATTTATCAAAGAAGCCACTGACTCATTAGAGGACATTCTTCATGTGGACGTCTGACCGGAACAACACAGATGACTGTTAAACACCTTCATTAATTCCCACCACAAAGTGTCTTAATTATTAAATGTGTTTCAAATATAACTAGGACAGATGGTGGTTAGGTAGGCTCTAAACAGAAATTACTTTACTTGGGCCAATAATCGTACTGTAGTGTCCTGTATCCTTATGTTCTTATGTCCAAATGTCGTAGTAAACGCATGACCAAAGAGGATACAGCACCACACACTCTCATATACTGTATACTGTATTCAATAGACCTGCTTCATGCACCTGGAAGTGGACATAGCAGGAATAAGGGGTTATATCATGTCAAGCTGAGACACCTGCGCTTGTGTCTGGCAGTGTGAATGACCGTTTTAACCTCACATGACTGTGATCTAATCAAGTGAAGTTAATGTTCTTTGATGAATGATTAAATGGATAGGATGCGTCAGGAATTTCGAAATAGTGGTTTACGCATACAAATTTGTGGTAAAACTGCAGATCCCGTGGTAATACTCAAAGTAAAAATACAAGACCCTACAGTTATTTTTTTTTTACCCCGGCTACACTATTAAAATTGAAAGGTTGCTTATGAATGCTGTTTCATAATTATAAAAGGAGCAGCCTATGCACTAATTCAACAGCATATCTTGGTATAAGTGAATAACAAAGGTTTAAACCGTGTTACTAACCGTTAATGACGACTGATGTCTGCCGTCTCAATAATACATGCTATAACTCGAATGATCTTTTACACCACCGTAAGATGATTGGCCAAACCATGTCCCAACTGTTGTACCAGTGACAATACAGCCAGGTTTAGATAGTCTAGAATTCTACTCTGAAGTATAACAAATACAGTATATGGGTTTCTTAGTTTGACAATAGAACATTTTGGAGACGGCTCAAGGGGTTCTAATGCCGCCTATGCTTCTATTAAGTCTTGATATGTAAAAAAAATATCTTTACAATTCTTGTACGAAACAAAATAACATCAGGAATGAAGGTTTCTAATAAATGTCCAGGAGGCATACCTCATATTAGTAGCTCTGCGTGTGGACTGTTCAGTTCGAAATTCATTGAAACCCTCCGGAAATATATAATTTTTGTAGAGTATTAATACAAGTAATATAAACTTACACAGAAAGTTGGTTTCATCAGAGACCCTAGTTCACGCTATCTCCTCACGTCCCCTCGCATGTATTCGCGCATGTATTCGCAGGAAAATGTCTAAGGCGCCTAAAAATGACGTATCTCCTAAACTATAAATTATAATTGTTTATATTTTGGTAAATTTATGATTTTCTTATGAAGTAATTTCCTATTGAATCTGAAAATTAAACAATTTGTATTTTAGATAAGAATTTCACCTCCCGCCAAATAAGTTTCCTTTCTCTCTAGTCATTTAGGGCGGCATATTTAGACAGACACTTACTTTGTTATCTTGTCCGAAAAACTAGGAAGATAATGTTATGCTCAACTTATACTTAGTATAAAGAAACTTTTACATTTTATATTTACACACAGTGAAGGTGTGGAACAACTTACCCCCACCCATCCGAGCAAAGACAACGGAGGTTCCCTTCCTTTGAATCATCTCTTAAAAAATATCTATTGTCTAAGTATTTACATTTCTTGTAATACCTACGATATTTTCAGTACCTACTTTTATTGTACCATCAAAACCGTTTTATCGGAAATTATCATGTAAATAGATAAGAAATTACCATTGCTGCTGGTGAATGTGATGTATTTCCTTCTTTGTGTACGAACCTCTGTCCTGCGTGGCAGTGAACAGTGGCATTACCCACATGAATCTGACCTACAGTATATATAGTGTCAATGAATATGATGCATTCTTTGTGTACGAACCTCTGTCATGTATGGCAGTGGAAAGTGACATTACCCACATGAATCTGACCGACGTATATGTATGTATGTGTGCGTGTGTGCATGTATATGTACGTGTACATGTATATGTGAATGTATATACGTATATGTATGTATATATGTGTGTGTGTGTGTTTACATATATGTATATGTACTGTCAATGAATATGATGCAACTCTTTGATGTACGAACCTCTGTCCTGCATGGCAGTGAACAATGACATTACCCATATGAATCTGACCTATATACATTTATAGTTGTTAATGAATATGATGTATTTCTTTGTGTGTGAACATCTGTCCTGTGTGACAGTGAGAAGTGATACCACCCTCAGTGTCAAGACCTGACTGAATTACTCAGAATAGGCAAACTGTACTACAAGCTCTGCCAATAAATTTGTTAAACTAAAAACATATATATTTGCCAACTAGACATAATCCTGCCAGCTCTGTCCTCTTGTTCAACCTTAATACTGTACAACCCATGTTGTACTGCTCCCTCATTATACTTATGTTTTTCAACTCCACTGTAATTTATGTATTTACTTATAATTTAAATAAAAAATAAACTAAAAAAAATAATAAATAAATAAAATAAATAAACATTGAAGTGATAACTGTGGTAACATTATGAGATGTTCCTATTGCTACCGTTTTATTGTACTATTCCAGATGTTACTAAATATTACATAATACCTCCTTGAGATAAATGTATAGTATACTGTATATCAGGTGCCTAAAAGAGAGCTCACGTTCTCAACTGGTTCAGCCATGTTAATATTGTTATTAATATCCACTCTGTATCTGTGTTTTTCTGGCTAAATAAACCGTTTCAATTCAATTCACTTCAGTATATCGCGATCGAGTGATCAAGTCAAAAGAGACGGAGGACTCCCAGTATAATATTACTTTATAATCTTAAGTGATATTTGGTCATCAGTGGTGATGTATTATTTACCTGTCAGGACAATTATTATACTGTGACATCTTTCATCGCTGATTGCGGTATGTTTAAGTTCGTTTGCCTAATCATAAAATAAACGGCGAGACAGAAGTAAACTTGATGGTTTTTAGTTAGTGATTTACATGTTAACTTGAAAAACCATTTCCTCATTCTGAGTGACAGAGTGTATTATACATGACAGTAAAACAACCCAAGAAAGCATACATATACGTTTCACAACGGCTCGCGGCTCTTGCTGTAAGACGTCCCGAGTAACCCCAAAATCGATAGAACCTTCCTCAGGCTGGAGGCAAGGTAGCTGGACAGTATTATGTTCCCTGGTGTTGTACACAGAAACTGGAGTTATTGTGCCATCCTAGTGTCCACTCTGCTGTGTGCAGCCCTGCAAGGAATACCAAGACTCCTTTTTGAAATTAATTAACAAATAAATAAATAAATAAATAAATAAATATATATATATATATATATATATATATATATATATATATATATATATATATATATATATAAATCAAAATACAAATTCATTTAACAAATGAAATAAAGCTTCCAGCAAGTACAAAAACATGAATCAAAAGATAAGCTTACAAGTATTAGCCGATTTGGGAATATTCACAACTAAGCAGACAAACAAGTTACGTTAATCATAATTACAGTGACAATTATGCAAACAATAACGAGGGTTGTGGTAAACCAATCAATACAATACAAAGACGATTATATAACGTCACCGTTCTTTTACCAGTATAATGTTACAAAATTTCAAGCCTAGTACACAATATTATATCCTACACACAATATTATATCCTACACAATATTACATTCTACACACACAATATTCTATCTTATTCTTCTTCCACTTTCCTTGACTCACACACTCTCAACAATATAATGTATACTCAAGCTTGTCATTCAGATTTAACTGTTGCCTAGTTGTCATGGGTTGCGTTAGGCTTACCCACGCAACCAACTCCAAAGTTTGTTTTACCAGAGATAAGACGCCCGGCGAGGCATAACTGGGACATGTATTTTTCAATTAGTGTATGTCAGCCAGCTTTAGGGGGGTGGGCAGTGAAACAGTGTTGTACTGTTCATCGCTTCACACCCAAAAACCTCATTTTAAGGAGTATCCCCTGAGCCATGGGTTAGTTAAGACGTCGCCTCCATCCTCTCCCTCCTGAAAGGGGGCGGGACACCACACCACACAGAGTCATCCACGCCACTCCGTCCTGTGAACCGTCGTCGACACGAGACTAAGCGTGTTAACCTAGGTTTGTTATCCCGTGGAAATATCACGTGTGGATACCTGGGTGCGACAAGAGCAATCCAGGCTGGCCTATCAAACCTACAATAAATGGTTAATTAATTCACGCTTACAGAGTTCTCCTGCACGACACCCGTCTACCGTGACCGTGATCGACACGAGACTAAGTGTGTTAACCTAGGTTTGTTATCCCCGTGGAAATATCACGTGTGGAAGCCTGGTTGCGACAAAAGCAATTCAGGCTGGTCTATTGCACCTAATGGTTAATTCAAGTCACGCTTACCAGTTCTACTTGCCGCAACAACCGTCCACAGTGACTGTCAGTGACGCGAGACTATGTGTGGTAACCCAAGAGTACCTTTTTGTTGTTATGGCCGTGGGAAGAAGTTCTTGTGATGAAGCCTGGTTGCAACAAAAGCAATCCAGGCTGGCAGTAAATGTATCACTTGAAGAATTAAGGCTCTGTTAAGTCACACCCATAGTAGAGTAACCACATGTGTCCCCAAGTTGAAAATTCCCTGTTTAAGAAGATTAATTTTATTACAGCGTGAACGTGAGTAAATCATATATCCATTCAAATTGTAAATCATTGTATGGAAGCTTGACAAATAAATGTAAGTGCAATTATCTGCCCGTATCTGTGATCCCATCTTATTATTACTGAAGGTAATGACTGATTGGTTATGACATAGTATAACCAATAACTTAGATGGATGTTAAAAATTAAATGAATTCATTAAATCATCATTTATCAAGTATAAATCATGGAATGTCGAGTGGTGGAGTGAACTTCTACGTAGATACGCCATAATCTCCTGTAAGTAATCAGTGTGAAGGTATCGGACTCTACGGTAAGAAATAAGAAATACGACATATTATTATCTTTATATAATATAATCCACTCCTACCACTACCGAACCACCCCAAAACCATGACACTAGTTCAGGATAAGGCCAGGCCAAGGTGAAATTACTACAAGGGAAATTTCAACGGGATGAGGGAAGAGATGAGGGGTATCAACTGGCCTGACTCATTAAAGCGCAAGAATGCAGACACTGCGCTGAATATCATAACTAGTAAAGTGAACCATTTGATCGATAAATATATACCCCAAGACAAAATCCAGTGTCTCTAGGAATACGAGGGGATCCCTACACATGAACCATCCGGCGGTCGACAAAGTTAAAAAGAAAACCCAGAAATTTAACAGGTGGGTTGGGTCAATCGATGAGCAGGACAGGAGGATGTATGCAAGAGCCAGAAACCAAGCAAAGGTAGGGTGTAGAAGGGCTGAAAAGGAGTTCCAGAGGCTGGTTGCAAGCGAGGTCAAGTCAAACCCAAAGCGTTTTACCGCTATGCAAAGTCGAAATTAAAAACGTGAGTAGGAGTATTAGACCTGAGGCTTGAAGATGGTGGTTACGCAGATTCTGACCAGGATAAAGCTGGGGCATTGAACAGCTTCTTTTCCTCGGTATTCACAAGAGAGGATGCGACTAACCTGCCTGCATTTGAGGACAGACGGTTCGACACACCACTGACCCACATTGTGTTCACAGAAGAGGGTATTAGAAATAAACTGTCCAGGCTAAAGGTCCATAAGAGTCCCGGACCTGACATGGTGCATCCTAGAGTGCTAAGAGAGTTGTGCAACGAGCTTACCGAGCCCCTGAAGATCCTGTTTTGTAAATGCCTGGATGAACAAAAGGTTCCCAGTGAATGGAAAGTGACTTATACGAGTCCTATCTTCTAGAAGAGCGATCGTCACTCCACGAACAACTATAGACCGGTGAGCCTGATCAGCATAATATGTAAAGTACTTGAGAGTATTATCAGAGATGCCGCGATGGAACATCTGCTACGAAACAGCCTTGTAAAGGATTGCCAACACGGTTTTATGCCTGGGCGCTCCTGCTTAACACAATTGCTCACGGTATTGGATATTTGGATCCATATTCTGGAACGGGGTGGTAATATCGACAATATTTACCTAGATTTTGCCAAGGCTTTCGACAGTGTACCCCACGAAAGGCTGACAATCAAACTGGAAGGGTACGGAATTCGGGGAAATGTCCTAACGTGAAAAGAAGTCTTTCTACATGACCGCAAGCAGTGTTTGGTGATTAATGGCACGAAATCATCATCTGTACCTGTCACTAGCGGGGTACCACAGGGCAGTGTCTTGGGCCCGTTATTGTTTGTTTGTTTCATAAATGACATGCCTGACGTTGTACACTCCTCTACACAAATGTTTGCCAATGACGCCAAGTTATTTCGGGATATCAAGAACCAAGCGGACTGTGAAGAACTGCAGAAGGACCACTGTGGGCTCCAAGAATGGTCGAAGAAATGGCTGCTGTGATTCAATGTCACGAAGTGTAAGAGAATGCACCTGGGGCGTGCCAACGGTAAGGAGGCGTATCATATGTCCCAACGGGATGAAGAAACTGCACTATTTGAGACTGAATGTGAGAAGGACCTAGGTGTGTATGTTGACAATGAAATTATCGGGCCATTGCGAGAAGAAGGTAAATCAGGCAAATAAATTATTGGGTCTTATAAGAAGGTCGTTCAGATATCTAGACGGTCCGTCCCTCGTAACGATCTTCACAAGTGATGTGCTTCCCCATCTGTAGTACTGTCACCCCGTCTGGTCCCCGAAATATACTAAGGACTGTCAGTTGGTTGAAAATGTTCAAAGGAGGGCCACCAGACTGGTGTCTGCATTTCGGCACCTCAGCTACCCTGAGCGATTGGAGCGCCTGAACTTGCCTAGCTTATACTACAGACGGGCAAGGGGTGACCTAATTGAGGTGTATAAGCATCTCAAGGGGCACTAATCAGTCGAGTGTCCTTACTTGGAGCTGGCGGACGTTCGCCCCACGAGGGGTCACAGCCCAAGAATGAAGAAGCCGCAAGTCCAGAAAACTGTGAGGGCAAACTTGATCGGAGTGAGAGTTGTGAACTCTTGGAAGAACTTACCAGAAAGTGTTGTGACGGCACCGGGTGTGACCTCTTTCAAGACAAGACTTGACCAACACTGGAGCAGATTCAGGTACATTCAGGAGCCGGTGCATGCCAGCACTTGCCAATAGTGCGTAACAGAGACGTGACGGATCGCCCAAGCGGCTAACGAGCCGATCAGTGGTGAAGAGGATAAAGAATAAAAGGAAAAAAAGCTTATATCTTTGCTATGTGTTGAACTCCTTCCAGTTTCCACCTTCCTCGGCCACGTCAAACTTGCTTCTCCTCCTGGCCAGTGTACTATGGTCACCACAGCACATTTTGTCGGGAATTTACAACCAATCAGGCATCAGTTTTCCAGTGGCGCCATGAAACGTCACCTCTGATGTTTCGGCCAACTTCACGGGTTACATGCCCACGTTGTCTAGCTTTGGCTTGTTGTGGTTGTTTCGGTAGTTTCTAATTGCTGGTTTCTACTCCCGGGACTCAACGTCACGTCACGTCACTTCACACCTCCGTCGCTAAGGAAGAATGCGACAGAGGAGTATTCAGAGTCGATTCCTACAGCAAGAGATGGCGCCGAGTCTTGACAGGTGCAGGTCCACACAGCAACTTGTCCACACAGGACCCCGAGCAGTCGGTACACCAATTCCATCAGTATTAATTACAGCACTTGGCTACGGCAGACGGTAGGTAGGTCCCAGGAGCGTCCTCGTCCAGCCCACCAGGAGATCCAGGCACGTCACACCTGTGCTGCCAATGGAGAATACAACAGAAGAGTATTCTGACTAAATTAAGCACGTGCCAAACAATCGGCCAACACATTGTTAATATCTTACGTGCCAGAGGTCCTAGATCGTACTCCTGCAGCAGTAGATTCCACCTGGTTAGTCGCTGGTTCTTATTCCTAAACTTACCGAGAAACTTCAGGGGACGATCAGTATAAATCACTCTGGGACCAGGGCCGGTTTGCAGGTACACTCCTAAGTGCTGAAATTATAGTATTAGAGAAAACAACTTCTCAATGACGGCCGAGTTAAACTTCCGGCTAAAATAATAGCACTGTTCATCTGAAACGAAGGGTGCATCTTGGGTGAGGTGGAGTTCCTAGTTTAAACAATTTAGACACCTTGTCTATGCCATGTGACCGACAATAAAAAGTGGTGCAGGGATCATTTGGGTCCTGCCAAGTTTGTCCTTCAAAGTGCATCACACCATTCTTCAGAGAGTAACATTCTCTCAGCTCATTCATACGGTGTTCCTCATGAACAACATTGGTAGCCACCGCTTTACACCCATTATCATGTTGCAAATCTACCAGACCACTGGGACATTTAGGAGGCAAGTCAGAAGTTGTGGTATCCTCGTTTAGGTCCACCATGAAGATAACTGCAAGATTAATCGCAGAGCTGGGCTGGGTCATGGTCTCAGTTGTTTCATCCTCATCACTGGGCTCTGTCAAGAGTCTCAGCAGCTTCATCCTCACCCTTAGTTAAAGGTTCATCAGAGGACGGGGAAACATGAGGAACATTGTGCTCAGAAGGGACTGCCACCTTCACCATTGACCTAGTGACAGCACAGCTAGGGGAAGGCTCCGGTATCTCCCTTTCTCAAGTTCCACAGTTAGTGGCTCATATACAGGGACGACAGACAAGGTAGGGTCCAATTTTACTCTATCTCCAGCCAAGTCATTCCCAAGAAGGAGATCTACCTCAGGCACTGGCAGCTCATCTAACAGGCCAACACACGCTGTACCCTTGTACAGGTCACAATTAAGCTCGACCTCCACCAAAGGCACAGAGAAACCACCACCTGCACCCCTCAACACAACGTGGGTATCAGTTTGACAATCACCAGGTTTCGGATTTAGTAATAGAGTACGAAAAGCACAGTGTCACGCAGCACCCTCACGGTATACATACAGTTACTCAACTTTACAATACCGGAGGAAATGAAAGACTGGTAAGTATCAAGAGGGATAAAACTGGGTAAAACGTTCACTGCCGGTTGGGCTACAGAACGCGACACCACACACGCAATCATACCACTGACAACTCGAACCCGAGTTCCGTTTAGTCTCCTCGGCTCTCGAGTCAGATACCCCTTTGTTTAGTCCATCACTGGCTAAACATGTGATCCAATCTGCCACAGTATGTACATTTGAGGGTTATAATTAGTTTTGTTCCCTTTTCCCTGAAGAACAGGTTTGACACGAGAAGGGTTTTAAGAGTTATCAAACTTGTGGAAATGACCACCATTTTCTCTCATATTTTCTATTACGATTCGTGGAGTTCAACACGTAGTCGTCTGCCACAGCAGCCGCGGCCGTGAGACTGGTAATTTGCTTACCCCTCAAGTGATTTGCTACGCTAGGCTCGATCTTCCATAAGAAGTTCTCCAAAAGGACCAATTTTCTGAGGGAACCAAACGTGTCCACATTCATGGATTTAAGCCACTGATTAAACGTCTTTGTCATGAAGGAACTCCCTGTGGGTTTGATCCGCCCTTTTGTGTACTTTTCGGAAGCGCTGCCGGTACGCTTCTGGTCTCAACTGGTAGGCACTAAGGATAGCAATTTTGAGGCAATCATAATTTTGTCTCACGTATGGGTCTACCGAGACATAAGTTTTGAGTGCGTGGCCTACGAGGGCAGTTCGTAGCATGAAAGGCCGTTGTGATTTTGGCCATCCCATACCGTTGGCGACTTCTTCAAATAATTCAAAGAAATCCTCAACATTGTCCTCAGAAAATGGAGGAATTACATTCGCATTAGAGAAGCCTGAAGGAGGAACGGAATTAGGATAGGTAACAGGATTAGCAGACTGCTGTAACAGACATTCTGTATTCATGATCTTGCCTAACCTTTTCATGATTTAGCTTAATCAACATATTCTGGTGGATTTCCTGCATCCACCCGAGTGCGACAAGTCAAAGGTGCTCATTCCAGTCGCTCTACCAATTCATCCCCCTCGCGTTCAGTCCGCTCCACTAGATCACCTAGTACCAGATCTACTCGTTCACCTGGTAATGTCTCCGTGCTCAGCAAAAAAAGGAGCAACTCCACGTGCGAGAGTGGGTATGACACTTGCTTCACTGGGCAGGATTTTTAACAATGAACAAGAGGTCACAAGAAAACCCACATGACCTGACCAACTCGTTAACCGTATCAATCGGACGCTCAGACCCAACAATCGTTAAGAAGTCAAGAATGAGGAGATAGAATTACTTAATTTATGCTTTGTTTGTGGAAGACAATTACAAAGGATAGGTCATTCTACTGTAGAATTCATGACTTCTTGTCATCCTTTCTTAGACATGCATTATACTCTTGATACCCAGCGGCCCTCAGGGTTTCCTGCCTTTCAGTGTTACATTGCACATCCACTTCACCACAATACTTCACTGCCAAACAATTTCTCACTTCTCATGCCAGTTACATACATCTTTCCTTTCATGCAAGGGGACAGTCCTCATGCCTCAATAAAGGCAGCAACTCCCTAAACTCCCTCCAGCCACTTCAAACTCGGGCAACTGAGCTTGCTTCAGCATCATCTCCAGCACTGATCACGTCACCCACATATCATAGCTTATTGATGCAGTCCAGAGATATATCCCCATGGTTTAGTTTCTCCTGACTTTCAAAGACCACATGATTACCTTTGCATACAGGGCACTTTAAAAGTCAGCAATATCCTGGCAAGGTCTAGCGGTGCCACCTCTCGGGTGGGGGTTGAGCAGGTGGAGGGTGTGCTGCTGTCCCCTGGCCCTGTGTCGGCACACTTGCGTCCACTACCCTCTCCCTGAATATAACCCAGGTACACCCGCCCCCGATCGTCCTCGACTGTTCCCTTCTCTGCTTCAAGCCCTGCAGGAGCTTCTTGTGCTGCTCCCTCTGCATTACCCTGCGATCTGGGTGAATGAATACATTCCGAAATGCCTCGCTCCTTGCGAAGTTTTTTGCCTGCCGAATAACCTCCCATTTCTCCTCCTCACACACTAGTGTGATCCTGAGAGGGCGAGGCTTATCCCCCTGCTTTTGTCCCAGGCTCCTCTCATCCTGAGGGGGTTGATGGCATCTTCAGAACCTCTGTACAAATATTTTTAAACTGCATCTTGTCGTGTGTTATCTTACTCTCAGTTGCCCCCGCCTGGCTCTCAGGGACTCCAAAAACTATTTCATTGTTCCTGCGCTGGAAACGTTCCCGTTGTTCCTAACAGTAGGTCTGTTAATTTTAATTTCTTCGACACACATCTTCAGAGTCCCTAGCTGCTGTAGAACCTGTTCTGATCCTGCATTACTCTCCGCCACCTCCCGTGGCCCTGCTAATACCTCAGCATTCCTCCTCTCAGCAACCACCTCCATTTTGTCGGCTACTTCCTCAGCCTCAGCAAGGATCATTTTTCCAACTTGTTCTAGTTTGGCAACCAGCAAGGCTCCAGCTTCATCTATGTTCATCCCTAGGGAACTAGTTTCTCAATGGCTTGCAATCACCTATTTCACTTTGACTACGCAGTCAGGGCAATACCAGCAAAGCCTTCATGCTTTATGGCAGTCTGCACCATCCTAAACGCTGTAAGGGTCAGGCCTGTATCCTCCATATCAGTCATCCCCCGCAGTAATCACATATCATACTCATGGTTGTTTTTGCTGGGAGGGGGGGGGGTGGCAGGGGGGTGCAGACTGTGTATAGATCTACACCTATTTAAAAATAAAGAAAAAAGAACAGTACTTAGCTGCCCTCTGCTGGCTTTCACCTCTCCTGTTGCCTTTAGAGTTGTCTTTTGTTTTCCTTCTCATTTTTTTTCAGTTCACTTCGGCGTTTGTCCGTATTTATGTGCTATCTCAATGTACACTGTATTTTGCTATGAATAACGGATTTTATACTCCCACTCAGTCCTTTAGAAAGACAGGATAATTAAATAAAACTTTCTTTGGGGCGGTAGTAGAATGCCTTTACGGATAGCCAAGCTTGTTGATTTTATTTATTTTTTATTTTAACTAGTATTTCCTTATACTGTCTATAAACGCCTTGGTTAAGGACGTTCAGGTGACGGGCACGTAGAAGGGAATGATTGAAACCCGCCTTTTGACGCATTCAATATTTATTGATGTGGTCAAAACCTGCAGAGGAGATGTTCATAATATTACATGGTGCTTCATCTGATACATAATCAATTAGTCTCATATAATTTTATCTTAATTACAATTTATTAAACATACTGACATAACTGTTAGAATTTAAATGCATGACAGTGGTTTTCTTACCGTAGAACTCAGATACCTTCACACTGATTACTCACCCAGGAGATTATGGTATATCAATATGTAGAATTTCACTCTGCTTCCGTCATTCAGTGCGTTGTGTACTTGATAAATGATGATTTAATGAATTCCATTACCTTCCAACATCCATCTAAGTTATTGGTTATACTTTGTCATAACCAATCAGTCATTACCTTTGGTAATAATAATAATAATAGAGGGGTGACAGATACGGGCAGGTAATTGCACTTACGTTTATTTGGCACAATTCCATACACTGGACTTATAACACTGGGCTGCATTTGAAAAAAATCATGAGGTGCGGGGTTTCTTAGCTGATTCTTTATGTATTTTGCGTGCTGATTCCAAAAATGCCATTCATTTTGCCCAATCAGGTCAGATTTTTATGCTATGGGAATTAGGAAAAAATCGAAATTCTTAAATATGATGTCAAAATTTCTATGCAAAATATATCATAAGAAATGTAACCACAACACATTGGACCAAAATATGTCAACTACATAGATGCCTTTACAGTTAGACATGCATAAATGGCTGTTGCAGAGAATTTCTTTGGTGGTTGGTGTCTGGGGCGTCCCGTTTCAGACACCAACAGTAGTCGGCGAGCATGTTGATATCCCAGTGACCCTGGTACCGCTCCTCCATTACACGGATATCTTGATGGAAGCGTTCTCCTTCTTCCTCACTCACATCACCACAGTTCTCTGGAAAGTAGTCCAAGTGGGAGCTGAGGAAGTGCATCTTGATGGACATGCGTGCACCAAGAACTTTGTAGCTCAGAAGTAGGTCGTCAACAACTCGTCCATACTCTGGACTTCTGTAGTTGCCAAGAAAATTGGAGACAATAGACTTAAAGGCATGCCAGGCTTTCTTCTCATTTACATCCATGCTGCAATCAAACTTGGGATCTTTGAAAAGCTCTCTGATCTGAGGGCCATCAAAAATTCCTGCATTCAGCTTTGCCTCACTGACTTTTGGAAATTTTTCTTTCAGAAAATTGAAAGCCTGGCTTTTTTTGTCCAGTGCCCTTACAAAGTTTTTGAACAGACCGAGCTTGATGTGCAGTGGCGGAAGAAGAATGTTCTGTGGATTCACCAGAGCATGGGCAACAACATTGTGAGAACCTGGAGTAAGTTCACTTCTTGCAGGCCAGTCACGTTGCATGTAGTGCTGCTTGTCTGCTCGACTATCCCACAGACAGAGGAAACATGGAAACTTGGTGTAACCACCTTGTAGGCCCAGCACCATGGACACAACCTGTGGAAAAAACAGATTAAAAATATGTTTAGCTGAATAGTTTTATTATTAAAAAATATTAACACTTCATAATATGACAGTATGTCGGCAGACATAATTACCTATTAGAAAAACTGTCAACAAAATATCAATTTTTGAAAGCAACTGATTTTGGTGTATTAAATTACCTTCAAGTCTCCACAGATCTTCCAACTGTGGTCTTTATACTTCAGAGCAGTTAACAGATACTCCATGTTGTTGTAGTTCTCATCCATCTGCACTGAATGCCCCACCGGAACAGATGCGACCTGGTTTCCATTGAACAACAACACAGCTTTTGTATGTATATTATGTATGCTGGAATATATATCATGTATGTATATTATGTATGTGCTCCATTTATGTATTATTTATTCAGCCTAGCTGGCAGCATGTGGCAATGTTATTACCATATCCCACACGCTTAATTAATGTGCCTGGCGACGTATGGAAGCTGCTAATGTATCACTTGCCATACGTCGCCTATAGCAGTTGACCGGGAGCCTAGTCAAGAGAGAGTGCTGCTCTCCTTTGTGTACATACTCTTATCCAGTAAACCGAACCTACAAAACTATACAGGTGTTTGTGTTCTCTCCTGTATATAGAACTTATTATTCAGAACCTAACATGGCGCAGTGGTCCGATCTTACTGGATAATTACGAGTGATAGCGCAAACTTTGTGGAAAGCCGGCTATGGCCTCTATGGACTCTCGCTTGGGTCAACTCCCGCGCCATCTCTCCTCGAAGAATTTCAGCAACTTTGAGCAGTGTCAGTGACAGTGATTTTCTGTGAAGTGTTTAGTGCATTGTGTGTTCGTGCCATTCATGTGTGACCTTGTTCTAAAGGATTCCCAAGGTATACGGCACGTTCCGGGCATTTGTAAGGAGTAGAGTTCAGTGCACCCGTCTCTGACCGCGTTCTGAGGGTAACTAGACTGACTGGGATTCGCCGCGCCTCTCCCTCCACCCCCCTCACAGCGCCGCCTCCACCCCCCCCTCACAGCTGGGGCGAGACGCTTTGCCGGCCCGGGACACACACTCACACACATACACGTACTAACACTCGCTGACCGCGCGGCTTCCTTATATATATTTTATATATATAACCTACTTATCTGTGTATTTAATTAATTTTTTGTCTGAAATCTTGTTGATACGACGGGCTGACCGGTCAACACTGATTTAAGACATAGTACACAGAGGAAGTAGTTATGTCTCACGCCTTACGTAGCCGTGGACCCAGAGTCTGGATGACTCAGACGGGTGATAGCCCCGCAGAGATGGATGACCAGGCCGGCCACGACGCTCCAGCCCCCACATCGCGCAGTCCCTCACCTCAATATTCAGCGTTGTCTCCAGAGATAATTGCTTTACTGAAGTTTATGAGAGATGAGAAACGCGAGGATGAAGCCCACAGACGTTTGGCGGATGAGCACAGAAGGCAAGCAGAGGCAGAACGAGACAACCAACGGAGATTGGAAGACAGTGAACGGTTTGAAGCCTTGATATCTCGCCTCACTGTTAACCAAGCCCCTGGCTCTAACACTGCCTCGGTACTGACTGGTTCAGATACCTCATCCATGCTTCCTTCACACCCCCCACCCCACCTAAAGCAGCAGCTCAAACGCCGCCCATCTTGAAGCCTGATGAGACTTTCCAGACTTTTCGTGAATGGCGGCGACGGTGGACTGATTATTCTACAATGGTGGATCTCCAGAGTTTGTCACAGCCTAAACAACTCATCCAGCTGCGTATGTGCCTGTCCTTGGAAATTCAGCGTGTCTTGGAACATACGTTGCAGGTACCCCCAACCTCTTTGCTGTCTGTAGAGGAGGTACTGGACGTTCTACAACGGCACATCAAAGGACAGCAGAATGAAGCTCTGCGCAGGAGGGAATTGTTTAGCTGCAGACAGATGGAGGGTGAGTCTTTTGATGCCTTTTACGTGCGTCTTAAGAGAGCCTCGGAGAAGGTAGATATATGTCCAGGCCACCACCAGCAGTGCGAGGAGACCCAGTTGAAGCAGGTGATCCTGATGGGTGTTAAGGACGAGGAACTTGTCCAACGCCTCACCTCCATCGACTCTTCCTCTTCTCTTAAGGATGTGTTGACGATATGCCGCTCCTATGAGGCTGCCAGGTGTGCCACCTCTGCCATCCGTGCTCCCCCTACAGCTGTACGCGCTGTGTCCCGGTACAAGAAGGACAAGAAGTCTGTTCCTACGCCTTCGCCTACCACGTCCACGCCCGGTTTATTTTGCAACAACTGTGGTAAGCAGCACGGAACACAGGTGTGTCCAGCTGCTCAGTCTACCTGCAACAGTTGTGACCGTAAGGGCCACTGGTCACTCACAGTACGGTGCCCAGCCAAACGCGTCCAGTGCAATGTGTGCGGTCGTCTGGGCCACTATGACAAGTGTTGTCCTTCCAACATACCCAAGGGACCGTGTCGGCGGAAGCTTCAGCCCCCTTCCACCAGAGAGGGCCGCCCACAGTCTTCCAATCAGAGGTACGACGACTCTTGACAACGCTCGAGCCACATTAGGAATGTGTGCTCCCCCCAGCGTCCCAGGACCAAAGTGCCCCAGTACATCAGTGTCATTGTGACCTACCGCAGTGCTTCATCCCGTCTTCAGATGTTGCCCGACACCGGCGCTGATGCTACAGTCATCGGTCCCCAGCATTTGCAATGCTTGGGGCTCTCTCCAAGTGATCTAGGACCGCCCCCCAAGGATCTCCGCTTTATGGCAGATGGTTCACAGATGACCCCGGCCCTGGGTTCACTCCAAGCACAAGTCACCTTTGGCAACAGGTCGTGTCAAGCCTGGATTGATGTGCATAACGGTGTCCAGACTCCTTTGCTGTCCTACAGACATTGTCAGGAGTTGGCCATCATCTCCCAGGACTTCCCCAAACCTATTCTTGAGGTAAAACACGCCAACAGGGTGCAAAAAGGGAGCAGCAACGACCCTGCTGCCGCCCTACCCCTGCCTCTTGCCAGTGACACCTCTCCTTCGGATGCTCGGAAGTACTTCCTGAAGGAATTCAGCGACGTTCTGGTGACCAAGTCCGCTCTGGAATCCAAGCCTCTCAAGAAGATGGCAGGCCCCCCCATGAGGATCCACCTGAGGGACGACGCGAAGCCATTCGCTATTTACACCCCTCGACTGGTTCCCCTGGCCTTCCGCGAGGCGGTCAAAAACGAGCTGGACTCCATGGTCGCCCAAGAAATTATTGTACCAACCGGCGATGACCCGTCTCCATGGTGTCACCCGATGGTTGTCGTCGCAAAACCTAAAGGTGGTGTTCGGATCACCACTGACCTTTCCAAGCTCAACAACCAGGTGTCTCGTCCTGCGCACCCTTCTCCCACGCCCTTTGCAGCCATACGCAGCGTGAACCCGAAGGCGCGTTTCTTCACGACGATGGACGCCCTGTGTGGATACTGGCAGATAGAGCTTGCCGAAGAAGACCGACCACTCACAACGTTCATCACCCCGCATGGACGTTACAGTTATTGCCGTGGCCCCATGGGATTCGCCGCTACAGGAGACGCTTTCTGTCTTCGAGGTGATATGGCTCTACAAGGTCTGGCAAACTGCGTGAAAGTGGTCGACGACATACTCGTGTACGACGAGGATTATATGGATCACCTCTGCCGTATCTACGAGGTACTCAACAGGTGCCGGAAGCACGGCATTACCCTAAATGCCGACAAGTTTGTTCTGGCCAGCTCTTCAGTTGACTTTTGTGGGTACACCCTCTCAGGGAATGGTATCGCAGCTGACCCGGAAAAGGTCCGCGCCATTACGGATTTTCCCACCCCTGCTAACCTGACCGACTTGAGGTCCTTCATCGGTCTCGTCAACCAGTTAGCAGAGTTTTCGTTGGACATCTCCGCAGCTGCTCAACCACTTCGCCCCCTGATGAGCCCCAAGAGGACATTCCTGTGGACCCCCGACCACGACAAGGCCTTCCAGCAAGTGAAACAGGCCCTGTCTCGTCCACCTGTCCTCGCCAAGTTTGACCCAGCCTTGCCGACAGTTCTGCAGACAGATGCCTCACGCTTGTATGGCGTGGGATACGCCCTACTGCAGGATCATGGTGGAGGGCAGTTCCGGCTCGTCCAGTGTGGCTCGCGTTTCCTCTCTGACACTGAGACGCGCTACGCCACTATTGAGTTGGAGCTGTTGGCTGCGGTTTGGGCGATGTCCAAGTGCAGGGTTTACCTCATAGGCCTGCAATACTTTCACCTAGTGACCGACCATCGCCCGCTTGTCCCGATCCTCAACCACTACACGCTAGACGCCGTTGAGAACCCTCGCCTCCAGCGTCTGAAAGAGAAACTCGGCGTACATCTTCACTGCAGTGTGGCGTGCTGGTAAGGAGCTCTGCATCGCTGATGCCTTATCCCGCTCTCCTGTCAGCCGCCCTACTCCAGAAGACCATGTACTCGACGCCGACCTCGCCCTTTCCGTCAGGACCGTGGTCACTCTCCATGCCGTCCAATCCCTTCGTTCGGACCTGTCACCAGATGACGACAAGGCAATGGAGGACCTTCGAACAGCGGCCCGAGATGACCCTTCCTACGTCCGACTTGTCGAGTGTGTGAGGAATGGATTTCCTAGCAACCGCTACGATCTTCACAACACCCTGCTCCCGTATTGGAAACTCCGCGATGAACTCTACTGCGACGGAGACCTTGTTCTGTACGGAGCACGTGTAGTTGTCCCTGCTGCATCACGTCCCCACGCCTTGGCCCGCCTTCACGACAGTCACCGTGGAGCTGAGGCCACCAAACGACGTGCACGACAGACTGTGTTCTGGCCCGGCATCAACTCCGACATCTCCAATGTTGTCCGTGCGTGTGAGCCCTGCCAAGTATTACAACCCAGCCAGCAGCAGGAACCCTTTATGAGTGACGACAACCCCACCCGCCCCTTTGAGTCTGTGTCGGCCGACTTTTTCTGTGTGTCAGGAAAGTCCTTCCTCGTTATCGTCGACCGTCTCTCTGGTTGGCCGGTTGTCATCAAGTGCGGTAATGACACGACGTCTGCCGCCACCATCAGCAAGTTCCGCCACTACTTCCGTGACGTGGGCGTTCCTGTACGCCTGCGAACCGACGGAGGGCCTCAGTTCACAAGCCGGGACTTTGCTGTGTTCCTTGACCGATGGGGAGTCCGGCATGTGTTGTCATCGCCCCATTACCCGCAGTCCAACGGCCACGCTGAGGCTGCTGTCAAATCCCTGAAGCACCTCATCCTTAAGGTGGCCCCTTCTGGGAACATTGACTGCGAGGCCTTCGACAGGGGTCTTCTTGAACTCCGCAACACACCTAACTACACCGGACGCTCCCCTGCCCAGGTTTTGTATGGACGCCCCCTTCGTTCTTGTGTCCCTGCTCACCCTCAATCCTTCTCCAAGGAGTGGCAGGCCAAGACAGAGGATTGTGATCGCCGAGCCGCCGAACGTGTTCAGGACGTCGTCGCCCGCTACAATGACCACGCCCGTTCTCTCCCCAGGTTGAGTGTCGGCACCCAAGTCCGTGTTCAGGACCCGACCTCCCTACGTTGGGACAAAGTAGGCGTAGTCATGGGTCTCGGCAGGTCACGGGACTACCAGGTGCGGTTACCCAGTGGTCGTGTGTGGTGGAGGAACCGCCGTTTTCTCCGACCCGTAACAATGCCGTCTGCTGGCCCCGCCACCAGTGTTGAGTCCCATACCCTTCCCAGTGATGAAGTCCCTCGACGCTCAGAACGGATCCAAAAGAAAAGGTCCGCTCAAGACTTTGCTATGAGCGTATAGGGGGGAGGGAGGTGTATGTATATTATTTATGCTGGATTATATATCATGTATGTATATTATGTATGTGCTCCATTTATGTATTATTTATTCAGCCTAGCTGGCAGAGTGTGGCAATGTTATTACCATATCCCACACGCTTAATTAATGTGCCTGGCGACGTATGGAAGCTGCTAATGTATCACTTGCCATACGTCGCCTATAGCAGTTGACCGGGAGCCTAGTCAAGAGAGAGTGCTGCTCTCCTTTGTGTACATACTCTTATCCAGTAAACCGAACCTACAAAACTATACAGGTGTTTGTGTTCTCTCCTGTATATAGAACTTATTATTCAGAACCTAACAGCTTTCAAGCTTCTTTTTGATGAGTCAATGAAGAGCCGTCACTCTGATATATTGTATGATATTCCCATAGCTGCAATGAGTCCACTGATATTGTTGCAATACACCAATGAAGTTTCCTTGTCAAAACTGAAGAACTTGCGAAATTCCTTGTCATGGTTACGGTACCAGGCAAATGTTGTTCTGGTGCTAAGACATTGTGTTCGCAAAGCCGTGATCCTAGTAGTTGAGCTGACTCCTTAGACAAGCACAAGTCTCTTGTTAAATCATTCAACTCAGCTTGACTGAAGGGTAAGGGCTCTTTTGCAGAAGCTGTAGGCAAGTATGAACTAGAAGCGTCAGTCTCTTCTATGTCTTCATCCATATCATGATCGTCATCGAGTATCATGTCCCTATAGTTTTCTGGTGGAGTTGGAATTGGTATTCCTGGTCCGTGAGGAACTGGTTTGATGGCTGAGGGTACATCTGGATACTTAACATGATGTTTGTTCCTCCTGTTTATACCTGAAATGTGAACGAAAGATTTAGTATCAAGATAGCATAACATATTAACTTACAGATATATTTAAGAATGCATGAACATACTGCATTTTATATATTAGTATTGATGTATTAGTATAACTCACCCTGAAGGTTTGTCATGCAGAAGTAACAGTCAATGGTATGACCTCTGCCTTCCCTCCATACCATAGGAATGCCAAATGGTAGACGTTGAATCTTCTTGTTGCTCCAGCGCCGCAGATTTTCAACACATGTTTTGCAGCACATGTGAGGGGCAAAAGCTTTATCTTGGTCTCCAAGTTTCATTCCAAAGTATGCATGATATAAGTTTTTCACTAGGGGAGTAATGATGCACTGTCGGTCTGTCATTGTTACACAACCGCACACATAGCAAAACCTGTTCGGGTCGTTCTTGCACTTCCGATTCATGATTAAATGTACAACTCTGTAAGAAGAAAAAACAGGTGTGTATATGATTAGAAATATGCGTGTGTGTGTGTGTGTGTAAGCGAGAGAGAGAGAGAGAGAGAGAGAGAGAGAGAGAGAGAGAGAGAGAGAGAGAGAGAGACGCACACACTCCCACTTTCTTGAAGTCTCGAGAGACACTGACTGAGGGTCTAGACTTTAGAGGCACATCCGGGTGGTTGCTAGTACATGCCATGTACCACCAGATGAAAAAGAAATTTAATTGTGAAAAAATATATGTAAAAAAACACGGACATATACTCTTTTCCTTTGCGTCACGGCGGACATTTAAATGGCCGGGGAGCACGTGGGTGTATTCAAATGCATCGTAAGGGCATTAAAACTGACCGAAATCTTTTCTGTGAGGCTTGCCAATGTCTCGGATGATTTTTTTAATGAACGAATATGAGGACCCCATTTTGAGCGAAAAATGCCAATATTTTACCTGAATCTCCACTTAAAATGCTGTAGCACAAAATTCTGACCTGATTGAGCAAAATGAATAACATTTTTGAGATCAGCATGCAAAATACACCCAGAAAAGCTTAATAATACACAAACCTCAAAAACTAAGCAGGGCAGTGTAATTTACACTGATAGGTCAGTCGCTCACATTCGCGCCACAGTACCGTAAGTTATAAGGGAGAGTTTGTCAACCTGAGAATTAATCATTAGGTCTATTACACCGGCCTGAAGTGCTCTTGTAGCAAACAGGCCCTCACCAGTGATCACTTTCTTTACAGGATGCGTTAACTTTTTGCTGGACTTAACAACAATCTCGGGGATTTGCACACACAGACTCGTAACACTAGTAGGACTGTATGGCTCCTGTTCTAAGGTCTGCCGAGCAGGAGGTCTACTCTCACCCAAGGTCTAAAGCCCACTGACTAAAATGTAATTTTGAGGCGTGAGATGACCCCTATCGGCTGGTAGGGTACCTTATCTCTACCTAAACAAACATTTGGGATGGGTTGTGCGGGAGGCACAACGTAACCCATGACAATCGCCCCTACTAAGAAAAAATTTTTCTTTGGAGAATAAATTTTTAGCACCTGTATACAATCAAGAGAATGCCTAGTCCAGACACACAATTCGACATTCACACTGTGGTGTATGTGTAAAACTAACACTGCAACGGAATGTAGTCGCCAATCGCCACTGAGGGATAACCTCAACATTTACTTTAGTTTTTCTGGCTGGAGGAAAACTCCGCGGCGAGGGTGACAATTCCCGGGCAATAGTTCATGCTAAGCGTAAGCACGCTACATTTACATTTCAGCAACGTGTTGAGTGGTGTAGGGTATGTAGACATTGTTTAGGTGGCACAGGTGTTGTGTTATGTTCTCAGGTGTAGAAAGGTGTGAGAAAAATACACAACATATGAAGAGCAGTCACGTCGCTTGGAGGCTTGAGTCGACTGGAGTCTAGACCAACTACACACTCATTTGGGAAGGTGACCTCTCAGTCAGTTGCTCTGGTTCCGCCACAAGTCGAGATAGGAGGTCAGCCCCCACATTCAGGCTGCCCTTGATGTACCGGAGGACGAAGTTGAACTGCTGGAGATACAGTGCCCACCGCATCAGACGAGCATTTGCATTCTTAGATGGTCGGAGACTGGTGAGCGGCATGTGGTCTGTCTGCAACACAAACTCACCTCCTTAGAGATAGTAGTAGCACTTCTTGATGCCTTCCACCACTGCCAAAAGTTGCTTCTCAACCGTGCTGTAATTCCTCTCGCGGCAGGTGTCAACTTCCGACTGTGATAAGCAACTGGAAAAACCTCGCCATCTGCCTCTTGTAGTAGCACTGCACCAACCCCATCCTGTGAAGCATCAGTCCGGAGGATGAAAGGCTCTTCCTTCCTCATCAGTTGAAGGATGGGTTGCTTGCATAGCAGGTTCCTGAGGGCACTGAAAGAATCCTCTTGTTTAGGTCCCCATTGCACACCTTGTTAGATGCATGTTTCTTGAGCAGGTCGGATAAAGGAAGAGCCACCACGGCAAAGTTTGGGATGAAGTTCCGGTAGTACCCTACGAGGCCCAGAAATGACCTCACTTTTTTTTTGTAGTGGGCCGTGGTGCATCTTGGACCTTTTTGATCTTTTCATTCTGGCAGGTGCAGCGTCCTCCGCCGATAGTGTGTCCGAGGAACTGTACTGCGGCCTGACCGATCTCGCACTTGCTTGGTTTCACGGTCATGTTTTTTTGTTGGAACCTCCGTAACACCTCCTCTAAGTGTTCCAGGTGTTCCTCAAATGTTGCTGAATGGACTAACACATCGTCCACAAATGCCTCAACTCCCTTGATGCCGTTTAGGACTTGCCTCATAACGAGGGTGAAGATGGCAGGGGAGTTTGCGAGGCCAAAGCGAAGGACTCTGTACTGGTAGAGGCCCCCTGGCGTACCAAAGGCTGTGATCTGCCGACTCTTCAGGTCCAGTGGGATTTGGAAGAACCCCTTGGTCAGGTCAAGTTTGGTAAATAACTTGGAACCAGCTATTCTTGAAAAAATAGTTTTCTGATCACACATAGGTTCAGCATCCACCTGGGTAATGGCATTTACTCTCCTATAATCCCCACAAATCCTGACACCCCCATCCTTTTTTCAGACGACTACCATAGGACTACAGTATGGAGACGATGATTTCTCGATGATTCCTACTGCTTCCATTTCCTCAATTTCTTGTTTGATAGTGTCCAGTAGTCGCATAGGTATAGATTAGGGCTTTACCCGAACAGGTGTAGGGCTGGTCAGTTCATTAGTGTGACAGTCGACCCGGGCAACTCTTGGCTTATCAGAGAAGATGTCCTTGTAGCGATGCAACAGAGAGACGATGGCATCTCGTTCCTCTGCTGATAGATTTCCGTTCATCTCAACGTCCGTGAAAGTTTCACTCTGGCGGGGGTGTGCAGTGACAGGCCCATCTCATCACTGTCAGAGATCACTGTGGCAGCACAAGTTACCCCTGAATCACACTGGGAAGGCTCGTCCCTGTCTTCCTCAGTGGAGACTGTACCCCCGATCGGTGACGGGAAGTACTTCTTCAGCATGTTGATGTGGAACTTCTTTCGTCGAGATCCCACCTGGACGATGTAAGTCAAATCCGAGACCCGCTCTGCAAAGTCGAATGGACCTTTCCACTGAGCCAGTAACTTATTGCGCATCGTAGGCAACAGAACTAGGCACTCGTCACCTGGCTGGAAACAACGAAGCTTGCCCTTCTTGTCATAGCAAGTCTTCTGGACCTCTTGAGCCTTTATCAGCTCTTGCTTTGCCAGTTGACAGGTTTCTTGGAGACGATCAGCTAAGTCAATGACATGTGTATAAGTGGTCTTGAGTTCCGGATCTGGTTCCTCATCATCCCACAGTTCCCGAAGAACCTGTAGGGGGTCCCCGGACGGACTTGCTGTACATAAGCTCAAAGGGAGACACCTTGAGTGAGCTCTGTGGCACCTCTCGGTACGCGAACAGAAGTGGGGCAATGTAGCGCCGCCACTCCTTAGGTTGTTCGGCTGCCATCTTCCTGAGCATTTTCTTCAGCGTTCCATTAAACCTCTCCAAGAGTCCGTTGCACATCGGGTGGTAGGGTGTTGTCTTTAGCCCCTTTACCGATAACAACCGCATCAACTCTTCCATCATGGCAGAAGTAAACTGGGTCACCCTGTCATTGAGGACTTGTTTGGGGATACCGACCCGACAGAAGATTTCCAACATGGCTTCTGCAACAGTCGTGGCCTCAATGTTCCCCAAGGGCACAGCCTCGGGCCACCTCGTGCTAAAGTCAACCAAGGTGAGAATATACTTTGCCCCATCGCTCGCCCTTGGGTTTATTGGCCCCACAATGTCCACCTCCACCCTCTCAAAGGGTTCAGAGATCAGTGGGAGGGGCCGTAGTGGTGCAGGTGGGACTCGCCCTCGATCACTGGTTTTCTGGCAAACATCACAAGAGCGGACTAGCCTAGCGATCTCCTGGCCCATCCTTGGCCAGAAGAACGCTGCACTGATGCGATCAAATGTCTTCTTTTTACCCATATGGCCGCCAAGAGCAGTGCAATGACCTAGCTTGAACACAGCCAGGCTGTACTTGGAAGGAACCACGAACTGCAGTCGTGTTTCACCCAGAGACGTCACAATCTCTCGGTAGAGACGGTTCCTCTTCTCTATGAACCTCGTTCGATTCCCACATGTCTACTTGATGGTCCCAACCATCAAACTCTTGTGTACTGAAGTGAGCGTGCTGTCATGCTCTTGCTCTTGGACGACATCCTGACTATTGATGAGATCAGACGATGTGGCAATAGCCAATGGGGTGACTCGAGGTTTTGTTTGAGCCATACCCTGGGTGACTGCAGCAGAATTAACTTGGGTCAAAGCGGCAGCATCAGTTTGGGTTGCAGCATCCACTGCACAACTGTTTCTTGCTCCCTTGATATTTCCAATGATGAGATCGTATATAGGTTCCCTCAGGACTGTTGCAGTGACCTAACCTGAGAAGAAGGGGGTGTCCACCTCAATCTTGGCCACTGGAACCGTTTGAATGTAACTATTGGCTAATTTAACACTTACTTGTGCTCCGGTGTATTGATGTGGCTTCACCAATGCCTTGCTGACAATACAGCCTGATGCCCCACTATCTCGCATGGCAGTCAATGGAACTCCTCCAGCGTATCTAGGCTTAACAAGAAAAGTGGAGTGACCCTTCGAGGAGACGGTGGAGGCGGCGGTTTGACAGTAGGTGTGGTGGGGTAGACCTGATTCGGTATGAGCCCCTGCTTCAGGTTGCATGACGATCGGCCCTGTTGGAAGGTCAGGCCACTCCCCGTCTACAGTTTGAACATCGGCGGCTTCCTGCTGCTGGTCTCTTCGTGGATTATTATTGCTGGCACCTTGGCCTACAAATTGAGCCACGGCGGCTTCCTGCCGCCGGTCCCATCGTGGATTATTACCCGGGCGCCAACTGTCCTGGTACTTCGGGTGGCCTTGGTACTGCTTCTGCTGCTGTTTCTGTTGCTGTCTTTGTGGTTGTGGTTGCTGGTTATTTCCCTGTTGCCTGGGTGGGTTCGGTGGCTGTTTCTGTAGTTGTTGTTGACTTTGTTGGGTACCTGCCGACTCCCTGTTCGACCACCGCCTCCGAGTGTGGTATCCGAAAGTGCTGAAATGAGTGTCTGCTTTGCTTGCCATTTCCTTCGACGTCTTAACTCCATTGGGCCTGATTTGAGCCACAAGTTCAGGAGGACAAGACCTCTCAAACTGCGTGCTCACCATTAAGTCTATAACCCCTTCCATGGACTTGGGGGTTTCATCCTTACTCATCCACTGAGTGTTCCCGGAACTGTGCAGCCGTTTCATTTTCTTCCAACATTGCCCTGTTGAACTGATGCCTGGCCTGCTCAGTTGTCAGCCCATATGCCCGCAGCAGTGCAGACTTCATGTCAGGGAATTTATTTTCAGGACGCTCTAGTCGTCGAAGAATCCCTAAAGCTTTCCCATCAAAGAGGAGAGATGCTCAAACCGGGAAATGTACATTTCCATGGATTCGCCCTCCTTAAAGGTGGGCATCTGGGGAAATTTCCTATAAGTGACGTTTTGAGTGGGAGTTCCTGACGGAGAAGAATTTTGGTTCCTTTCCGCTAAGGCCAGTTGGAACTCCCGTTCCCTTTGTCTCTCTTCTCGTTCCAGCTACTTTTCTTCCTTCTGAAAGTCTAGCTGGGCTAAGAGTTCTTCATGCTTGCGTTGCTTGTCTTCTCTCTCCTCAGCCTTCTCCATGTATGCAACCGCCTCAGCCCCCTCCAGCCTGAGGTCACGTGCTTCCGCAAAAGCCGCTTCACGAGCTGACATGGTGTAGGTGTGGGCAATACAATTGTGCAATTATCCACGGTCTGGGTCCCTGTTCGGGAGCCAATTTTTAGGTTTTAAATGCATGACAGTGGTTTTCTTACCGTAGAACTCAGATACCTTCACACTGATTACTCACCCAGGAGATTATGGTGTATCACTACGTAGAATTTCACTCTGCTTCCGACATTCAGTGCGTTGTGTACTTGATAAATTATGATTTAATGAATTATATTAGCTTCCAACATCCATCTAAGTTATTGGTTATACTTTGTCATAACCAATCAGTCATTACCTTTGGTAATAATAATAATAATTGAGGGGTCACAGATAAGGGCAGATAATTGCACTTACCTGTACGTTTATTTGGCACAATTCCATACACTGGACTTATAATTTGCATGGATAGGTCAGTCACTCACATTCGCGCCACAGTACCGTAAGTTATAAGGGAGAGTGTGTCAACCTGAGAATTAATCGTTAGGTCTATTAGGCCGGCCTGGAGTGCTCTTGTAGCAAACAGGCCCTCACCAGTGATCACTTCCTTAACTTTTCGCTGGACTTAACAACAATCTCGGGGAGTTGCACACACAGACTCGTAACACTGGTAGGACTGTATGGCTCCTGTTCTAAGGTCCGCTTCGCTTCATTCTGCATTGTCTTATTACTTCAGGTTAGGCAGAAACGAGTAGATGTAATTAGTCAACAATATTTCAGTACCGAGGGGTATGTCATCAATTATGCTGTACTTACAAGTGCGGGTCAATATAGATCAGTATGGTGTTCCAAGAGACAACAATACTGCTTAAATTGTCTCAGCACAAATTCTCGGACAGGATTGTGAGTCGGTGTTCACCAGTGCGAGCAGAGGGCTGGTCCTTACAGCATCACTCGAGAGGGAGGAGTGTTCACCAGTGCGAGCAGAGGGCTGGTCCTTACAGCATCACTCGAGAGGGAGGAGGGCTGGTCCTCACAACATCACTCGAGAAGGCGATCTACTGGAGTCCAGGCGGCCAAGCCACACTTTAAACTATACATTTAGCAGTATCAGGACCTCTTGTCAGTAAACACCGCCCACCCCCCAATCTTTGTTCGGTCAAGGCAGCAAACGCCAGCACTTTCACCAGTGATAATAAGCCAGCGGCGATAACTCTTTCTTTTCCCATTCTCATAAAATACTATATCTCTTTGTGCTATCACTGTGTACACTGTATCCCCCTGTGAATGGTGTATTGTAGGCACAGTTTCAGTCCATGAGAAATCACACAAACAAAATAAAATTTAAAGTCTCTGTGGCACCTATAACACGACTTGGTTTCTGCTGGCAGTGGTGCCTTACCAACTTGCTTGCCAATTTGTATTCGCTTTAAGTTATTTACAGCCTCTTTCGTGGTCACTGATAACACTAAGAACTAATTTAACTAAAGGCACAGTACTACACTCCCTGGTTGGCCTTTATCACAGCCGTGACCACAACTCCATAAAAAATAAATAAAAGCTTTGCCATATGGCAATGATTTTGTGGTTGTAGGTCTCCTGAACCTGGGCTGCATCTCCAACTCGGTGGAGATTGAGCTTTCAAAAATACAATCGCGTCTAGCATTAAAAATCTTACATCGATTTACACTTTCACATCACTAAGACCAACTTGATGATCTTATGTAATCACTCCCCAATTTCTGCTGTTCAACAACGAAGGCCCGAATGCCGAACACGCTTTGTTACAGAGACGCAACACGGCCCGACCCGGGTTTAGTCTTGTCATCATCCTCTGAATGCCTTCTAGTGATTTTATATTCATTCTGTAATTCGGTGTCCAGAACTGATCCGCGTGACCCAAGTGAGGTCTCACAAGCGCCAGATATAAAAATAACTGTTCGTTCATGCTAACGGAAATGATTGTCATAAGTTATGAAGTTGACAAACATGAACAATAAACCGACAGTCTATATATAGTTTGAGAATGTAACAATTGGAGATTGACATACCACCAACAGTTATTTTAGATTGTCATTCGATATGTGTTCTGTCTGTCATTCGGTTATGAAATTTGTCAAATAGTTATGTAACAATGTCTCAAGGGATATGTGAAAAGGTGTAGTTTTAGGATAACCTCGCTCGGCTTGTAACTAACACTCCTTTGTAAGAACCCAAGTACTTTGTTAGCCTGACCCACCTTCTACACCTTGTTAGTCTCAGATCATTATCTTTAACAACTTTATGGAGGTTTTATGAAAGTGTGTTTTATATTATGAACCAAATTATTGTTCAATAGACTGACAAAAATACTGTATTTTAGGTTGGTATTGAGGAAGAAGTTAAGAACAGTCTGGATGAGGTGTTAAACGGAACCAAAATTACTGTTAACCTTCATTATATGGGATGAGTCTGCAGTATGTACTCCAAACAATATCTTTATGAATGGTTCCGATGAATTTCAAAATGAACACCGAGGCTCCGCTTGTCCGTGTAGGGTTGTTAAAATCCTTTTGTCGTTGTGTCATATTGTCTAACATAAAATCATAAATATATTTTTTGACACGTGTATATCAGAGGTAAGCATACCCTCAAAGTGTTCTTGAAGTGATCAACGACAATAATATGAACAGGTATTGGTCTACCTGGCCTTAAAAGCCCCACCACGGACAATGGACCAGTTGTACACTTCTGCGTGTGATATTTTTGTTTTGTAATGGTTGCTTTGTAATGTAATTATTGCACTGGACGCGTTTGGCTGGGCACCGTACTGTGAGTGACCAGTGGCCCTTACGGTCACAACTGTTGCAGGTAGACTGAGCAGCTGGACACACCTGTGTTCCGTGCTGCTTACCACAGTTGTTGCAAAATAAACCGGGCGTGGACGTGGTGGGCGAAGGCGTAGGAACAGACTTCTTGTCCTTCTTGTACCGGGACACAGCGCTTACAGCTGTAGGGGGAGCATGGATGGCAGAGGTGGCACACCTGGCAGCCTCATAGGAGCGACATATCGTCAACACATCCTTAAGAGAAGAGGAAGAGTCGAGGGAGGTGAGGCGTTGGACAAGTTCCTCGTCCTTAACACCCATCAGGATCACCTGCTTCAAATGGGTCTCCTCGCACTGCCGGTAGTGGCCTGGACATATATCTACCTCTTCCGAGGCTCTCTTAAGACGCACGTAAAAGGCATCAAAAGACTCACCCTCCATCTGTCTGCAGCTAAACAATTCCCTCCTGCGCAGAGCTTCATTCTGCTGTCCTTTGATGTGCCGTTGTAGAACGTCCAGTACCTCCTCTACAGACAGCAAAGAGGTTGGGGGTACCTGCAACGTATGTTCCAAGACACGCTGAATTTCCAAGGACAGGCACATGCGCAGCTGGATGAGTTGTTTAGGCTGTGACAAACTCTGGAGATCCACCATTGTAGAGTAATCAGTCCACCGTCGCCGCCATTCACGAAAAGTCTGGAAAGTCTCATCAGGCTTCAAGATGGGCGGCGTTTGAGCTGCTGCTTTAGGTGGGGCTGGGGGGTGTGAAGGAAGCATGGATGAGGTATCTGAACCAGTCAGTACCGAGGCAGTGTTAGAGCCAGGGGCTTGGTTAACAGTGAGGCGAGATATCAAGGCTTCAAACCGTTCACTGTCTTCCAATCTCCGTTGGTTGTCTCGTTCTGCCTCTGCTTGCCTTCTGTGCTCATCCGCCAAACGTCTGTGGGCTTCATCCTCGCGTTTCTCATCTCTCATAAACTTCAGTAAAGCAATTATCTCTGGAGACAACGCTGAATATTGAGGTGAGGGACTGCGCGATGTGGGGGCTGAAGCGTCGTGGCCGGTCTGGTCATCCATCTCTGCGGGGCTATCACCCGCCTGGGTCATCCAGACGCTGGGTCCATGGCTACGTAAGGCGTGAGACATAACTACTTCCTCTGTGTACTATGTCTTAAATCAGTGTTGACCGGTCAGCCCGTCGTATCAACAAGATTTCAGACAAAAAATTAATTAAATACACAGATAAGTAGGTTATATATATAAAATATATATAAGGAAGCCGCGCGGTCAGCGAGTGTTAGTACGTGTGAGTGTGTGTCCCGGGCCGGCAAAGCGTCTCGCCCCAGCTGTGAGGGGGGGTGGAGGCGGCGCTGTGAGGGGGGGTGGAGGGAGAGGCGCGGCGACTCCCAGTCAGTCTAGTTACCCTCAGGACGCGGTCAGAGACGGGTGCACTGAACTTTACTCCTTACAAATGCCCAGAACGTGCCGTATACCTTGGGAATCCTTTAGAACAAGGTCACACATGAATGGCACGAACACACAATGCACTAAACACTTCACAGAAAATCACTGTCACTGACACTGCTCAAAGTTGCTGAAATTCTTCGAGGAGAGGTGACGCGCGCGGGAGTTGACCCAAGGCTCGACCCAAGACGGGAGGGGACCCTAGCCGGCTTTCTACAAACTTTGCACTATCACTTGTAATTATCCAGTAAGACTACGCACTGCGCCATGTTAGGTTCTGAATAATAAGTTCTATATACAGGAGAGAACACAAACACCTGTATAGCTTTGTAGGTTCGGTTTACTGGATAAGAGTATGTACACAGAGGAGAGCAGCACTCTCTCTTGACTAGGCTCCCGGTCAACTGCTATAGGCGACGTATGGCAAGTGATACATTAGCAGCTTCCATACGTCGCCAGGCACATTAATTAAGCGTGTGGGATATGGTAATAACATTGCCACACGCTGCTAGCTAGGCTGAATAAATAATACATAAATGGAGCACATACATAATATACATACATGATATATAATCCAGCATACATAATATACATACAGCGGGGTCAGCAGAAGGCGTTGTTATGGGGCGGAGAAAACGGCGGTTCCTCCACCACACACGACCACTGGGTAACCTAACCACACATGGTAGTCCCGTGACCTACCGAGACCCATGACTACGCCCACTTTGTCCCAACGTAGGGAGGTCGGGTCCTGAACACGGACTTGGGTGCAAACACTCAAACTAGGAAGAGGACGGGCGTGGTCATTGTAGCAGGCGACGACATCATGAACACGTTCGGCGGCTCGGAGATCACAATCCTCTGTTTTGGCCTGCCACTCCTTGGAGAAGGATTGAAGGTGAGCAGGGACACAAGAGCGAAGGGGGCGTCCATACAAGACCTGGGCAGGGGAGCGTCCGGTGTAGTTAGGTGTGTTGCGGAGTTCAAGAAGACCCCGGTCGAAGGCCTCGCATTCCGTATTCCCAGAAGGGGCCACCTAAAGGATGAGGTGCTTCAGGGATTTGACAGCAGCCTCATCGTGGCCGTTGGACTGCGGGTAATGGGGCGATGACAACACATGCCGGACTCCTCATCAGTCAAGGAACACAGCAAAGTCCCGGCTTGTGAACTGGGGCCCTCCGTTGGTTCGCAGGCGTACAGGAACGCCCATGTCACGGAAGTAGTGGCGGAACTTGCTGATGGTGGCGGCAGACGTCGTGTCATTACCGCACTTGATGACAACCGGCCAACCAGAGAGACGGTCGACGATAACAAGGAAGGACTTTCCTGACACACAGAAAAAGTCGGCCGACACAGACTCAAAGGGGCGGGTGGGGTTGTCGTCACTCATGAAGGGTTCCTGCTGCTGGCTGGGTTGTAATACTTGGCAGGGCTCACACGCACGGACAACATTGGAGATGTCGGAGTCGATGCCAGGCCAGAACACAGTCTGTCGTGCACGTCGTTTGGTGGCCTCAGCTCCACGGTGACTGTCGTGGAGGCGAGCCAAGACGCGGGGACGTGAGGCAGCAGGGACAACTACACGTGCTCCCTAAAGAACAAGGTCACCGTTGCAGTAGAGTTCATCGCGGAGTTTCCAGTACGGGAGCAGGGTGTTGTGAAGGTCGTAGCGGTTGCTAGGGAATCCATTCCTCACACACTCGACGAGTCGGACGTAGGAAGGGTCATCTCGGGCCGCTGTTCGAAGTTCCACCATTGCCTTGTCGTCATCTGATGACAGGTCCGAACGAAGGGCTTGGACGGCGTGTAGGGTGACCACAGTCCTGACGGAAAGAGCGAGGTCGGCGTCGAGCACATGGTCTTCTGGAGTAGGGCGGCTGACAGGAGAGCGGGATAAGGCATCAGGGATGCAGAGCTCCTTACCAGCACGCCACACTGCTGTGAAGATGTACGCCGAGAGCTTCTCTTTCAGACGCTGGAGGCGAGGGTTCTCAACGGCGTCCAGCGTGTAGTGGTTGAGGATCGGGACAAGCGGGCGATGGTCGGTCACTAGGCGAAAGTGTTGCAGGCCTATGAGGTAAAACTTGCACTTGGACATCGCCCAAACCACAGCCAACAGCTCCAACTCAATAGTGGCGTAGCGCGTCTCGGTGTCAGAGAGGAAACGCGAGCCACACTGGACGAGCCGGAACTGCCCTCCACCATGATCCTGCAATAGGGCGTATCCCACGCCGTACAAGCATGAGGCATCTTTCTGTAAAACCGTCGGCAAGACTGGGTCAAGCGTGGCGAAGACAGGTGGACTAGACAGGACCTGTTTCACTTGCTGGTTGGCCTTATCGTGGTCGGGGGTCCACAGGAATGTCCTCTTGGGGCTCATCAGGGGGCGAAGTGGTTAGGCAGCTGCGGAAATGTCCGGCGAAAACTCTGCTAACTGGTTGACGAGACCGATGAAGGACCTCAAGTCGGTGAGGTTAGCAGGGGTGGGAAAATCCGTGATGGCGCGGACCTTCTCCAAGTCAGCTGAGAGGGTGTACCCACAAAAGTCCACTGAAGAACTGGCCAGAACAAACTTGTCGGCATTTAGGGTGATGCCGTGCTTCTGGCTCCTGTTGAGTACCTCGTAGATACGGCAGAGGTGGTCCATGTAATCCTCATCGTACAAGAGTATGTCGTCGACCACTTTCACGCAGTTTGCCAGACCTTGAACAGCCATATCACCTCGAAGGCAGAAAGCATCTCCTGTAGCGGCGAATCCCATGGGGCCATGGCAATAACTGTAACGTCCATGTGGGGTAATGAAAGTTGTAAGTGGTCGGTCTTCTTCGGCAAGCTCTATCTCCCAGTATCCACACAAGGCATCCATCGTCGTGAAGAAGTGCGCCTTCGGGTTCACACTGCATATAGCTGCAAAGGGCGTGGGAGAAGAGTGCGCAGGACGAGACACCTGGCTGTTGAGCTTGGAGAGATCAGTGGTGATCCGAACACCACCTTTGGGTTTTGCGACGACTACCATAGGGTGACACCATGGAGACGGGTCATCACCGGCTGGTGCAATAATTTCTTGGGCGACCATGGAGTCCAGCTCGTTTTTGACTGTCTCGCGGAAGACCATGGGAACCAGTCGAGAGGTGTAGATAGCGAAGGGATTCGCGTCGTCCCTCAAGTGGATCCTCATGGGGGGGGCCTACCATCTTCTTGAGAGGCTTGGATTCCAGAGCGGACTTGGTCACCAGAACGTCGCTGAGTTCCTTCAGGAAGTAATTCCGAACATCCGAGGGAGAGGTGTCACTGGCAAGAGGTAGGGGTAGGGCGACAGCAGGGTAGTTGCTGCTCCCTTCTTGCACCCTGTTGGCGTGTTTTACCTCGAAAATAGGTTTGGGGAAGCCCTGGGAGATGATGGCCAACTCTTGACAATGTCTGTAGGACAGCAAAGGAGTAAGGACACCGTTATGCACATCAATCCAGGCTTGACACGACCTGTTGCCAAAGGTGACCTGTGCTTGGAGTGAACCTAGGGCTGCAGCCATCTGTGAACCATCTGCCGTGAAGGGGAGATCATTGGGGGGCGGTCCTACATGACTTGGAGAGAGCCCCAGGCATTGCAAATGCTGGGGACCGATGACTGTAGCATCAGCGCCGGTGTCGGGCAACATCTGAAGACGGGATGACACACTGCCGTAGGTCACAATGACACTGATGTGCTGGGGAACTTTGGTCCTGGGACGCGAAGGGGAGCACACCTTCCAAATATGGCTCGAGCGTTGTCCAGGGTCGTCATGCTTCTGATTGGAAGACTGTGGGCGGCCCTCACTGGTGGAATGGCGCTGAAGCTTCCGCTGACGCTTTCCCTTGGGTTTGTTGGTAGGGCAACACTTGTCGTAGTGGCCCAGACGACTGCACACATTGCACTGGACGCGTTTAGCTGGGCACCATACTGTGAGTGACCAGTGGCCCTTACGGTCACAACTGTTGCAGGTAGACTCAGCAGCTGGGCACACCTGTGTTCCGTGCTGCTTACCACAGTTGTTACAAAAGGAACCGGGCGTGGGCGTGGTGGGCGAAGGCGTTGGAGTAGACTTCTTGTCCTTCTTGTACCGGGACACAGCGCGTACAGCTGTAGGGGGAGCTCGGATGGTGGAGGTGGCACACCTGGCAGCCTCATAGGAGCGACATATTGTCAACACATCCTGAAGAGAAGATGAAGAGTCGAGAGAGGTGAGGCGTTGGACAAGCTCCTCGTCCTTAACACCCATCAGGATCACCCTGCTTCAACTGGGTCTCCTCGCACTGCTGGTGGTTACCTGGACATATATCTACCTCTTCTGAGGCTCTCTTGAGTCGTACATAAAAGGCATCAAAAGTCTCGCCCTCCATCTGTCTACAGCTAAACAATTCCCTCCTGCATAGAGCTTCATTCCACTGCCCTTTGATGTGCCGTTGTAGAATATCCAGTACCTCCTCTACAGACAAAGAAGAGGACGGCGGTACCTACAACGTATGTTCCAAGATACGCTGAGTTCCAAAGACAGGCACATACGCAGCTGAATAAGTTGTTTAGGTTGTGACAAACTCTGGAGATCCACCATTGTAGCAAAATCAGTCCACTGTCGCCGCCATTCACGAAAAGTCTGGAAATTCACATCAGGCTTCAAGATGGGCGATGTTTGAGCGGCTGCTTTAGGTGGAGCTGGGGGGCATGAAGAAAGCGTTGATTAGGTATCTGAACCAGTCGATACCGAGGCAGTGTTAGAGCCAGGGGCTTGGTTAACAATGAGGCGAGATATCAAAGCTTCAAACCGTGCACTGTCTTCCAATCTCCGTTGGTGGTCTCTCTCTGCCTCTGCTTGCCTTCTTTCTTCATCCTCCACACGTCTTTTAGCAAAGTCGTGGCTCCTTTCATCCCTCATGAACTTCATTAAAGCAATTATCTCGGAAGACAATGCTGAAGATCGAGGTGAAGGGCTGCGCGATGTGGTGGGAGCTGGAGCGTCCTGTTAAGCCTGGTCATCCATCTCTGCCGAGCTGTCATCCAACTGACTCATCCAGGCGTTGGCTCCACGACTGCGTAAGGCACGAGACATAATAACTTAATCTGTGTACTGTGTCTTAAATCAGTGTTGACCGGTCAGCCCGTCGCATCAACAAGATCTGAGACAAAAAAATTAATTAAATGCACAGATAAGTAGACTATATATATAAAATATATATAAAGGAATGGCCGCAGTCAGTGTGTTCGTACATGTGTGTATGTGTGCACGTCTCGGGCAGTCTCGCTGTGAGGGGGTGGAGGAGGCGACTCACATCTGTCATCAGTTACCCTCCAGGCATGGCAGGAGGAGGCAGTGCTGCACTCTACTCTTCACACATGCCCGGATCATGCCTTACACCTTGGGAATCCTTTAGAACAAGGTCATGCACTAAACACACAATGCACTATACACTTCAAAGGAAATCACTGTCACTGACACTGCTCAAAGTTGCTATAAATTCTTGGAGGAGACAGCCATTAGCGGTGGTTGACACAGAGCAGGGGTCCATAAGCCGGTCTTGCCACAAACTTTACACTTCACTTGTATAATGATCCAGTAAAATGACTCACTGCGCCATGCATGTGTTCTTGGTATCAAGTTCTATCTACAGGAGCGAACACAAACACCTGTAGAGTTTTCGTAGGTTCTATTTACTGGATAAACAGATACACAAGGGAGGTGGCGCTCCTTACTCTGTCTGGGGGTCAACTAGCCTTTTGGGTGACATGTGGCAAGTGATACATTAACAGCTCCCATATGTCGCTAGGCACATTAATTAAGCGTGTGGGACATGGTAAATACATTGCCACATGCTGCTAGCTAGGCTGAATAAATAGTGTATATAAATGGAGCACATACATAATATACATACATAATATACATACAGCATACATAATATACATACAACCCTCTTCTACACCTTTATCCCAAAGTTTAATTTGCATTAATCAAAACGCCACATAGGCGTGAATGAACCCGAGTGTGTTACACCTGTTTTATTAAACAACATCTTCCCTTTCTGACGAAGAGTCTTCTTGAAGGGATTGCTCTTTCAAGCGGTATTTTTAATTGCTTGAACCTCTTCCCCTTCTTGTGGGACCAAGTAGGGTAGGTCTGGTAATACTGTCCACTTCGCTGATGCATTATGGGTCGTGTTACTCATGTGTGTTTGTTTACATTACAAACGCTGGTGCTAAAATTAAGAAGACTGTACTCTCATCCTGAATCTTGACTTAACATTGCGTCTTTTGCCAAATTGTCACCATTTCTCAAAATTTTCTTGCAGTAGTAGTGGTTTCCTAATACTGTACAGTATAACAATAATTCAAATAGCATATGCAGCTGGTGAAGCTGTGGGGTACGGGTTAGTTTGTGTTCACACTCAGGATGGGATGGAGAAAGGAAACTCACAATGTGCTCTCTGTATACATATTGTATTGGATGTACAGTGCAGCTTGGTGCTGGGAAGGCAGCATGGTTACAAGCATTGAGTAGAGAGAGCTGGTTGGTGAGGGTGCTCAGAGGAGGACAGCTTGTGGGTCGCCATTCTCACCGGCGGGAGGGAGGACCGCCAGGCAGGCGGAGGAGGAGGAGGTGTTGCTGGCTGGTTGGTGTAGTTAGAAAGAGAACGGTCACCACGAGGTCAGGCCTTAAATAGCGGAGGCAGGCGTGGCTTAGGAGTTGACCTCCGTGATGTATGGCGGCACTGGTTGACCTAGACCACAAGGCATACACTGGAGAATTCGCGGGTCGGCTACTCAGCGACAAACAGCGTTGGTAGGGGAGAAATCCACTACAGTACTCCCCCCTTCCCTCCAGGCGGTATAGGAGACTTGTTGTCTGCAGGGTTGTATGGCACATGTGAGGCAGAACAGGCGGTGCATGCCACATGTGAGCCATAACGGCCAAGGCGTGGATGAGCCGGCCGCTAGAGGAGACAACTGTCTAGATACACAATATCTGTGGGAGTAGAGAGGGAGAAAAGAGGGGTGTGTGGGTCGGCACTCAGGCGCCTGGGCCGTGTCGGGAGCAGGGGCTGCATCAGGAGGAGCGGCAGAGGGTACTGCTGGGCCGGGGGCGGCGTCTGAGGCAGGACGGGAGTGCTGGGGCCGGTAGGACGTGGTGCTTGGGGCAGGAAGAGGAGCTGGTATCTGCTTAAAGAAACAGTGCTGCTCTAGGGTGTCTAACCTGCGGTGTAGAGACAGTAGCTGTAGAGCCGATGAGAGCTGCTTCTGGGTGGATAAGCCAGTCTTCCATGTTGCTTGAAGACTGGGAGCGTGATCTGTTTCTCCTCCATCCTGTGTGAGTGCGAATCTCCGGGGGTCGCCATCTGTGGGGTATGGATTTTTTGTGTTCTCACTCAGGATGGGATGGAGAAAGGAAGCTCATAATGTGCTCTCTGTATACATGTTGTATTGGATGTACAATGCAGCTTGGTGCTGGGAAGGCAGCATGGTTACAAGCATTGAGTAGAGAGAGCTGGTTGGTGAGGTGTGCTCAGAGGAGGACAGCTTGTGGGTCGCCATGCTCGCCGGCGGGAGCGAGGACCGCCAGGCAGGCGGAGGAGGTGGTGTAGCTTGCCGCAGCTGTAGCTAGAAGAAGAGAGAGGTCACCACGAGGTCAGGTCTTAAATAGCGGAGGCAGGCGTGGCTTAGTAGTTGACCTCCGTGATGTATGGCGGCGCTGGTTGACCTAGACCACGAGGCATACACTTGTGCCTGATATTAACTGCAAAAAATCCTGCACCAGAGCCTGCCTGCAACAGAGGTCATGACATACTGTTGCAAGACAAATTGGCAACCTGACCCCTCCACCTCGTTTCCGAAAAAGAAAAAGAGAATTTCACTATTTTGTAACTACTGTATATCTTCTCAGTAACAATGTAACAGTTAACACAATAAAGGAGAGAACATAATATCTCTTCCTTTACCAACTGTGTATCTGTTGAGGTGACTGTTACCAGTGTATAACAGCTACTTGTGAAGCTGTCATATATGTAACAACCTTCTTGGGTTATCACCACTTGTAACAATCACTTGTGAAGCATGTTCCTAATATTCTAGATATACTAAAAAGTTTATCTGATCATCTGTAGTGAAATCCAATTGTTCCTTTTGTTTGTTTATTATAAACAGAATTTTAGATACACTTTCAAAAAGAATTATCATCGTAAATTAATCACTGTAGCTATGAGTAATATATGAGGACGGAGGCTAATTTAGATTAGCTGTTCTAAAATACGTGAGAGTGGGAGTGATCTTGTAGTGGATTTCTCCCCTACAAACGCTGTTTGTCGCTGAGTAGCTGATCCCGCGAATTCCCCAGTGTATGCCTCGTGGTCTAGGTCAACCATCGCCGCCATACATCACGGAGGTCAACTACTAAGCCACGCCTGCCTCCGCTATTTAAGACCTGACCTCGTGGTGACCGCTCTCTTATTCTAGCTACAGCCGCAGCAAGCTACACCACCTCCTCCTCCGCCTGCCTGGCGGCCCTAGCTCCCGCCGGCGAACATGGCGCCCCACAAGCTTGTCCTCCTCTGAGCATCCTCACCAACCAGCTCTCTCTACATCACGCTTGTAACCATGCTGCCTTCCCAGCACCAAGCTGCATTGTACATCCAATACAACATGTATACAGAGAGCATATTGTGAGTTTCCTTTCTCCATCCCATCCTGAGTGAGAACACAAAGAACCCGTACCCCACAATCTTCAGGAGAGACCCTCGAGGGAGAACGGAAATATATCGAGATCTTCTCTCGAGGAAGACTGGTCACCTCAACGATGACTAAATAACGTCTTCCTCTCGTGAGTGATATCAAACTACTGCCCGCAATAGGTGGCCAGAGAGCCGTATACTTAATCCTTAGCTCTGTACAAGTGACACGCCTTCCCTTGGACACACCTTATCCCGTGTCCTGAACATGCTACCTCATAGCTAGTGGAAAGTTAAAGGGGTGGAAAGTTACAGGGGGTGATGGAGTTTATATAAAATTAATGCACTACTCCACAATTACTTAAAAACTAAAGGGCTAATGCAATTTGATGAAAACCTGTATGCCCCAGCCAATAGGAAATATATAACCAATAAAGAAAAAGACATAAATATATTTTTTTTTTGAGGACACGACAGCAGTTGACAGATAAACAATTAGGGGAAACAATGATCAACATTCAAACTGCAAAGAATCAGAAGTTGTACTTGGAGATAAAGGTTCAGCTTGCAAATCAAACATTAGAAAAGATTACTGTGGAAACAGCAGAGGAGAAAAATAGATTCAAACAGTCAAAATAGATTATGGGAAATACTTATGTACAGTACTATACAGTATACAATAGTGTTGAATGATTTTGTATTGGGTGTTCTCTCAGTCACCCTTGTCGCTGTTTAAGGGTTAATAGTGCAATCAGTTCACACACAAAAAACAAGTGTAATTTACGACTTAACTATTGTGATTTACTACATTCAGTAACTACAGTACTGTGATTTACTACTGTGAGATTGTAAAATGGAGTACCATCGTACGATATGTTTTCCCATGTGTTGAGGTGTGAGCTTGTCTGTGGCAGCTCCTGGTTGCCAGTCACCATCTGACGCTGTAAGAGTAATGTCTACAACGTGGTCTATTATTCAAACCTCTCACATGGCGCAGTGAGTAGGATGCCGGGGCCCTACACGTCATAACAGCCTTGATGATAAAGCCAACATGGCCCCTACACGTCCACGATTCTCGACGCCCTGAAGGGGACGCCAGGGCATCTCTATACCTTTATACGGATGGGGAACACCAGGCTCGCCCAGCAGCAGACCATGAGTGTATTGATGGCTCAGATGGCGTCTCTAGCTACTGGCGGCCGTGGTCATGCTCCTACGCCGGTTATGAAGCCCTCAGCAGCTGTCGCTCCAGAGAAGTGTGAGGCAAAAATGCCAGCAGCGGCGTTTAGGACATGGAGGTGGTCCATGGAGTCGTGGGTGCTGTTGAACGGATGGTCACAACTGGTGGCCACACTCCACATTTGCCTGAACTGCGTCCCTGCACTCCAAAGGGTGATTGACTCGAGATATCCCAGAAGTCAGTGGGAGCAGCTCTCGCCCAAGGAAGCGAGTGGTTCTTCAATCGTCAAACCAAGCTGTGAAATGGAACGAGTTTTTCAATAGCAAACAAAGTGAAGAGGAGCCCATGAAAAGGTATTTTCAACGATGCTTCGCAGAGACAGTGGAGTGTGAATTTAAATGTCCCACCTGTGATAACGACCTCTCTGAGTACATGCTATTACGTAAAGTTATGGTGGGCCTGAGTAACCCAGTGTTGCAAAGGAAAATTTTCCAGGGGTACTCGAGTTATAATAGTGCTGAAGTGCTTAGAAATAAGTGTACGTTATTTGAGGCAGCAGTGAGAGATGCTGGTGTATTGTGTCGTACGTCTGGCCAGGCAGTGGTGGGAACAGCCACGGAGGCAGCGCCAGTTGGTGATGACGTCAAGGGTGAGTCTGAGGTAGCTGCTGCCCGCCCTAGACACCCCAGTCGCGCGCACTGTGGGAACTGCGGCATGTCACAATTGTCACATGCCTCCGGTAAAAGTTACTGCCCTGCAAGTGGGGCCACATGTCGCAATTGCTCTAAGGTTGGTCAATTCAAAAGGTGTTGTAGGACTAAGTCAGTCCTAAGTGCTTCTGTGGGTGTGTCAGGTGCTGTCACAGTGTCAACAGCCCAGCTATCCCGCCACCCCAGGTTACAAGTGTTCGTGACCCAGGCTGGGGGCAATTCCCCCGCCACCCCTGTGCTGGCTATGGCTGACACTGGTGCTATGATGTGTGTGGCAGGGGCATCCCTGCTCCGGGACATCGGTTTGTGTCTGGGGCAACTTCGGGCCCAAAATAGCCTGAGGGACATGGCGAACAAACAGTTCAAGTGTCTGGGGTCCGCCCCCTGCCGCGTCAGTGTTGGCGAGGGGTCCACCGTCCAGGAGGTCTACCTCGTGCAGACAGCCAAGGCCCTCTACCTGTCATTGGAGGCCTGCAACTGCCTCAACTTGGTGCCTGTCGACTTCCCGCTCCATAGGCGTGCTGTGGCTGCCGTGGGCGATGGAGGGGGGGCAGCACACTGCCGACGACCTACCTCCGAACCCTTTACCTGAGAGCAGTCGTGTCCCTCCTAGGCCAGTTGAGATGCCCTTGCCTCCTTTGGAGGAGAATGTGGCCAGGTTGGAGGTATGGCTGCTCACGCACTTTTCATAGACCGCATTCAAAACCAGCAGGTCCCCACTGCCAGTCATGACTGATCCCCCTCACCGTATCCACCTGACGCCCAGCACGACCCCCTATGCCTGGCACACACCAGCTCCCGTTCCGAAACACTAGGAAGAGGAGGTGAAGGCCCAGTTGGAGGAGGACATCAGGAGAGGCGTCATCCAGCCAGCGCCTGCTGGTGAGGCTACGGAGAGGTGCGCCAGGAAGGTCGTGGTGGCCAAGAAAACGGTCAGCCCAGGCGCACTGTAGACTGCCAACGCCTCAGTGCAAGCTGTCTGAGGGAGACGCACCACACACCTGCACCATTCGACATGATGTCTGGGGTGCCAGCGCACTCGTTCAAAACCGTCGCCGACGCCTTCTGCGGATTTCATCAGGTGGAGTTGGAGAAGGAGAGTAGACGCCTGACCACATTCATCACGCCGTGGGGCCGTTTTCGATACTGTAGGACGCCCATGGAACATTGTTCAGCGTCAGATTCCTACACCAAGAGGTTTGACGATGCTATTCAGGATGTGCCCCGCAAGTACAAGTGCGTGGATGACACTCTCCTCTATGGCTCCAGTGTGAAGGAGGCGTTTTGGCACACCTACGATTTTCTGGAGACATGCGCTCGCACAGGTATCACACTGAAACCAGAAAGGTTCTTATTCTGCATGAGAGAAGCCTAATTTATGGATTTCCACCTGGGGGGTGGGACCTCTACCAGCCCACTGCCCAACGTCTGTCAACCATCAAGGACCTCCCCATGCCTGATCAGCCATCAATCACTGACATCAGGTCCTTGCATGGCCTGGTTAACCAGTTGGCTCCCTTCCTTGCCACTGCACCTGTGATGGAGCCCTTCCGTGAGCTCCTCAAGAAGCCAGTGGGCAAGCGGGTGTATTGGGACGACCAGCTGTGGCTCAAGTTTCGCCAGGCTCAGGACACCATCTGTCAGTTGGCCAGGGATGGCTTGGTGTACTACGACAAATCCAGGCCTACGGCAGCTGTCACGGATTGGAACAGGGAGAGCATCGGCTTCGTCGTCCTGCAACAATACTGTGCCTGTGCCTCTCCAGAGGCGCCCTTCTGCTGCAGGGGAGGGTGGCTGTTGGCTCTGTGCGGTAGCCGACATCTGAGCAAGGCCGAGGCCGGCTACACTGCAGTAGAAGGGGAGGCCCTGGCTGTGCTATGGTGCCTGCGCAAGGCCAGGCTGTTCCTCCTTGGCTGCCCGAGCCTCATACTGGTGACGAACCACCGTCCCTTAGTTGGCCTGCTTGGGGACAGAGCCCCCACGGATGTGGCGAATCCGCGCCTGTTCAGGCTCAAGGAGAAGACCCTGCAGTACCGGTTCACGGTCAAGTACTTGCCAGGGAAGCAGAACTGTGCAGCTGATGCCCTATCACGCTTCCCCTCCCTCAGGGTGGCGCCTGACGCGGAGGACATGGACCAAAAGGAGGACCTGTGCGCTGCAGTGTGTGCAGTCACAATCGCAGCACTGGATGGGATGGGTGCATCACTATGGATGAAGACACAGTGTGCAAAACGGCTGCGGACGACCCAGTATACTGGATTCTAGTGTCAAGGGTGCTGGCGGGAGACTGGCACCCCCACAAGTCACAGGAGGTGGCCTGTCTGCGTCCGAAACTCTCGGTAAGGGACAGGTTGGCTGTGGTCAGGGGTTTGGTCACCTACACCTTTGACCAGGGCTGCGTGCGCCTTGTCATCCCCGACTCCCTCCGCCACCGGGTCGCCATTAACCTGCATGTGAGGCACCAGGGCCTCGACTCAATGCTCAGGAGGGCCCGGCAGTCTGTCTATTGGCCTGGCATGAAGGGTGACCTGCAGTATCATCGGTCCCGGTGTGCTGCTTGCGAGACCCACGCCCCTTCCCACCCTCCGGAGTTGTTGGTCTTGACCCCAGCGCCAGACTATCCCTTTCAACAAGTGGTGGCCAATTTGTTCCACCTGCAGGGCCACACGTACCTAGCATATGCTGACCGACTCACAGGATGGCAGGAGATCGCCCACTTCCCCAACGAGGCCACCTCTGGAGAAATCATCGCCCGTCTGCAGGCTTACTTCACGAGGTGGGGAGTACCTGAGCAGATCTGCACGGATGGAGGTACCAACCTTGCCAGCCTTGAGATGACAGATTTCCTCAAGTCATGGGGGGGTCGAGGTGCGCCTCTCGTCGGCCCACTTCCCTCAGTCCAATGGCAGGGCAGAGGCTGAGGTCAAGGCCGCCAAGAGGCCCGGGGGTAGCCTGCGATAGGACATCCCAGGCCCTCCTCCAGTACCTGAACACGCCTCTGCGGGGGGTGAACAAGTCGCCCATTCAACTTGTCACCGGCCGCCAGCTCCGTGACGGCGTTCCCGTGGCCAGACAGCACTATATGGTGGACCAGCACTGGCGGCGGGCACTTCGTATGAGGGAGGTGCGCTTGGCCGAAACCCAGGACGGGGTCCTTCCCAAAAACAAAACCCACATCAGGACAGTACAATGATTACTGGTACTACTGTCCCAGGGTGAAAGAACTCAACCACAGAGTGAACATGGTCCGAAGAAACTACAGGAGACATCCCACGGAAACCAACAGACATCTCCTGCAAGTCATAGTTAAGGATACCAGGGAAGAGAAGGAAGAAATAAAAAACGTAAGCTGCCTCAAGTGGTGCTCCGAACTGAACGAGCACACCTCCCTTGGCAAGATGTGGGCCCAGATCTGAAGGGCATCTGGGAAGGCAACACCACCACCTCCAACCCATCCCAACCCAGAAGAGGAAGCCGAGAGACTTGCAAAGCTGTTCTCTGACCGAGCAGCAACGAAAAACCTCCCGAGACAGGCGGAGGAGACACAACGGCGTCTGCGACAGGTCAGACTCCAGATGATCGAAGAGGCCTGCAACAGTGAAGATGACACTGACAGACCTTTCAACCAGCAAGAACTCCAGAAGTCGCTAAAACGAAGCAAGGACACAGCACCAGGGGCCGACAGGATAACCTACTCCATGCTTTCCCATGCCGGTACAGCCGGACACGAGGCTCTGCTACAAGCCATTAATGCTTCGTGGACAGCACAAAGACTCCCACCGGAATGGAAGAAGGCAGATATGCAGCCCATTCCGAAGCCCAGAGAACCAGACAAACCGAGGCCCATCTCCCTTCTCAGCTGCATAGCGAAGACAGGAGAAAGAATTGCTCTCAACCGACTCAGGTGGAAAGTAGGCAGCCCACACCCTCACATCTTTGCTTACACCGAGAACACCGGCACAGGCAACAACATCGCCGAGATACTAAGCACAGTGGACTACAAACCAGCTCTGGTGGTCTTCCTCGACCAGGAGAAGGCCTTCGAACTAGCAAATCCGCTGGCCATTACAACGACCCTCGCTGAAAAAGGCGTCAAAGGAAGGTTGCTGGGGTGGATCCAGAACTACCTCACACAGAGAGAAGCAAGAGTACGCTTTCAGGGAGCAACCTCAAGCTACAGGGTCCATGAAAATGGAACCCCACAAGGAGGCCTCCTCAGTACAATGCTGTTCAATGTCCTGATGGAAAATCTAGTCAAACTTCCTTTCAGGCAAACAGCCAAGCTCCTATGCTATGCAGACGACTTACAGCTTATAGTAAGAGGATCAAGCAGATTAGCCAACACGCAACACGCACTCCAACTTATAGAAGAGGAGTGCAAAAGACTTCGACGCAAGATAAATCCAGCCAAGTCGAAAGCGATGGCCATCTGCATAGACACACCAGACAAGATGCTCTCCATTCAAAACACGCCGGTAGTCTGGACCAACACCCACCAGTGTCTTGGAATCTGATTTGACCAGAAACTCACTTTCAAGCCGCAACTCGAGTATCTCAGGCACAGGACGAAGAGCAGACACAATATAATGAGGTCGCTCACCAGCACAACCGCAGGAGCAAACCTTCATGTGCTCAAAGCCTACTACACGGCCGCCATCAGATCGCTGGTAGATTATGTTAGGTTCTGAATAATAAGTTCTATATACAGGAGAGAACACAAACACCTGTATAGCTTTGTAGGTTCGGTTTACTGGATAAGAGTATGTACACAGAGGAGAGCAACGGTCTTCCTGGCTAGGGCTCCTTGTCAACTGCTTTAGGCGACGTATGGCAAGTGATACATTAGCAGCTTCCATACGTCGCCAGGCACATTAATTAAGCGTGTGGGATATGGTAATAACATTGCCACACGCTGCTAGCTAGGCTGAATAAATAATACATAAATGGAGCACATACATAATATACATACATGATATATAATCCAGCATACATAATATACATACACCTCCCTCCCCCCTATACGCTCATAGCAAAGTCTTGAGCGGACCTTTTCTTTTGGATCCGTTCTGAGCGTCGAGGGACTTCATCACTGGGAAGGGTATGGGACTCAACACTGGTGGCGGGGCCAGCAGAAGGCATTGTTACGGGTCGGAGAAAACGGCGGTTCCTCCACCACACACGACCACTGGGTAACCGCACCTGGTAGTCCCGTGACCTGCCGAGACCCATGACTACGCCTACTTTGTCCCAACGTAGGGAGGTCGGGTCCTGAACACGGACTTGGGTGCCGACACTCAACCTGGGGAGAGAACGGGCGTGGTCATTGTAGCGGGCGACGACGTCCTGAACACGTTCGGCGGCTCGGCGATCACAATCCTCTGTCTTGGCCTGCCACTCCTTGGAGAAGGATTGAGGGTGAGCAGGGACACAAGAACGAAGGGGGCGTCCATACAAAACCTGGGCAGGGGAGCGTCCGGTGTAGTTAGGTGTGTTGCGGAGTTCAAGAAGACCCCTGTCGAAGGCCTCGCAGTCAATGTTCCCAGAAGGGGCCACCTTAAGGATGAGGTGCTTCAGGGATTTGACAGCAGCCTCAGCGTGGCCGTTGGACTGCGGGTAATGGGGCGATGACAACACATGCCGGACTCCCCATCGGTCGAGGAACACAGCAAAGTCCCGGCTTGTGAACTGAGGCCCTCCGTCGGTTCGCAGGCGTACAGGAACGCCCACGTCACGGAAGTAGTGGCGGAACTTGCTGATGGTGGCGGCAGACGTCGTGTCATTACCGCACTTGATGACAACCGGCCAACCAGAGAGACGGTCGACGATAACGAGGAAGGACTTTCCTGACACACAGAAAAAGTCGGCCGACACAGACTCAAAGGGGCGGGTGGGGTTGTCGTCACTCATGAAGGGTTCCTGCTGCTGGCTGGGTTGTAATACTTGGCAGGGCTCACACGCACGGACAACATTGGAGATGTCGGAGTTGATGCCGGGCCAGAACACAGTCTGTCGTGCACGTCGTTTGGTGGCCTCAGCTCCACGGTGACTGTCGTGGAGGCGAGCCAAGGCGTGGAGACTTGAAGCAGCAGGGACAACTACCGAAGGAGAGGTGTCACTGGCCAGAGGTAGGGGCAGGGCGGCAGCAGGGTAGTTGCTGCTCCCTTCGTGCACCCTGTTGGCGTGTTTTACCTCGAGAATCGGTGTTGGGAAGTCCTGGGGGATGATGGCCAACTCTTGGCAATGTCTGTAGGACAGCAAAGGAGTCGGGACGCCATTATGCACATCAATCCAGGCTTGACACGACCTGTTGCCAAAGGTGACGTGTGCATAGAGTGAACCTAGGGCCGGGGTCATCTGTGAACCATCTGCCATAAAGCGGAGATCCTTGGGGGGCGGTCCTAGATCACTTGGAGAGAGCCCCAAGCATTGCAAATGCTGGGGACCGATGACTGTAGCATCAGCGCCGGTGTCGGGCAACATCTGAAGACGGGATGACACACCGCCGTAGGTCACGATGACGCTGATGTACTGGGGGACTTTGGTCCTGGGACGCGGGGGGGAGCACACATTCCTAATGTGGCTCGAGCGTTGTCAGGAGTCGTCGTACCTCTGATTGGAAGACTGTGGGCGGCCCTCTCTGGTGGAGGGGGGCTGAAGCTTCCGCCGACGCGGTCCCTTGGGTATGTTGGAAGGGCAACACTTGTCATAGTGGCCCAGACGACCACACACATTGCACTGGACGCGTTTGGCTGGGCACCGTACTGTGAGTGACCAGTGGCCCTTACGGTCACAACTGTTGCAGGTAGACTGAGCAGCTGGACACACCTGTGTTCCGTGCTGCTTACCACAGTTGTTGCAAAATAAACCGGGCGTGGACGTGGTGGGCGAAGGCGTAGGAACAGACTTCTTGTCCTTCTTGTACCGGGACACAGCGCATACAGCTGTGGGGGGAGCACGGATGGCAGAGGTGGCACACCTGGCAGCCTCATAGGAGCGACATATCGTCAACACATCCTTAAGAGAAGAGGAAGAGTCGAGGGAGGTGAGGCGTTGGACAAGTTCCTCGTCCTTAACACCCATCAGGATCACCTGCCTCAACTGGGTCTCCTCGCACTGCTGGTGGTGGCCTGGACATATATCTACCTCTTCCGAGGCTCTCTTAAGACGCACGTAAAAGGCATCAAAAGACTCACCCTCCAACTGTCTGCAGCTAAACAATTCCCTCCTGCGCAGAGCTTCATTCTGCTGTCCTTTGATGTGCCGTTGTAGAACGTCCAGTACCTCCTCTACAGACAGCGAAGAGGTTGGGGGTACCTGCAACGTATGTTCCAAGACACGCTGAATTTCCAAGGACAGGCACATACGCAGTTGGATGAGTTGTTTAGGCTGTGACAAACTCTGGAGATCCACCATTGTAGAGTAATCAGTCCACCGTCGCCGCCATTCACGAAAAGTCTGGAAAGTCTCATCAGGCTTCAAGATGGGCGGCGTTTGAGCTGCTGCTTTAGGTGGGGCTGGGGGGTGTGAAGGAAGCATGGATGAGGTATCTGAACCAGTCAGTACCGAGGCAGTGTTAGAGCCAGGGGCTTGGTTAACAGTGAGGCGAGATATCAAGGCTTCAAACCGTTCACTGTCTTCCAATCTCCGTTGGTTGTCTCGTTCTGCCTCTGCTTGCCTTCTGTGCTCATCCGCCAAACGTCTGTGGGCTTCATCCTCGCGTTTCTCATCTCTCATAAACTTCAGTAAAGCAATTATCTCTGGAGACAACGCTGAATATTGAGGTGAGGGACTGCGCGATGTGGGGGCTGAAGCGTCGTGGCCGGTCTGGTCATCCATCTCTGCGGGGCTATCACCCGCCTGGGTCATCCAGACGCTGGGTCCACGGCTACGTAAGGCGTGAGACATAACTACTTCCTCTGTGTACTATGTCTTAAATCAGTGTTGACCGGTCAGCCCGTCGTATCAACAAGATTTCAGACAAAAAATTAATTAAATACACAGATAAGTAGGTTATATATATAAAATATATATAAGGAAGCCGCGCGGTCAGCGAGTGTTAGTACGTGTGAGTGTGTGTCCCGGGCCGGCAAAGCGTCTCGCCCCAGCTGTGAGGGGGGGTGGAGGCGGCGCTGTGAGGGGGGGTGGAGGGAGAGGCGCGGCGACTCCCAGTCAGTCTAGTTACCCTCAGGACGCGGTCAGAGACGGGTGCACTGAACTTTACTCCTTACAAATGCCCAGAACGTGCCGTATACCTTGGGAATCCTTTAGAACAAGGTCACACATGAATGGCACGAACACACAATGCACTAAACACTTCACAGAAAATCACTGTCACTGACACTGCTCAAAGTTGCTGAAATTCTTCGAGGAGAGATGGCGCGGGAGTTGACCCAAGGCTTGACCCAAGACGGGAGGGGACCCTAGCCGGCTTTCTACAAACTTTGCACTATCACTCGTAATTATCCAGTAAGACTACGCACTGCGCCATGTTAGGTTCTGAATAATAAGTTCTATATACAGGAGAGAACACAAACACCTGTATAGCTTTGTAGGTTCGGTTTACTGGATAAGAGTATGTACACAGAGGAGAGCAACGGTCTCCCTGGCTAGGGCTCCTTGTCAACTGCTATAGGCGACGTATGGCAAGTGATACATTAGCAGCTTCCATACGTCGCCAGGCACATTAATTAAGCGTGTGGGATATGGTAATAACATTGCCACATGCTGCTAGCTAGGCTGAATAAATAATACATAAATGGAGCACATACATAATATACATACATGATATATAATCCAGCATACATAATATACATACAGATTACAGTGCTCCAGCACTCATTGGACTGAGAGAAGACCAAATAGCCAAGCTAGAAGTCATCCAAAATAATGCTCTCAGGACCATGCTCGGAGCACCCACGTGGACCAGAATTTGCAATTTGCAAATGGAAACCGAACTACCACCCCTGGCAGTACGAGTCAAGCAGGTGACAGCCGGTCTCCTCGCCAAAATCTGTAGATCAGATAAGCCCACAGTTGCCAAAGCGCAAATCAGTGCCTCCCTCCACCTCGACCACAGAGTGCGAGGGGCCACCTGGTCGCACGAGGCAAGCGAGGTTATCCGACACCTGCAAGCAGAAACACTCGTCAAGAACAACCAAGACACACGACACAATGGCTACGTTGTTCCTCCACCATGGAGCCCTCCACCAGCCACATTCAAAATTACCGACCTAGGCGATAGTAAAGTCAACCTCCAGAAGGAGGACCTCAAAAAAATAACTCTCGAAGCCATAGCCATCGAGATCCCCGGCTGATGCAGTATCATACTTCACAGACGGCTCGGTGGACCCAAAACATCATAGATCCGGAGCGGCCTTCTGCACCCAAGGTCAGACCCTCCGATGGAGACTTTCCAATGACTGCTCCACCCTACAAACAGAGCTGGTAGCAATCTCAAAGTTCCTACAATACGCTGCAACACAACACAACAAGTCCATCATAATTCACACGGACTCGAAATCGGCCATGCAGGCGCTGCAACACAGTCAACCAAGAGACAACGTCCACATAGGCAAACGCCCGTGTCGGACTACGGTCCGACAATCTCAACAACAACACAACAACAACAACAATCGGGGAACTCATTCTACACTCGACTACCGGACCAGCAACATATCTCAACAGCTCCTCACCACCCAGCTTCCTCAGAAACCTCCTCGCCCTACAGGACCTCTGAGCAAGCTACTCTTCAACTAGTCACTCCTAAGCACTGCACTGTACAACAATATATATACAGGAAGCGCATTGTGAGTTTCTATTCTCCCCCATTCCTGAGTGTGAGATATCTACATGTACGTACGTTTGTGTGCCCATACAAAGAGAAAATAGACAACTAAAGAGAATTGACAACTGGCCACATACAGTACGCTACAATTGGTGAGCCCTGGAGCCGTGAATTCCACACTCCTTTCTGCTGCCTTACTCCTGGAGCTGAGAAGATCGTCCTGCCTGCTGCCAGCCTCGGCCAACCGCCTCACCTGCATCACTCGCTACCCCACTACTCCACAACGACACCATCTCACGACCGTAAGGTTTATAACGCATTAGTTTGTTCTCACCACTGGCGGTGTGAGTGACCCACATCACAGCTGGGGAGCAACTATTGTGCGATATTCCAAACGTGGTTTGAGCTCTTTTGCCTATTCTCCTATTTTTCTTTTGTTATTTTTAGTTCTGGCCTAAGGACCTGCACCCTAAAAAGTGTATTCGTCCCGAAGTCCCCCCTGCAACTGTTCACCTCCCTCCCAGGAGAGTGTGAACACGGAAGGGTGTCGGAACAAGCACCCATCCCTCATCCTTCCCTAACAGGTGTGACATACTCCCACAAGAATGGACGGATGGACCTCTCTACCGACCTCCAACCACAACGTAGAGGACTGGTTAGTTCATGTGGAAGCAACCCTCATCGGCTCTACAGCTACAGACGAGCAAAAGTACGGCGCCCTGCTCTGTTCCTTGCCCACTGAAGTCGCCACACAAGTCTCATAGACCATCTCCAACTCTCCAGCGAACAACAAATTCGCCACCCTCCGGGATGCCTTAAAAACTCATTACCAACGGACCCGCCCCAGTCTCCTACAGAACCTATATTCTATCTCCCTTGGAAACTCAACTCCGGGACTTCTCTGGGAGGAGATGTGTAGGATGAACTCCCGGCACACAGACAGACTTCCTGACTCTATCCTGCACCAGCTTCACGCACAAAAGCTACCCACACAAGTACGCACCATCCTGTCCGTAATAGATTACTCTACGGCACCAGAACTATATGCAACATCGGCAGACAGAATTTTCAACGAGTGCGCTGCTGCGCGCCTTGCCGCCACGGACAACCCCACGATCACACCAGTACCTACCTCTGAACTTGTAAGCCGGGTCAACACCCCCCAGCCGAGCAATACCTCACAAGACATCAGGGACCTGTTGCAAACTTTGAACTGCAGGATGGACACCATTGAGCAGTTCTGCTCCTCCATACCCGCTGCTGGGCCAGTTCCTGACTCATGCCGCACTCCCTACAAGTCCCGACGCACAGCAGCCAGCCCCCAGCACAACAAATATACCCTCTGCTGGTATCACCGGACTTTCGGCCCCAATGCTCAAAACTGTGAGCCCCACTGCACCTACTCGGGAAACGGCAACAAAGGAGGCTGGTAGACGCCTCAGCCCCCGTCCCTTCAGGCGTCTCATTACTGCACATCACCGTCCGCACCTCCGGCAAGAAGTTCCTCGTCGACACAGGTTCATCGGTCAGCATCATCCCTCCCTCACTACAAGACACGTTAATGCAACCCTCTTATGACCTGTTGGCTGCCAACGGTACCCCCATCGCGTCCTACGGCGTACGCACCCTCGCCTTAGACCTCGGTCTGCCCAAGACTCTGCGTTGGTTATTCGTGATCGCAGACGTGTCTCAACCCATCCTTGGTTTCGACTTCCTCACCTTCCACAAGCTCGGCGTCGACCCAAGCCATCTATGCCTCATCCATGAGCCATCAGCACGCAAGATCCAGGGTTCTCGTGCCAGACACACCGACACTATCACCTATTTTGCGCCTTCCAACGAGTTCTCCTCCCTGCTCGACGAATTCAAGGAGCTTTTCTCACCCCGAGTCTCTCTACCCCCACCACCTACGTCGGGAATTTTCCATGACATCGAAACCGAAGGTCCACCAGTCTTCTCACGCCCTCGCCGCCTGCGCCCTGAGAGCCTGAACACAGCCAAAGCAGAATTCAACAAACTACTGCAAGACGGCATCATCCGTCCTTCAAAGAGTCCATGGGCATCGCCTCTTCACATGGTTCCTAAGCAAACACCTGGCGACTGGAGGGTATGTGGCGACTACAGAGCCCTGAACCTCGTCACCAAACCTGACAGGTACCCTATTCCGCATGTCCAGGACTTCTACCACAAACTTCATGGCAAGACTATCTTCTCGAAGATCGACTTGGAGCGTGCCTTCCACCAGATCCCTGTAGCACCTGGAGATACCCAGAAGACAGCCATCACCACTCCGTTCGGACTCTACGAGTATGCTTTCATGAGTTTTGGCTTGTGCATTGCAGCACAGACTTTCCAGAGGTACATGGACCATATGCTTCGCGACCTCGATTTTGTCACAGTCTACATTGACGACATCCTCGTCGCATCCTCGACGCCTGCCGAGCACCAGCACCACCTACAACTCTTCCTCCAACGCTTGCAGAACACCAACATGAAAGTTCATCCTGCTAAATGCGTCTTCGGAGCCTCCTCCATCGACTTCCTCGGTCGAGTCTCGCCCAGTGACATACAACCCCTACCACAGAAGGTAACTCCCATTAGGGAGTTCCCCAAACCTGAAACGGCAAAGAAACTCCGAGAATTTCTGGGTTTAGTCAACTACTACCACGGCTTCATCGACAACTCTGCCACCATCCTAGTCCCCCTCTACGACCTTCTCAAGGGACTTCCAAAGAAATCTCACAAGCCTCTCGTGTGGACTCAAGAGGCTGTTACGGCATTCACCACTATCAAACAGCACATTACAAACCTCACCCTCCTGGCCCACCCCGCACCTAACGCCCGGACCACTATCACAACAGACGTTTCTTCTACTGCAGTGGGCGCCGTCTTACAACAGGAGATCAACGGAATTCTCACGCCCGCTGCTTTCTTCTCACAACGGCTTCAACCACCACACCTCAAGAACTCCTGGCCATTTACCTGGCTGTCAAACATTTCCAGCACTTCCTCGAGGCCCGTCAGTTCACCATCTTCACTGATCACAAGCCCCTCGTCCACGCCTTCATTTCAGCTTCCCAGTCACATACACCTCGTGTCCTGCGCCACTTGGCTTACATCTCGGAATTCTCCAGCGACGTCCAACACATTAAAGGCAGCCACAACGAGATCGCCGATTCCCTCTCTCGTTGTATATCCAACATTCTTCCCTCATCTTCACCCATTGATTATGGGCAGCTCACCGCGGCTCAAGAGAACTACGAAGACCTGGCAGCATACAAGACATCCCCCTCAGGCCTCACACTCCAAGAACTCCCTGTTCCTGGCACGAACATAAAATTGTGGTGCGACGTATCCTGTGGGCAGCCTAGACCGTTCTTGCCTCACGTCCACCGCCTCGCTGTTTTCGACCGCATCCATGGTCTCAGCCACCCGGTTGTGCGGGCCTCCCATTGCCTCCTCACGCAACGTGTCGTCTGGCCCGGCATCAAGTCTGATACTAAGAAATGGGCTGCCCAGTGCCTGGCCTGCCAGTCCTCCAAAATACATCGTCACATACGGGCCCCCTTAGAAACCTTCCCTATTCCCAAAGGACGTGTTCAAGTAGTACACCTCGACATCGTGGGACCTCTTCCATCCTACGGTAGCACCTACATCTTCACCTGCATCGACCGTTTCACCAGATGGACAGAAGCCATTCCCATGCCCAATGCTACAGCAGAGACTACCGTCCGCTCCTTCATGTCCGGTTGGGTTTCCCGTTTCGGCCCCCCCACAACCGTCATCACTGACCGAGGAGCCCAGTTTGAGTCATAACTCTGGCAGGACCTCCTACAGTTCCTCGGCACGTCTAGGCAACGCACTACCGCATACCACCCTCAAGCCAACGGCATGGTAGAGCGGTTTCACCGGCAGCTGAAGGACGCACTCAAGGCACAGCATGACCCTTACAGCTGGACTGATGCGCTTCCCTTAGTGTTCCTCGGCATCCGTGCGTCACACAAGGAGGATATGGACTGTAGCCCAGCAGATCTCACCCTAGGCAAGCCCCTTCGCCTACCCGGGGATTTCTCAATCCCTCCTGACCTCCACCAAACCACTCCTGCCGTTCGTCACAACTTACTCCAAAAGCTACGACAAACAGTTTCTGCATTCAGAGCTACTGGTCCACACCAGCCTTCTCGGCGCCCTGAACACATCCTTCCCACACTACTAACAGCCGAGTATGTTTTCGTCAGGCATGATAATCACTGCAACCCACTACAACGCCCCTATGATGGACCCTTCCAGGTGGTTACCTGTTTAGCAAAGTTCCTGAATGGCAGACATGACACCGTCAGCATTGACCGAATCAAGCCTTCAACCTTACCCGTTGGGCCCCCGGCCCAGCAGCACCACCAACAAACTACGCCTGCACCAGTCTACCCGCAGTTACCACCGGCAGCAACACCACTCCCACGACATTTCTGGGCACCCTCTTTTCACCCTCAGGTACCCCCTGCTCCTGTCCTGGACCCTGCTGCTGTTGTAGAACCTGCTCCTATCATAGACCCTCCTCCTGTCATAGAACCTGCTCCTGCCATGGACCGTCCTCCTGTCATAGAACCTGCACCTGTCATGGACCCTCCTCCTGACGTAGGCCCATGGGTGGTAGTGGAGCTTCTGACGGTCGGGGTTCAAGGGGACACCCGACTCCACTGGACATCAGAAATCTCCCAAGACTAGTGGATGCGTCATCCACGCTACAGACACGGCCTAGGCTGCGTTAGGGACCTGTGGGAGGGAAGCGTGGCGGCTCACTGACTTGAAAACCAACCGCCGCCTTCCACCCCGGCTAAAGTCACAGATTCCACCTACTCAACCATGTCACTGAATTACGTTACTGTAACACTCTGACGTTTGAAACTGAGACTACGAACTCAGTTTCATTCCCTACTATTATCTTTACAAACAATGCTCTGACTGAACAATCAAAGGCAAGAATTAAATTGATTACAAAAGGTTGGATGGCAACAGGTCCCAACACGCAACGCCTTGCTACAACACCCGAGGCAGATTTTAAAAGTTCCCTTCAGAATATTAACTAATTTCTCAGTTAACCTCCCTACCACAATTTCACTATGATTATTATCATAGTAATTATCAGTCTCTGCAAACCATAGGTGGAAAAAAAGGTTTACAGGTTCTCGGTAGCAGAAAGAGTTTACAAACTTCCGTCAACAAACACAAGAGAACTCGATGACGTTATGAAGGAAACAGAGAGAACAGCAGACATTTCCACTGGGAGACTTGGAAGTTTTTGTGGACGTGTAAGCGTAATATGGATCATTAGTTTATCAGGTTAGCCGTCATTACGATCATGACATCAGTTTCAAACGTCAGAGTGTACAGGAACGTAATACAGTGACATAGTTGAGTAAGTGGAATTTATGACTTAGCATGGGCGGGGAGTGAGCCTGGCACTTTGAAAACCGTTAGTAAGCCCACGATCATCACCCCACAGGTATGTGTGTCCACTTTCTCTGTGTTATAACTCGCCATTTTAAGTTATTTGACCTAATTAATAGTTTGATTGTGCAAGTATTACAATAAAGTAGCTGATGTGCTTTGAGTGAAATATTTTTACGTCCCTAACGTCCTTTTGAAACGTTGATGTTCGTTTTGAACCGGCAGTAAGCCTGTAGTGGATCTCTCCCCTACAACTACATCCGTATTCCAATGCGACAGTATCCTAGCAACCAGCCAACTGCTCGGGGGGAGGGGGGTCACCAGCTGTTACGTCTACCCTAGCAATGGAGTCAAGAAACCGGCGAGTTCCCACGGGTTTACTTACGGCTGCTGTGTATATAAGCTCTGTCTCTCCATTGAGATTGATTCTGCCCTACGTTCCTGAACACGCAACACCACCTCCAAGCAAGCTCCTCACTGTCCGGCTCTCATTCAACCTTGAGGACAGCAACACACAACATCTCCTCTAACGAAGCTCCTGCACAGATACCTCCTCAAGCACGCTACTCACTGAACGTGTCTCTTGAGCAAGCCTCTCACCACACGGCATCTCCAACACCCCTGTCCTGCCCCAAACCCCACCGCCAGCCCCCAGCACAATGTACCTACCTTCTGTTGGTACCATCAACGTTTTGGCGCTAAAGCTAGACGCTGTGAGGCTCCCTGCAACTGCACAGCGAAGCAACATCGACGGAGACTGGTCGGTGCCATAACCTCCGCCACTGTCAAGCAGCACATCACACGCCTTACTTCTGACCTTGACCACTTCACTCCTGCTGCCCGTCACTACCTACTACAAACACGACATCAAGCGGTTTCTGCATTCAAGGCTACTGCCCCACGCCAGCCTTCCCACCGCCTTGAACACATTCATCCCGCACCACCTCGCCCACAACATTTCTGCATACCCTCTTTTCATCCTCAGGTACCTACTGCTCCTGATGACCCCGCAGCCGGCCCCAATGACCCAGATACCCCACCCGGCCCCCCTCCACCTGCTGCGATAGAAGCACCACATTCTTTGCCAGTACAACCTTCTCCTATCCACAACCCTCCTTCTCCCTCTGCTTCTCCTACAGATCTCGTGCCTCCAGATAGAGTCGTTTCCCGCAGCAGCCGACTGATCCACACCCCTGCCCGTTTTGTCTCACATGTGAGATACAACCCTGCCGACATCAAGTCTCCTGCAGCACCCCAGGGGAAGGGGAGTATTGTAGTGGATCTCTCCCCTACAACTACATCTGCATTCCAATGCGACAGTATCCTAGCAACCAGCCAACTGCTCAGGGGGGGAGGGGTGTCACCAGCTGCTACGTCTACCCTAGCAACGGAGTCAAGAAACTGGCGCGTTCCCACGGGTTTACTTCCGGCTGCTGTGTATATAAGCTCTGTCTCTCCATTGAGATTGATTCTGCCCTACGTTCCTGAACACGCAACACCTCCTCCAAGCAAGCTCCTCGCTGTCCGGCTCTCATTCAACGTTGAGGACAGCAACATGCAACATCTATATATATAAAGTTGTAGCCTCTGTTTGTTTGTTCACGAACTCCTCCTAGGGTTTTGGAGATAGACCCCCATAACCATATATATTCTGAAACTACATTACCCAGGGTACTTGGATAAGTATATTTCATTTTGATCGGGTCCCCGGGGGGCACAAACCCCCCACTGAAATTTTTTTTTCCCCTCGATTTAAATGAAATTTAAACCATAGGTAAATGACCAGAAATGATGCCTATTCACAAAATATCAGCAAATTTCAATAATTTTAAGACACCCTAATGGGGGCTAAGCCCCCCTATATTGAAAATTTTGGAAGCCCAAAACTTAAGTATTGGAACCTCTGTTATCACGGGGTTCAGCAAATTTCAATAATATTAAGACACCCTAATGGGGGCTAAACCCCCCTATATTGAAAATTTTGGAAGCCCATAACATGAGTATTGGAACCTTTATTATCCTGGGCTTTTTCTATTAATTAAACGTAAAACAACAACAAAAATTACCTCTCTTTTATAGAAAAATTTGGCAAATTTAGACATTTTATCTATGACAAAACATCACTAGAATTATGGCAAGAAAAATTATTAGTTAATGCCTCTACTTTTTTAACATTTTCATTTATTTATTTTTTTTCAGACATCCATTATGCCACGGAAAAGACAGTCCAGTTATGCAAATACTCCACATGCACAAAAGATGAGGCTTCGTCGTCAATCTGAAAGCTGTGATGCAAGGGAAGAACGACTTTCTAGGCAAAGACAGAGGCAAACAGAGTCTCGGCAAAATGAAACCTTGGGTGAGCATCAAGAAAGACAGGAGCAAGATAGATTTCGCCATATAGTTGCAAGAAGAAATGAGTCTGAAGAAGAGAGACAACAGCGTTTGATTGCTGATAGAAACAGGATTCAAAATTTAAGACAAAGTGAGATTCAAAATGCTAAACGTTCTGCATTACTGAATGACAAAAATGACCCATGTAACAAGGCTGCAATTGGAGAAATGACCAAACTTTGTCAGTGTGGCGCTAAGAAATTTGCTTTAGAAATGGAAAGGTTACACTGGATCAATTTCCACCCCTGCCTCAGTATTTGAAGAACTGTTCACTGGGGAAAGTCAATTCAGCAAACACTTTTTGTCAAGACTCAGGGAGTACAACTCTCTGTTTGCCATGACCTGCTTTGGTCACAAAGATGCATCTGTCCAAGGTTGGAATCCATCTGTAAGAATCCAAGGTCAAATTTACCATCAACTTGGGTCACTGATGCCTCCTGAAGATAGAAGAGCAAGATACATTCAAGTTTACTTTTTGGACACTTTGGAAGATCAACTGAGAGCAAGAGGAGAGCATCAAAACTTGAATGATGATATATTGGAGAGAATTACAGCCTGGTTAAATGAAAATAATCATTATGTGAGGGAGCTAAAGACTGCGCTAGAGCAAGTACGGCAAGGAAACATAAATGACAAGAAAATTGTAATTTGGGAAAATAAGCGTGCCCAGGGAGAACATGCTCGGCGTTTTAATGCACCAACAGGGGCCGAAGTTGCAATTTTAATGTCAAATGAGCCTACAGAAAATAGAGATATTGTTCTTCAGTTAAGACAAGGTGCATTGAGGAGAATTTCAGAGCTACATCGATCCTATGATCCTTTGATGTATCCACTGTTTTTCCCATATGGAACAGACGGCTACCACATATATTTGCAAGGGAGAAATGGTCGGAAAGTCACACAGTTGCAGTTTTACTCTTTCCATATTATGTGCAGAGAAGGGAACTACCTCTTGCTTGGAAGGCGACTCTTCCAGCAATTCTTGGTGGATGAATACTGCAAAATAGAAACTGAAAGATTGAAGTTTTTGAGAAGAGAACAGCAAAGTCTCCGTGCTGAAAATTACTCAGATTTACGTGATAGTCTGCTTGCTGCTGATGGAGATCCAAATCTAATTGGTCGTCGCATTGTGCTTCCAGCGACCTATACTGGTGGTCCTCGATACCTTCATGAAAAAAGGTCAGATGCGATGGCCTTTGTGAGACACTACGGAAGAGCAGATTACTTTATCACTATGACATGTAATCCACGTTGGCCCGAAATTGTTGACAATTTGGCTCCCGGACAAGAGAGTCATGATCGGCCAGATATTGTTGCGAGAGTCTTCAGATTAAAAGTGAAAAAGTTTATGGAACATATGAAGAAGGGAATATTTGGTACTTTGCAAACATGGCTGTACACCATTGAGTACCAGAAGAGAGGTTTACCCCATGCACACTTTCTTTTCTGGATAGCTCCAGAGCACAAAATCAAAGCCGAAGAATATGATTTGGCAATTTCTGCAGAAATCCGTAAAAAAGAGCAAGATAAAGAACTCCATGATCTGGTCATGAAACACAAGATCCATGGCCCATGTGGTCCCTTAAATGAAGGATCCCCATGTATGGTCGACAGAAAATGTTCCGCGCAAGGCGCGGGTAATTCGGCAAGTCTCCTATAACGAAGCTCCTGCACAGATACCTCCTCAAGCACGCTACTCACTGAACGTGTCTCTTGAGCAAGCCTCTCACCACACGGCATCTCCAGCACCAGACTCTCTTTCATATAATATATTTTATATAAGAAAACCACCACCTAGAGTTTCCATCCATTCATCCTGAGTGCTAGACACATAATATCACGTAACCCTACAAGCCCACGATCATCACCCCGCAGGGTCCTGTCAGAATCTAAACCATGTCTGTAGCTTGGGGGACGCCTCCACTCGTTTGGGAGATGCATGAAGACCAATAGAATCGGGTAACTCCGTGAATGCCGAGCGTCAAGAACCCACTACCACCTATGGGCCCCATAGCTGGCCAGCCTTCCCCTAACGCGTTCACTGCCCACGTGGTGACATAGAACATCAGGCCCAACAAACAACTGCCAGCCCCCATCATTGGTGGATGAGTCCATGACTCAGTAGAGCTAATTGGTGGATGTGTTATTCCACCGGAATTATCGGAGTTTGTTGGAAGGTGCCACGTGGTGAGGAAGCTACCATGGCTGTTGAGTGTTATGTCTGGTGCTGCTTGAGCAGTCAAGTGCGGTAACTGGCGTCATTGCCACGGGTTTTAATGGTGCTAAGGTGCTGTGAGAGAGTTTATGTGTGTTATTGTGTATGTACACCCAGTCGTGGTGTAAGTGGAAATTGGGCCTAAGGGCCTCAGTACAAAGTGAGTTCCTATTTGTTCTTGAAACCTAATGTCATTTAATAACCATTTTGTGCTTTTAATAAATCATTGTATTTGTATGTTGAGGCTATTATTCACCTGCAGTTCTACACCGTTATTCCTTCCTATTACTTGATACCATATTACATGTACCCATAAGCCTAACCCTCGAGTCACGCTACCACAGATCAGAGGTTGAAGTATTAAAGTTAAAGTAATGTAAGATAAGAGCCCACGCTCTTATATTAGGAGGAAGGGGAAAATGTGAAGAAGAATGAAGAGTAGAATCATCAGTGTAAGAATGGATAGAATTAGTTGCAGTGTGAAGTATATCATTGATAAAAAGAAGGAAGAGAGTAGGTGAAAGAACAGAACCCTGTGGGACACCACTACTGGTAGAGAAAGGGCGAGAGATCGATCCCTCGAGAACAACTGTCATGGATCGACTCTCAAGGAAGCTAGAGATGAGAAAACAAAGTGGGGGAGAGAAACCAAAAGAGGGAAGTTTAGCTAGCAAAGACTTGTGCCATACCCTGTCAAATGCTTTGGAGATATCGAGGGCCACGACGAAAGTTTCCCCATAATCCCTAAGAGAGGATGACCAAAGATGGGTGCAATAGGAGAGCAGATCACCAGTAGATCTCGCCTGGCGAAAGCCATACTGGTGATCTGACAAAAGAGAAATGCGTTCAAGGTGACGGAGAAAATGGGAGTTCAAGATAGTTTCGAAAATCTTAGAGAGGGATAAAGTTAGGGCAATGGGGCGATAGTTAGAGGGATTAGAATGGTCACCCTTCTTCGGGATGGGCTGAACCAAGGCATGCTTCCAAGAAGAAGGAAAAGTTTGGGTTTTGAGGCAGAGGCGAAAGAAGCGAGCAGCGCAGGGGCCAGGAGTCAGAACACGACCCCATCTGGTCCCTGCGCCTTACTCACATCCAACCTGGATAACACACCAGCAACCCTGTGAGTGGAGATTATAGGAAAGTGTATAGGTTCAGTAGGAGGTGCAGGGGTAGGAGGGATAGAGTGGGAATCGTCTAAGGTGGAATTAGAGGAGTATAAGGTGCCAAAGAGGTTGGCTTTGTCAGGGGGAGAGTTGACTATAGAGTTATAGGGTCGGAAGAGGGGAGGAAAAGAAGGCGTTCAGAAGTTGTTACAGATGTTTTTAGTTAAGGACCAAAAGGATTTACTAGAGGAAGAATTCGTCAGGACAGCGGTCTTTCTTTTAAAAAAAAATCCGCTTGGCCCTTCGAAAAAAAGCCTTACAAAGATTCCTAAAAGTAATGAAAGAGGTGTGGGTAATAGAAGGAGATAGTTTCGTAGCTCGATATGCCCTATCTCTCACAGTGCAAGCAAGAAAGCAGGAGCGATCAAACCATGATTAAACTATGTGAAAGTTTTGGTAGAAGACGGGATAAATGCACTCATACCGCCCTGTATAACCCCAGTAATGCTGTCAGCACATACCGGGGCGTCCCGAGTGGAAAAGCAACATTCATCCCAAGGAAAGTCGGTGAAGAATTCTCGCAAGGATTGCCAGCTTGCCCTCCGATAGTGCCATAGTTAACGTTTAGAGGGGGGTGGGGGAGGTGGTCGTGCCCAGTTTGATTTAATAGAAATAAGGTTGTGATTAGAAGACCCTAAGGGGGCAGAAATTGAGTATGAATAGTGTGAGGGGTTAGAGGTAAAACAAAGATCAAGAATGTTAGCAAGTTGATCGTGGCGATCAGGAACGCGTGTAGGGTGTTTGATTATTTGTTAAAAATCATTAAGTAGGGAAAAAGAGAGTGCCTCAGCTCCACCTTGCAGAGCCAAGCCACTCTCTGTGATGTACATTGAAATCCCCTAGGTAGAGGATCTCGGTGTTGGGGTGTGTGGATAGCAATGACTCATGGCAAGAAGTGAGATAGTCAAAGAGTTCGAAATAGTTGGTAGAGTTGGGAGAACAGTATAGGAAACAAAGAAATATAGCCACAGTAGGTAGAAATATTTTGAGCCAGATGACATCATAAATGGAAGATTCAAGATCCGTGAGTCGAGCTATAGGTGTACATGTGTTGCAGTAGGCGCGGCGTGTACACCTCCTTTAGAACGGAAGGAGGTATAAAGGTTGTAGTTGGAGACTTGAAAAGGTTTGGGTGAAGCTGCTTTGGTCAGTTGAAGTTTGGAAAGTAGTTAGAGGTCGGGGAAGAGGTTAATAGATGGTGCTCCACAGAAGGAAAATTGGATATCAGGCCGCGAATGTTGGAAAAATTAAGTGTGAAAAAAAGCCGATCCTCCAGCAACCGCGGTGGCGTCAGTTGAGGCCCCAGTAGCTTGATGATGATCACATCGGCCCTGGGGTCCACAACCTTCCCAACCAGTGGGGCCCATCCGAGAAGGCCCCGCTTCAATATTATTATCAACTGACATAGGAGAATAAAATAGAATGAATAAAACAGATCAAGAATGAGTATGGTTATATTTGTGGTGTTGTCAATAGTAAGAGAGACAGTTGAGACCCTGCAATTGTGTGTAAATGAGGCAGAAAGATAGATCAGCAACCTGGAACTTGGTCACAATTTTCGTAATGCCATATGACAGCAGGGTCTACCATTATGCTTCCAATATCTTCCCTGGCGGTAGTACCTCCCTGTATGGTAGCTTCCTACTACCTACTACCTCCTTACCGTTGGTATGCCCCAAGTGCATCCTCTTACACTTCGTGACATTGAATCTCAGCAGCCATTTCTTCGACCATTCCTGGAACCAACAGAGGTCCTTCTGCAGCTCTTCACAGTCCGCTTGGTTCTTGATTTCCCGAAATAACTTGGCGTCATCGGCAAACATTTATGGAGGAGTGTACAACGTCAGGCATGTCATTTATGAAACAAACAAACAACAGGGGGCACAATACACTGCCCTGTGGTACCCTGCTTGTGACAGGTATGGATGATGATTTCGTGCCATTAATCACCACACACTGCTTGGGGTTATGTAGAAAGTCTTCTATTCACGCTAGGACATTTCCCCGAATTCCGTACCCTTCCAGTTTGATTTTCAGCCTTTCGTGGGGTACACTGTCGAAAGCCTTGGCAAAATCTAGTTAAATATTGTCGATATTACCCCCCGTTCCAGAATATGGGTCCAAATATAGTTGTTCGTGGGGTGACGATAGCCCTTCTTGAAGATAGGACTCACATAAGCCACTTTCCATTCACTGGGGATCTTTCAATCATCCAAGCATTTACAAAATAGGATGTTCAGGGGCTCTGTAAGCTCGTTGTTTAACTCTTTTGGCACTCTAGGATGCACCATGTCAGGGCCGGGATTCTTATGGACCTTTAGCTTTGACAGTTTATTTCTAATACCCTCTTCTGTGAACACAATGTGGGTCAGTGCTGTGTCGAACCGTCTGTCCTGGGATAAAACACCAGCATCTTTTTAGTTAACTGTACTTCTCCCCCACTAGCGTGAAGGTGGATGCTCGGTAAGAAACTGTAGGGTTTCTTGAGAGTGATTGGTGGTTAGTATTTTGGCAACCTTCTCTGCTGTGATATTGGGTTGTATGTTTCTCCTAGCTAAGTGTGTTCCAGGGCACTCTATGAGGGTAAACTCTCAAAAATAAGAAGATTAAAAAACCTGAACATACCAAACAAAAGTAAATTATACACAGCACTTAAAAAATCAGTAATGTGCTGCCAGCCTGTACCAATCAACTCATTTCGTGCAACGAGAATCAAGAAACTTCAAACGGTACAAAATAAAAGCCTAAGATTCATAATAACATCAGTTTCGAAGAAAGAGTAACAAACGAAGAACTCCATAGAAGAGCCAACATCAACTCAGTAAACGTAGACATCTACATCCAAGCCAAAAGAACATGGGAACAAGTGCGAGAGTTAGACTCAGAAACTGTAGCTAACTGGCTCGACAACGAACCAGTAGAGCAAGAGAAGAACACGCTTGATTCAGATTAAGCAGAATAAGAGTCAATCTATCCACCACCAATACAAAAATACATCTAAAAATTATCAAATTTAATACAAAAACAAAAAGGACTGTATATCCAAATAAATACTGTACCTTCAAGTCAAGCTTCAATCTTTCAATTTAACCAAAAAGATAGGATCACCTCCTTGTGATTCAAAGTAGGAAGTTGGATCCTACACCTCTTCTTAGAAATTAAACCTCCCTACTATTAACAAAAAGCTTCAATTCTCTAAAACAGATGAGAGTGACCAAAGGACACTATCCTTGGCCTCTCCATCCTTGTCTTCTTGCCCCTTCCTTCCACTTTTATTAAAACAAAAGATATGTTGCTCAGCCCACAAGAACCTGGCTAGAGGTCGTCACCCCTTCCTTCAAACAATGGCTACTGCAAAAATAAACATATTTTTAACTAAATGACAAAGGCTTAAGAGCTAGAACCTAATCACGCAAGATTAAGCTCAAATATAATTATTATAATCTCAGCATATCTGCTTGAGCCCGGATACTGTCAATCTCTTACTTCCTTTAAATTTCCTCCCTCTTTTTCCTTGATCCTAAACCAATCCCCCCTCCCCCAAATTGCCACCAAAGTACTTCCATTCCTAATCCCTGTCCTCCCACTCAGCATTACAAGCAATAGCCCTCTACCTTATCTACAAACGTCAAGTCAAGTTAAGTGCTGTAATTCAGACCCTTCACCGCAAAGCAACCAGCCTTTTTTTCTACTGTTGACGGCTGGACCACAACTCGACCTCTCTGAGTTACCACTGGACGTCCCAGGAATCCTGATTGGGGCAAAGCCCTTTGTGGGCCTCCACCTTTGGAAAACGACCACGACTGTCACCGCACTACCTCACGAGCGTTCCAGATTGTCAACCCTAGCTAGTCCTCCCCACGGGTAGAGTGAGTGACCCACACTCCTGCTGGAGGGCAGCTAGTGGTTGGCAGTACTGACGTGGTTTGAGGTCTTTCTCTCTTGCTGAAATCCTTCGTTACTTACCCTGGCCGAGGCACCTACTTATATTTAAGTATTCGTGCTAGAGCCCCTCCAGTGGAGCACACCTCAAGGTAGATGGGATTGTGTGCGTCCGTTGGAGGTCGGAGGAACACAGGCCAATCCGGCAGTAAAACACAGTGATAGTGCAGTTACATTAATGCCTGGGGGTCGCCTATAGGCACACTAAGAAGGGTCTTGAATAACCTTCTTTATCATCCACAATTAATACATGCTAGGAAGACATAAACAAATAAACCATGGCTACCAAGGTTAGACTCAAGATCATAGACAATGGATACACTGCAATATGCAGGAACAACAGGGGCGCAGATACTATTCTGAGCCCCGAGGGAATGCAAGCCTTTGGAGGCATAGGACTCCAGGTCATCATGCCACCAGAGGTTAAAGCAAAAGGATCAGCATTTGTAAGTGGACTTGACTATGATTTCGGAGAGCACTCGGCACAAGAAATAAAAGAAGAGCTAGAAATAAAAAAACAACTGGTTAAAAGTCGAAGAAGTGGTGTTGTGGATACTCTCCCCTACAACTACCGACTGATCACCTGCCGTTCACTTACCAGCCAATCAACATACAGCTTTTCCAAGTTTAGAAGCTACAAAAAAGTTGTTGGTAGCGAAAGGCAGAGCGGGAAAGATAACAGAGGAAGAAGTAGGAGGTTAGGAAGGGAATTGTAGTGGGAGAGATAGTGTCATGGCTTTACACGACTGCGTTTATTTGGTCGTTTATTTGGTTAGCGCATAGCGCACGTATTTGGTTTTGTCTGTGTTGGGTGTGTGATCCTCGGGTCACCACTCCTCCGGATTGTGTTAGTTCCAAGTTTGGAAGCTCCAACAACTTTCCCTGAATACGAATTCGCAACCTTTCGATTTACAACAGGTACCTACTTTACTGCTAGGTGAACAGGGACCAAGGGGGCTAGGAAGAGTGTCCAAACAACTTCCGCTTGCCCGGGAATCGAACCCGTGACATCTTGCTTGTGAGGCAAGAGCGGTACCGCTTCTACAACAAGCGCCCTGCATACAGCCACAGAAGAGAAACAGAAAAATGCTAGTGACAGGGGGGAAGGAGGTTCAGAGAAAGGATAAAGGGGGGATAGAAGTGAATTTTAGAAGGAGAGAACAGGTGCAGTGGCTAAACACCGCTTGCGTGAGGGGGTAGGCAAAATGCCCTGAGGGTGCAACAATCACAATCAGGACGAGGCAGAGGGAGGGCGGGAGCAGGTCCGGGCAAGCAAAGGGCCAACGCGGGTGCTCTGGTTGTCGTCTTAGCTTAGGCAGTGTTGGCAAAGCGGAGGAAGAACCGCCCCGCCACGGCGGCGGCGCAAGCAGAGAAGCGCAGGTGGACGGACGCACAGGCCACACACGATCAATGTAACAGAGAAGGTGAAAACATGGAAATTTAGCTAGTCGTAGGGTTGTTTGGAGAAAGATGAAGGTAAAGTCTTTGAGCTATGTCAAAGAGGAACAGAGCGAGTTGGAGGAAGGGTTTTGAATCTTTGAGCTTGAAATGTCAAAGTATTCATAGTAAGGAAGGATGAGCGTATCGTAGGAGAGTTTTTAGTAATAGCAGCAGACAGATTTGAGCTTTGTCAAATTGTGAACGGAGATGAGAGTGAGATATAGGTTGTTTGGTTTCAGTCTTGAGTTAGGTCGATATTGCTGAGAATTGGATGTCACAGACGTTGGGTATTTTTTGATTTGGTTCTGAGAGTTGTGGATCTTTGAGCTATGTCAGAGAGAAATGGAGAGAGTTAGAGGAAGAGTTTTGAATCATTGAGCTTGAAATGTCAAAGTACTCGTAGTAAGGAAGGATGAGTGTATCGTAGGAGAATTATTTAGTAATAGCAGGGGATAGATTTGAGCTTTGTCAAATTGTGAACGGAGATGAGAGTGAGATATAGGTTGTTTGGTTTCAGTCTTGAGTTAGGTCGATAATGTTGACAGTAGCTGGCATAGAGGTTGGGTATGTTTGATTTGGTTTTGGAGAGTTGTAGTGTTATGAGAGGCTTTGTCTGGCGAGCGGGGGGTGTTGTGTTTGGAGATTGGTTGTGGGAGGGGGGGGAGTTAGTGTTTGGGGATTGGCGGGGGTGGAGGTTGTATGTTGATTTGAGGTGAATCAGAATTGCTTAAGGGGGGTTGTTGTGTGAGTGTGTATGTGTTTGCGTGGAAATGTAGTAAGGGGAGAGGGGGAGGGTTAGGATAATTGTTATAAGGTCAGGTATGGTTCGGTTGTCGGGAGGAGGGGAGAGGAGAGGAGAGGAGAGGGGAGGCGAGGAGAGGAGAGGGGAGGCGAGGAGAGGAGAGGGGGGCTTTGGAGGTTGTTGGGTTAATTTATAGTATGGAAGGATTCCTTAGGTGTGATATGATTTGTGTTGCTAATGAATTGTTGTATTGAGTCATAGGTTCGTTTTTTTTTTCTTCTTTTTTTTTTTAGGAGGGTCGAAGGGGCTTGTTAGAAAGGTCGGGTATATTAAGTTTTTCTTTTGGGAGGATTGAAGGTGTTGATTAGTGATTGGATATTGAGTTAGCTCTTTTTTTTTTTTTTTTTTTTTTAGGAGGGATTGTGAGTAAGATTGGGAGGGTTAAGTTTTTCTTTCGGGAGGATTGTAGGTTTTGTTAGTGGTTGAAGAGTTGGGTAAATTATTGCTTTCTTTCTTTCCTTTGGCTTGTAAAGGACTTCTGCAATTGCGTTGTAGGCTCTTGCAGGTATTCTGAGTTCCAGGTCCCTTTCTGGAGGGAGAGGGTTTGTGTACAGGTACAATGCACCCCTCCCCGACCTTATTGGCTAAGGGAGGCGTTCATGTCATCTGTCTGTTGGTACCATTCTTTGTTAGGTACACCTCTCCGACCTTATTGGCTAAGGGAGGTGCCCATAAAACAGTGTTGGTAACATTCTTGAGGGAGAGGGCTTGCGTACAGGTTCAATGCACCCCTCCCCGACCTTATTGGCTAAGGGAGGCGTTCATGTCATCTGTCTGTTGGTACCATTCTTTGTTAGGTACACCTCTCCGACCTTATTGGCTAAGGGAGGTGCCCATAAAACAGTGTTGGTAACATTCTTGAGGGAGAGGGCTTGCGTACAGGTACAATGCACCCCTCCCCGACCTTATTGGCTAAGGGAGGCGTTCATGTCATCTGAATGTTGGTACCAATCTTTGTTAGGTACACCTCTCCGACCATATTGGCTGAGGGAGGTGCCCATAAAACAGTGTTGGTAACATTTATGAGGGAGAGGCTTGCGTACAGGTACTGTGCACCTCTCCCCGACCTTATTGAGTTAGTATGGGATGGGTAAGTTAGGTATTTGTTTTGGGAGGAGTGATAGGGTGTGGTTAGTTAATGGTAGAATGGTTATTTTTTATTTTGTGTGGGATTGTTAGTAACGGCTGGGTATGTTAGGTTTTTATTTTGGGGGGATTGTTAGGGACTTTTCTTTCTTTTTAAGGAGGGGAGTGGGTTAGTTTTTTTTTTTTTTTTTTTTTTTTTGTCGGAGTGGTCTTGAGTTTGAGTTGGTGGCGTGGGGTTTGGAGTGAGGGGGGGAAGGAGGGAAGTTGGGCAAGTCAGGTAAGGTTAGGTTAGGTTGGGTGGGAATCATTGGGTGTGGGGTTGAGAAGAGGTTAGGTTAAGATTAAGTTAGGTTAGGTTAGGTTGATTGGGTTAGGTTAGGTGGGAATCGTTGGGTGAGGGTTAAGGAGAGGTTAGGTTTAATTTGGGGGAAATTGTTGGGTGTGGTTATAGGGAAGTTATTAATATAAGGGAGGTGGGAGGGGATTGTTTGGTCTGTTTAGTATGGAAGGATTTCTGTCTTTGAATCTGCGTGGGAGTATGATGTTGTCGAAATAATCCTCCATTGAGGGTACGTAGTGAGGAGTGATTCTATTTGTTTGTCACCTAGTTGTCTCCAGTAGATGTTAAGTGGGGGGAGGGAGCTGAGTTCATGTAGATGACTATTTGGGGTGAAGGATGACCAGTGTGTGTTATGGATGAATCTTAGTGCTTTGTTTTGTATGACTTGAAGTTTCTTGGCGCTTGATGGTGTTGCTAGCTGGAGTGTGTTAGGTGCATAAGTCAATAGTGGGCGTATGAGGGCTTTGAATAGGTGTGTTTTGGTTTTGATTGATGCGGTTCTGAATCTGTATATATTCCCGAGTGTTTTGTTTGCGATCAAAGCCTTCATATTGCTGTGTAGTGTCATGGTGAGGGCGTCGTTGAATGTGACTCCTAGGATTGTGTTTGTTCGTTTGACAGTTATAGGTGAAGGGTAGGCGATGTAGGGGTTTAGGTAAATGTGACGTGGTTGTCGTCTTTTGGTGCCGAAGTAGGTGATTTGTGCTTTGTTCGGGTTGGTTTGTATTCGCCATCGGAGTTCCCATTGTGTAACTTGTTCGAGTTGCCTGTGTGCTTTGTCTGTTAGGTTGTAACGGGCCGAGTTTCCTCTTTTCAATAATTTACCATCCAGCTATTCTTTTCTGTTAGTATTCTATTTACTCATATATTTATTTGTTCTATGTAGCATTCTTCCAATGAGTACCCTGTTTTATATACTTATTCTTCTTCCATTCTTTACAGCTATATATTTATTCTTATATATTCTTACTTATATTCTTATATGTTCTTTCTTTTCATTTCCTCTCATATAGATTGTATTCTCAGTTTCAATGTTCTTACCTTTCTGAAGTTTACCTTGTTTTATGTCTATTCTGCTACATGGGTTAGTCTGGGGAACCATGTTATTCTTAGTACAACACTTTTTACACTTACAAAGGGTAGCTGCCACCACCCAGACTTTTCATTATATAACAGAACTCATGGAAGGGTTTTGGGTAGTGTGGTAGATGTCTAGGCACGTGAGTAAGTATTATTTTCTGGGAACCAATGTGTAAAGGAGTAGAGTGGTGATACTCAGATTACTAATTCAATATTTATTAACACAGTGAGTGGAGAAGGTGCATCTTAGATTCACTCAGGTTAAACAGAACCGCAATTAACTTATTAAATCATCAAACACTTCAAGAGCTTATTACCTCATTCAACACCTCCAGATACTCATTACTTTATTAGACAATTGGGATATCATTACCTTGATACATGAGATTCCGTATTATTATTCGCAAGCCATCACTGGACCCTCAGGTCTTACTTTAACAAGTAACAAATTACCTCTCCACTTCTTAATTAGAGTCTGATACTCTAAGGTTATTCCTTCATGTGTATTACAGATGAATACATAGCACACTGGGCAATTCTACCATTAGTAACATACAATACTTCTTATCACTTCACAAGGAACCGCCTGGTACCTTGAACTCTCATTCAGGGGTTCAATACTTAACCCGGGATACTATATTTCTGCTAGTTATCCCTGCAAACATGGGCTGACACTGCTACATGCCATAGATGAAGTACACACTCCAGGTGGAGTCAGCGGGCACAGTTGTTTACAGCGACCGCCAAGCTGAAGGCTCGCTCGCTAGGTGCACTCAGGGAGGTTGACACACTGGCAGAGTGGTGAGGGCGCTTCCCGGGGGAATCGTGTCCTGGGATTCTAAATGCGCCCCCTTAGAGACAGTCTTCAATAACCATCTTGCCCATAGGTAGCTATCGACCCTCAGGAGAGTGGCTAACACATCCGCGTCTGGAGACGTGGAGAAGAAATCACAGAAGGAGTGAATATTTAACTTCACTATACAAAACATACGCCTGGCACAGGTTCAGACGATAGCTAGACCTCTACTTTACTTGACTCATTTGGCACTGAAGGTACTATGTTAAACATGAACACTGATATTCACAAAAAATGACTAAGTTAAACTGAGTTAATATGGCGGCGTGGAACACACGTGAACATACCTGGAGACGTGGAGAAGAAATCACAGAAGGAGTGATTTCCCCTCGCGCGCCTGCATATATACGGGCCTGAGGGCATATTCCTACTAGAAAGATAAATGTCACTAACAATAGACCCTCTATTTACTGTAGTCGTTGGACACCTAGCTGTGACCGTCAGTGTCACAGCTCAGGCTAATTTTCTACATCTATATTTATGATTTACTCAGAGGTTGAGTTTGTCAGTAAAGAGGTGAATTGAAGTTATATATGCGTTCGCAACTCTATTGGCCTGACCGCAAACCACATCCCCGGTCAAACGGCCGTTAAATCTGGGAGAATTTTGAGTTTGACAGGAACTGTTCAGAAGATTAATGACTTCCTTAAATAGACAACTGACACTAACTAAACTATGAACATCAGATTCTCTGATGTCGGGGCAACAAAACAATATAACTTCAGTAGCGATCAGAAACCCATGGATATCCCCACGGACGACCTAACATACGCCACTCTAACTGGCACACTCAACACTCGCCTACTTGACACATCTTACTAACAATAAGGACAGTTGAAGCGTTCAACACCACTCACAATGGATCTTGAATGTTCCCACTATAAACAGACATATCTAAGTTGACTCAAAACAAAGGTGTTCTCTCTCACATTCAAATACATTATATAGAGAGGTTGGTTTCAGTAAGTCAGAGAAAATGGGATAACGGAGGACTGAGGCGTCTTAAAGTGACGAGAAAACGGACTCCTCAGATGGAGGACTCAAAAATAAAGCAGAGGTACATGTTTTGTGGGCTATGGAGCGTAATATGAATCATTTGATTTTGGCGTTAACTGACGTGTACGACCGTGGTCGTTACAAGGTGATCAAGAGTTCTGTGTCTGACTAGTTGGGTTACATCGTCGGCGTAATGTATTGTCAGAGAGTCGATGTGTAAGGGGTCGGGTAAGTCGTTTGTGTAAAGAATGTATAGTGTTGGGGACAGGACTGATCCTTGTGGGACTCCTGCGTGCAGTGTGAAGTGGTCATAGTAGGCAGGTGTGACTTTTATCCTCATTTTTCTGTCTATTAGGAAGTTACATAGTAATTGTTGTGATTTGTGAGGAAGGTTAAAATTAGTGCATATCTTGTACTATAATCCATCATGCCAAACTATGTCGAAGGCTTTTTGTACGTCTTTTGTAATGAGTGCTATCTTGTATGCATCTTTGGTCATGTGGAGGTAGTTTGTCATTATATTGAGTGCGTCTTGGGTTGAGTGGTGTGCTCTGAAGCCGAACTGCTTGTAGAACAGTAGTTGCTCATCTTCAAGGTGGTATCTGAGGCGGGTGTTGTATACTCTTTCAAAGGTTTTTCCTAAAACTTCTAGTATGCTGATTGGTCTGTAGTTTTGAGGATCTGTTGGGTTTTTGTTTGGTTTAGGTATCATGACGGCTGTGGCTGTCTTAAAGAGTTTTGGGAAGTAACCTGTAGCCAGTTGGGTGTTGTAGAGGTATGTGATGGCTGTGACTGTTTCTGAGGGCAGGTGCTTCAGGATTGCTTGACCAATATTGCTGTCACCCGGTGTTTTCTTTTTGGTTTTGTCCAGTGCTTGTTTGCCTTCTGTTGGGGTGAAAGGAGCAGTGAGGGTGTGGTCTTGTGTAAGAGTGGAGGTATTTATTGTGTTGTCAGGAGTTGTTCTGTCGTGAAGTGTTTGCATGTGTGTGGTGATGTTGTTTATGTGGTTTAAGATGTACCTTTGTTGTGTGGGGGGGTGTGGGTGGAAAATGTGTTCCCAGTGTTGTTTTAGAGTTTGTGCTACGTCGGCTGGCTCATTGATTTTCCTACCATTTACTAGCAGGTGATCAAAGGGGGGTCTTGCAGTTCCTTGCAGCTTGGCGATCCTTTGCCAAAATTCTCGGGGGTTATGTGTTCTGTGTTCCTGGGCAGCCTCTACGAGTTTTGCCCAGTGAACCTCATGATCTTGACGGAGGCTGTGGATGATGTGTGTTCTTAGTGTGGTGATGTCTGTGTAAACTGGTGCTAGGTTAAGTTTGTTTAGTTCGAATCGTGTCCTGTAGCAGTGAAGTAGGCGTTGAGTTCTTATGGAGGGTGTGAAGGAGTATTTTCTCTTGAACCGGTGTTTAGGAATGTGGGTATCTGCTATGGCGGTGATAGTGTTGAAAAGGTGTGTCCAGGTTTCCTCAATCATCCTAGTGGGTTGGTGTTCGAGGTTGAATGTGTATTGTTGTTCAGAGAGTGTGGTTTTGAAGGCATCCCAATCTGCGTGTTGATACTGGTATTGAGGTGAGGTTGTTGGGAGGAGGATGGGATTGTTGGAGAGGTGAAGAGTGATGGGAATGTGGTCTGAGCCTAATAGGGGGCCGGGAGTGATGTAGTGTTGGAATTGGAGGGCAGGGGTGTTGGTGATGACGATGTCTGGAGTGCCTTTGCCGTGAGCAGCGTAGAATGTGGGGAAGAAAGGGCCAATGTGGTGAAGGTTTTTGTGAGTGACCAAAGCGTGTAGTTGTTGGCCAAGGGGGTCGATGCGGTTGTGTTGGAATGCGGTGTGGTGTGCATTGAGGTCGGCCATTAGTATTACAGGTAGGTGTGAGTTGTTAAAGATGGAGTTTAGGTCTGTGAAGGGGATACGCGAGTTAGGTCTTGAGTATGTTGTGCAGATAATAATCTGTCCGTGTTGAGTGTCGATCTTGGCGGCCATGAAGTGTTTGAAGGCAAAGTTGGTGATGAATTCGTGTTTCATGGAGGATCTGATGAGGATTGCAACGCCCTCGAATAGTTCGTGGGGTGATTGTCTGCTTGTGTAGCCGAAGTGCTTGATTTTGGTGTTTGTGCATGTTGAGTTGAGGAGGAGGATGTCTGGGTTGTGTTCTTGTATGAGGAGATATGCTTGTTTGAGTGATATGCTCTACAGTTGTATTGCATAATGGTGATCATGTTGTATAATTGTTACTTATATAAGATTGAAATTCTGGGGTGCAGGGATGAGGTCTAACTTGTCGAGTGACTGTGAGCGAGGTCTAAGTGTGGTGTGTGCAGGTGAGGGATGGGCGGTTACGTGACTGTGTGTGGGGGGGAGTCGGGAGGATGAGTGGAGTGTGCTAGGTTCGTGTCGGGGTTGTTTCCTGTTTTCTTAGGGGTAGTGCCGAATAGATTTACTTTAATTATTGATTTAGTTGGATGAGTGTATTTTATAATTCTTTTGCTGTCATGTGTGTAGGAAGAAAGGGGGGAGGTGTTCTTCCTCTTAGGTCTAGTGGTCTTGACCACCAGTTCTGTGGGGGGATGGGCTGCCATTTTATTCTTGGTAGTCTGAGGTGTTAGGGGAAGATTGGGTTTGGTTCGGGTTTTTGTGGTCCGGGAGTTCATCGTAGTCGTGTGGGAAAAGTCAGGTGTAGGCAAGGTCAAGGTGGAGGGGCCGGGAGGTTTTGGATTGATTACTCTGGGGGGTGAGATAGTAGTAGAGTGGTGAGATAAGTCAGGTGTGGGCATGGCAGAAGTGGAGGGGCGGAGGGAGATTGCAGTGGTTTCTCTGGGGGGAGGGGGTGGCATGTTGGTCCGGTCGGAGATAGGGGCAGTGGGGAAGATGAGGTCGGGACCGGTTCTGAAGGAATCAGGAATGAGTATGGTAGGGAGGCCGTTCGCCTTCAAACCATCAATTGCCAGCTTCAGAAAAAGATACCTGTTTCCGTTGCTTAGGGTATGTGCCAGAAGTATGATGGTGGTGATTTTTGCATCCATGTCGGGGGAGGGTAGGGGGGCGGTCACGTTGTTGGTCCAGCAAGTGCGGGTGGGGAGGGTAGTGGCAGTAGGGAGTGAGTGGTGGGGAGGTGGAGGTAGTGCTGTGGGAGGTGCTGTAGGAGGTGAAGGTCAGCGGGGAGGGAGTGGTGTTGTGCTATTGTCGAGTCTGATTTTGCACTTGTTGCTGATGGCAGCGTGAGGGCCTTTACAATTGCAGCATTTAGTTACCGTGGCAGTGCAATTTCGGTATGAGTGGCCTTGATTGGCACACTTTGAGCAAGTTATTGTGTTACTGCATCTGTTGGTGTTGTGCCCGAATTGGTAGCAATTAAAACATTGGTGTACTTGTATGAAGTGTTGGAATTCAATGTCTCTTGAGGGGATGATATTGCTGCCGATTTTAATTCCGTATGATTTTAATTTGACGGCGTCAGTTTGAGTAGCCGTAGTGATTTTTAACATGGGGAGGGTTCCCATCCGGGCTGCATATGTCATTTGGGGGGTGTTTTGTGAGTTGAGTTCTGTCAGTAGGTTAGGGTTGTCAAGGATATGAGGGATAACTTTTCTACAAATGAGGGTGCATTTTGCGCGGTATTCTGGTGAGCTGAGGACCGTTAGGCCATTGTTTTTCAGTTTGTTGTACATTGCTGGGGAGTGGAATAGGTCGGCATCTTCATCAGTTTGTACAAATATTTTGATGGTGTCGTCATTGGTGAAGGAACGGATCTGAAATATACAGGTCAGCTGGAAAATAAGTGAGGCGAGGTCCGTGCACGGTTGGATGGTTCGGTCCACTTTAATTTTAATGGAAGGCATGTTAACGGTCTGAAATGGAGATTTATGGAGATCTCCCCTAACAGTCCCTGATTTCCTGCGCCCCTCACGTAGGGGAGACCCTGCACTATCACAGAGGTCCCCAGGCGAATCGGCAGGCTGTGCTGACCTTCCACCCTTCACACAAACACGCACTAGCGAGGTGTGGGGACAGAGGACGTTTCCAGACGAATACTCCCCTGTACGTCAGCTGACAGGGGAATAGGTCCTTTCACGGCACGGAAGATAAAGGTTAGAGTGGTAGAAAAAGGTCTGAAAACTTACTGATGACTCTTTCTTCACACCAAGCCCCTCAGCAGCATACGGGGTTCCTAAGGGAGGTCCGATACTGTAGGAGAGGCTCAATGTGTGGATCGAATCAACAGAATTGTCAGAAGGAGAATGAGGATAGGAGCTTGGGTTTTCCAGGGTACGTGGGAAGGTGGGAGAGGTCCAATGACTAGCCAATCAGCTGTGACTGTTCCTTCTCCGACTTCCACTTCGTTCTGCGCTGACTGTTACTGCTCCTGATTGCGACTGCTCCCGACTGCGACTGGCGACTCACTTGCATACAGCCAGTTCAAGTTTAGAAGCTCCAAAAGTTGTTGGTAGCGACATACAGCCAGAACAGAAGAGAACAGAAAAATGCTAGTGACAGGGGGGAAGGAGGTTCAGAGGAAGAGTAAAGAGAGGATGGAAGTTAATTTTAGAAGGAGAGAACAGGTGCAGTGGCTAAACACCGCTTGCGTGAGGGGGTAGGCAATGCCCTGATGGTGCAACAATCACAATCAGGAAGAGGCAGAGGGAGGGCGGGAGCAGGTCCGGGCAAGCAAAGGGCCAACGCGGGTGCTCATGGTTGTCGTCTAGCCCAGGCAGTGTTATCAAAGCGGAGGAAGAACCGCCCCGACACGGCGGCGGCGCTAGCCGAGAAGCGCAGGTGGACGGACGCACAGGCCACACACGAACAAATTAACAGAGAAGGTGAAAACATGAAAATTTGCTAGTCGTAGGGTTGTTTGGAGAAAGAAGAAGGTAAAGTCTTTGAGCTATGTCAAAGAGGAGCAGAGCGAGTTGGAGGAAGGGTTTTGAATCTTTGAGCTTGAAATGTCAAAGTATTCATAGTAAGGAAGGATGAGCGTATCGTAGGAGAGTTTTTAGTAATAGCAGCAGACAGATTTGAGCTTTTTTGTCAAATTATGAACGGAGACGAGAATGAGAGATAGGCTGAATGGTTTCAGTCTTGAGTTAGGTCGATTTTATTAAGAATTGGATGTCACAGACGTTGGGTAAGTTTTGATTTGTTTCTGAGAGTTATGGGTCTTTGAGCTATGTCAGAGAGAAATGGAGAGAGTTTGAGGAAGAGTTTTGAATCATTGAGCTTGAAATGTCAAAGTATTCGTAGTAAGGAAGGATGAGTGTATCGTAGGAGAATTATTTAGTAATAGAAGGGGACAGATTTGAGCTTTGTCAAATTGTGAACGGAGATGAGAGTGAGATATAGGTTGTTTGGTTTCAGTCTTGAGTTAGGTCGATAATGTTGACAGTAGCTGGCATAGAGGTTGGGTATGTTTAATTTGGTTTTGGAGAGTTGTGGTGTTATGAGAGGCTTTGTCTGGCGGGGGGAGATGTGTTTGGAGATTGGTTGTGGGAGGGGGGGAGAGTTTGTGTTTGGGGATTGGCGGGGGTGGAGGTTGTATGTTGATTTGAGGTGAATTAGAATTACTTAAGGGGGGTTGTTGTGTGAGTGTGTATGCTTTTGCGTGGAAATGTAGTAAGGGGAGAGGGGGAGGGTTAGGATAATTGTTATAAGGTCAGGTATGGTTCGGTTGTCGGGAGGAGGGGAGAGGAGAGGAGAGGAGAGGGGAGGCGAGGAGAGGAGAGGGGGGCTTTGGAGGTTGTTGGGTTAATTTATAGTATGGAAGGATTCCTTAGGTGTGATATGATTTGTGTTGCTAATGAATAGTTGTATTGAGTCATAGTTTTTTTTTTTTTTTTTTTTTTTTTTTAGGAGGGTCGATGGGGCTTGTTAGAAAGGTCGGGTATATTAAGTTTTTCTCTTGGGAGGATTGAAGGTGTTGATTGATTGGATGGAGAGTAGCTTTTTTTTTTTTTTTTTTTTTTTTTTTTTTTTTTTTTTTTTAAGGAGGGATTGTGAGTAAGGTTGGGTGGGTTAAGTTTTTCTTTTGGGAGGATTATAGGTTTTGTTGGTGGTTGGCTGAGTTTGGTTAATTTGCATTCATTCTTTCCTTTGGCTAGTAAAGGACTTCTGCAATTGCGTGGTAGGCTCTTGCAGGTATTGTGAGTTCTGGTCCCATTATTGAGGGAGAGGGTTTGTGTACAGGAACAATGCACCCCTCCCCGACCTTATTAGCTAAGGGAGACGTTCATATCATCCGTTAATGGTATCGTTTTTAGGTACACCTCTCCGACCTTATTGGCTAAGAGGGGTGCCCATAAAACCGAGTTGTGAACATTCTCCTCGACCTTATTGGCTGAGGGAAACATACATGTCATCTGAGTTAGTATGGGATGGGTAAGTTAGGTATTTGTTTTGGGAGGAGTGATAGGGTGTGATTAGTTAATGGTAGAATGGTTATTTTTTATTTTGTGTGGGATTGTTAGTAACGGCTGGGTGTGTTAGGTTTTTATTTAGGGGGGATTGTTAGGGTCTTTTTTTGGGGGGGGGGGGAGTGTTAATGCAGGTTGAGTGGGTTAGTTTTTTTTTTTTTTTTTTTTTTTTTTTTTTTTTTTTGTCGGAGTGGTCTTGAGTTTGAGTTGGTGGCGTGGGGTTTGAATTGGGGGGGGGGGGGGGGAGGAGTTAATTGGTCAGGTCAGGTAAAGTTAAGTTAGGTGGGGATCGCTGGGTGTGGGCTGAGGAGAGGTTAGGTTATTAGGTTAGGTTGATTTGGATTGGTTGGGTGGGAATCGTTGGGTGAGGGTTAAGGAGAGGTTAGGTTTAATTTGGGGGGGAAATTGTTGGGTGTGGTTATAGGGAAGTTATTAATACAAGGGAGGTGGGAAGGGAGTGTTTGGTCTGTTTAGTATGGAGGGATTTCTGTCTCTGAATCTACGTGGGAGTATGATGTTGTCGAAGTAATCCTGCCATTGAGGGTAATTTGTGAGGAGAGTTTCTATTTGTTTGTCACCTAGTTGTCTCCAGTAGATGTTAAGTGGGGGGAGGGAGCTGAGTTCATGTAGATGACTATTTCGGGTGAAGGATGACCAGTGTGTGTTATGGATGAATCTTAGTGCTTTGTTTTGTATGACTTGAAGTTTCTTGGCGCTTGTTGGTGGTGGACATACAGCCAGCGACGTCGACAGACTAGGTCTAAGGTACGGACGTGGGGGTACGATCGCCGACCTAATCTTGACCTGCCACCTTCCGGCCAGGATCAGCGCACCAGCCGTCTCGTGCGTACTGCACCGGTTATGGAGTGCGTACGCCCTCCTAACCACGACCCTCGCCTGAACCGCCAACCCGACGACCCGAACCACGACAGGCTCCGCACAGAGAAAGTGGACCAGCTGCGGGCCTTCCACGAAGCCCTGAAAAGTAAGAACAACGTCATCCACACCACTGCCACGGCCCCCAACTCCACCACCACTGTTACCGCCACTGAGGACGACAACTGGATGAAGGTTGAAAACAAAAAACGCCGACGTGCTTTTTCGGGAAACTAATTCCGTTAAGCAGCCCAAAAGGCACCCATCACCACCACCAGCTCACCCCCAACGACACTGCTAGAATTCCGGATCTTGGAAACGGACACGAAAACCACATATTCCGCCATCACAGAGATGGAGAAACTAAATCCACTGGCCAAGTTCTCAGTGCCGTCCAACCTAAAAGGGGAGATGATTATTCACCCCAAAGACAAGGACTCCGCCACCACCCTCGACACTTACCTGAAAAACACCACCACCGTTGCATCAACCAATCTGGACCCCGCCCAGAAACTGATGAAGCCGGTAGTCCTCCGGTACCAAAAGGAGCTACCCCTCGAACCCCTGGAGAACCACCCGAAGATCCTAAAAGACGAGAGATGCTCTCCCCCGACCTACAAGACGGCCACTACAAAACAAGTGCTCATAACACACTACGGTCCACCGCCCAGCACCATAGACCTCAAAACCTGGGGGATCTACGAAGTGAGGCCCTTCGTCCCGGAGCCCCTGCGGTGCTTCAGATGCCAAAAATACGGGCACCATCAGACGAGGTGCACGTACAAGGAAATCTGCGTCGTCTGTGCGCAGAAGCACGGCATACACTCCTGCTTCACCAAGTTGAAGAATGGGGAAAAAATTACCCCCAAGTGTGCCAACTGCGGGGGCAAACATCACCCCTGGAACCATGGATGCTCCGAGAGGACAAAGAAGGTCCAGGCAAACCGACCACCAGCAAGACCGGCCCCCACAGCTTGCACACCAGCCCCACCAAGTACCTTCGTGTGGGGAACCCAAAGGCAAAAACACCAAAGCCAACCTCCTCAGCCGGTCAACACCCAAAGTGCAGCCCAGTTTCCTGGCCTCACTACGACCACACCTCAGCCTTCCAAGCAGCAGACAACGACAACCACGAAGAAGACAAAACAAGCACACTTCAAGGCACCAGAAGGAATGGTACACGTATCAGACCTAGCCAAGGTGCTGACATCCTTTGCGGAGGGCCTAGCCGGACTACTGGGCCACAAGATCCAGCCCACACAGCTCCAAATACTCATGGGGAGCGTCCTCGGGTATGTCGCCACAGCTCCAGCCACCTCAGTGGAGGACGCCATGCCGGCCCCCACTCAGGTGACAGCAAAGGGAAACTCTACAGTCTACACCGAAAAAGGCCACCACGGAACCAAAGATACCGACAGCTCCTAGAAAGAAATTGGACGTTTCAGCTCCCCTGAACTGAACCACGGCCCAGAAGGCAAAAACCACCACAGAACAAAAAAATATGAACCTGATCCAGTTGGAAGCAGGCCTGAACATATCCATCGAGGACCACCAGAAGTCCCCGATGAAACAGTGGTGGAAAACATCAGCACCCTGAACATCCTTTCATGGAATGCTCAGGGCATCAAAAACAAGAAACACCTGCAAGAAGCAGCAGCCAAGGACAAGCTTGACATTATACTGCTACAAGAAACACTTCTACAAGAACACCACTGTTTCAAATTCAGTGGCTACAAGACATACAGGAGGCATTTCACGCAGGCGTCGACAAGAGGATGTATGATCTTGGTCAAGTTAAGCATACCCTCCTCCGAGGTCATGCAGCATTTGCCATGTGGGGAAAACATTGAGACACAGGCCGTCAAAGTAACCCTCCAAGAACGGGAAATAACTGTCCACAACATCTACAAGAACCCAAGGGGCTCACTAGAGGTGACTCAATTAGTCGCTTCGGCCGCTGACCACGCCACACTCATAGGAGGGGATTTCAATGCACATCATCCCTTCCTAAGCTCGTTAAGCCCCACAAATGAAGACGGCCTACACCAATACACTACCTTTCAAGACACACCCGAGATCGGCCTCCTCAACACCGGAGAGCCCACCCACATTAGGGGAGGAAGGCTAGATCTAACCTTCGTCTCCAGTGCACTACAGCCTTCGGCCTCCTGGCAGCTACACCCCACTCTGACCAGCAACCACTTTGCCACCCTAACAACACTGAAGGTGAACAAACTCCCCACTCCACCCCTGCCGAGATGGAGATAAAATAACCAAAAGGCGGACTGGGAACTCTATAAGAAACACCTGGCTAAATGGCGCGCCAAATCACAGCCGGCCGGTGCAGGACCCGTGGATGAGACAACCCTCCACCGACAATTGGTCGAGGCGTTTCACCAAGCGGCAAAAGATGCTATTCCAAAAACAAAACCTACATCAAGACAGAACAAGGATTACTGGTACTACTGTCCCAGGGTGAAAGAACTCAACCACAGAGTGAACATGGCCCAAAGAAACTACAGAAGACATCCCACGGAAACAAACAGACATCTCCTGCAAGTCATAGTCAAGGATACCAGAGAAGAGAAGGAAGAAATCAAAAGAGTAACCTGGCTCAAGTGGTGCTCCGAACTGAACAAGCACACCTCCCTCGGCAAAATGTGGGCCCAGATCCGAAGGGCATCTAGGAAGGCAACAATATCACCACCAACCCATCCCAACCCAGAAGAGGAAGCCGAGAGACTTGAAGAAAACTGTTCTCCGACCGAGCAGCAACGAAAAACCTCCCGAGACAGGCGGAGGAGACACAACGGCGTCTGTGACAGGCCAGACTCCAGATGATCGAAGAAGTATGCAATAGGGAAGATGATACCGACAGACCCTTCAACCAGCAAGAACTCCAGATGTCGATAAAACGAAGAAAGGACACAGCACCAGGGGCCGACAGGATAACCTACTCCATGCTTTCCCATGCCGGAGAAGCCGGGCACGAGGCTTTGCTACAAGTCATCAATGCTTCGTGGACAGCACAGAGACTTCTACCGGAATAGGAGAAGGCAGATATACAGCCCATTCCGAAGCCCAGAGAACCAGACAAACTAAGACCCATCTCCCTTCTCAGCTGCATAGCAAAGACGGGAGAAAGAATGGCTCTCAACAGACTCGAGTGGAAAGTGGGCAGCCCACAGCCTCACATTTTTTATTACACCTAGAACACCGGCACAGGCAACAACATCGCCGAGATACTCAGCACAGTGGACAATAAACCAGCTTTGGTGGTCTTCCTCGACCTGGAGAAGGCCTATGAACTAGCAAATCCACTGGCCATTATAACGACGCTCGCTGAAAAAGGCGTCAATGGAAGGTTGCTGGGGTGGATGCAGAACTACCTCACACAGAGAGAAGCAAGAGTACGCTTTTAGGGGGCAACGTCAAGCTACAGGGTCCATGAAAACGGAACCCCATAAGGAGGCATCCTCAGTCCAATGCTGTTCAATGTCCTGATGGAAAATCAGACTTCCTTTCAGACAAACAGCCAAGCTCCTCTCCTAAGCAGACGACTTACAGCTCATAGTAAGAGGAGCAAACAAACTTGCCTATACGCAAAATGCACTCCAACTTATAGAAGAGGAGTGCAACAGACTTGAACTCAAGATAAATCCAGCCAAGTCGAAAACGATGGCTATCTGCACAGACACACCAGACAAGATGCTCTCCATACAAAACACGCCAGTAGTCTGGACCAACACCCACCAGTGTCTTGGAATCTGGTTCGAACAGAAACTCACTTTCAAACCGCAACTCGAGTATCTCAGGCACAGGACGAAGAGCAGACACAACATAATGAGGTCACTCACCAGCACAACCGCAGGAGAGAACATACACGTGCTCAAAGCCTACTACAAAGCCGCCATCAGAATGCTGATAGATTACAGTGCTCCAGCACTGATTGGACTGAGAGAAGACCAGATAGCTAAGCTAGAAGTTATCCAAAATAATGCTTTCAGGACCATTCTCGGAGCACCCATGTGGACCAGAATTTGCAATTTGCAAATGGAAACTGAACTACCACCCCTGGCAGTACAAGTCAAGCAGGTAACAGCCGGTCTCCTCGCCAAAATCTGTAGATCAGATAAGCCCAGAGCTGCCAAAACGCAAATCAGTGCCTCCCTCTACCTCGACCACAGAGTGCGAGGGGCCACCTGGTCGCATAAGGAAAGTGAGGTCATCGGGCACCTGCAAGCAGAAACACTCGTCAAGAACAGCCAAGACATACAAGACAAAGACTATGTAGTTCCTCCACCATGGAGCCCTCCACCAGCCACATTCAAAATTATCGAACTAGGTGATAGCAAAGCCAACCTCCAAAAGGAGGACCTCAAAAGAATAACTCTAGAAGCCATAGCCACCGAGACACCGGCTGATGCACCATCATACTTCACAGACGGCTCGGTGGACTCAAAACATAGTAGATCCAGAGCGCCCTTCAACACCGAAGGTCAGACCCTCCTATGGAGACTTTATACTGTAATGACTGCTCCACCCTACAAAAAGAGTTGATAGCAGTCTCAAAGGCCCTACAACTGTTATATATATATGTATGTTTATATGCTGCCTTTATTGAATATATATATATTATACGGTATATTATGTTACTTCTTACCAAAGTCAGAAAGTGTTTAGGCTAGTGTAAACACGAAATGTGTAAGGCACGTTGTAACCCAAGAACAGAGAATAATCGCCCAGCCAGACCGACCATGTGCTTGTCATTCTCCCATTAAATAACGCAAGATACTACAGTGGCGACGAGGATGGGATTCACAAAGTGTTGGTGAAGTCCTTGAAGAGAGGATAGTGACCACTGAAAGGAAGGCTACTCTGAACCTGGAGAATTTATGTGAAGAGAGCAACCATGGCTGGCATCAGTGGATACATCGGACGATTGGGGGAGTATGATGCAGAGAAGGAAGATTTCACATCATATTGTGAGAGAATGGACTTCTTCCTTCTGGCAAATGAATTAATGGACGACGGTGGTGAGGCTCGGAAGAAGAAAGTCCTTCAACAGAAAAGGAAAGCAATCTTTTTGACAGAGGTAGGAGCTAATGTTTATTCTACTCTGGTCAATCTGCTTACTCCAGACAAACCCAAGGACTCCTCACTGATTCAGATTACCAAGATTCTGAAGCAACATTTTGATCCTGCTCCACTTGAGATCGCTAAAAGTTACAGAATTGGCACCAGAGATAGAGGTAAAGATGAATCAGTAAGTATTTATATAGTAGCTTTGAAGAAGTTATCCATTCACTGTAACTTTGGACAGTTCTTGCCTGAATTATGAAAAAATACAGAATAAGTTAATGAACACCACTAACTTAACTTTTGAAAGTTCATGTCAGATAGCTACAAGCATGGAATTGGCCGAGAAAAACACCAGAGAATTTGTTCCCATTGCTGGTAGTGAAAGAGTTAGCAGTAGTGGATGAGTGTGTAAAGTAACTGTAGCTAAAAGGAATAAGTATACCACAAAACAAGGAACACATGCTGATTTAAAATGTAAGAGGTGTCGAGGGAAACATGAAAGCTTTCAGTGTAAGTTCAAGAATTCATAATGTTACAATTGTCAAAGTGTTGGACATATTGCTCCTGCCTGTAGAAGTGATAAAGGTAGAGTATATGCCGTTGAAGGTGGAGAGAAGGAAATGAAAAACAGTATTCATGAGAGTGTTAGTAATTTTGGATCTGATAATGATGAGAGTGCCCATGTGTTTACTATTTACACCAGTCGTGAAGAAAAAGTTAAACATAGGTATAATGTGGACTTAGGTATTAATGACACACCTGTAACCATGGAAATGGATACTGCAGCTGATTTCTCCATAATGAGTAAAGATATGTATGAGAAACTATTTGCGCATGTGCCTTTAGAAGACTCAGGTGTCAAGTTGAGAACTTATACTGGAGAGATTTTGAACACAGAAGGTAAATTAGAGTGTGAGATAAAGTACAAAATTCAGAATTTAAAGTTGCCATTAATTATAGCTAGTTATGTGAATAGACCAGCTTTGTTAGGAAAGAACTGGTTGTGTGAACTTGAGATGGACTGGAAGGAGATATTTAGTGTTAGAATGTGTAACGGTATTCCAGGTCTTGAGAAATTGCTTGAAAAATGCAAGATTTTATTTGTAAAGGGACAGGATGGTATAAAGGGTTATGAAGCTCATATCACCATTGACAAAGATGTTACACCCATATATGCTAAGTCCAGACCTGTTCCATATGCATTGAAAGGTGAGGTTGAGAAGGAATTAGACAGACTTGTTAGTGAGGGAATTATTGTGAAAACCGCCAAGAGCAATTGGGCTGCTCCAATAGTAATTGTACCTAAAGCTGATAAATCTGTTAGACTATGTGGTGCTTATAAAGTTACCATTAATCAAGCTGTTCAGGAAGAGCAATATCCCTTGCCCACATCTCAAGATATGTTTGCCGCACTATCAGGTGGAACCATTTTCACTAAGTTAGACTTTTCCCAAGCAAATGCTCAGGTCTCTGTTGATGCTGAAAGTCAAAAGTACCTTATCATCAACACTCATAAAGGATTGTACAAATTCAAAAGGTTGCCTTATGGTGTTAAAAGTGCACCAAAGTTGTTTCAGTGCATCATGGACAAAATTCTTGTAGGTCTTCCCAATGTGTTATGTTTTCAGGATGATGTCCTTTTTGTTGACAGTGACATCCAAAATCATGTCAAAACCCTAGCCACAGTATTCGAAACATTGTTGACACACAATGTCAGGCTCAACAAGAGCAAATGTTCATTCCTAGTTAAAAAAGTAACTTATCTTGGCTACAAAGTGAATGCAGAAGGGCTGAGACCTGTAGAAGATAAAGTAGGAGCCATAGTAAATTTACCTGCTCCAAAAAAGTCAGTGAATTGAAAACTTTCGTAGGTATGATACAGTATTATTCAAGGTTCTTGAGTGGACTTTCATCAGTTTTAGCCCCTCTGCATGAACTATTAAAGAAAGGGATACTATGGAAATGGAACAGTGCAACTCAGAAGTCATTTGAAGATTGTAAAGCTGCTCTGTCTAGTACTGTTGTTTTGGTCCACTATGATACCAGTAGAACACTAAAGCTTGCTTGTGATGCATCGGGCTATGGATTAGGTGCTGTCATAAGTCACATAATGGATAACGGTGAAGAAAGACCCAATTCATATGCCTCGAGAACTCTTACCCAAAGCGAGAAAAATTATGCACAAACAGAGAAAGAGGCGTTGTCTATCATATTTGGAGTAAAGAAATTTCACCAGTATCTATATGGGAGGAATTTTGTTTTAATAACTGATCACAAGCCTCTCTTAGCAATTTTGGGTCCTAAATCACCTGTTCCTATACTTGCTGCAGCAAGAATGTAGAGATGTGCTTTGATATTATCGGCATTTGACTATGAGATACAGTACAGACGTTCAGATGATCATTCCAATGCAGATGCTTTGTCAAGGTTGCCATATAGTGGATGAAATGATGGAGTAGAGCCTAAGGTTTATGCTGTAACCATGATAGCAGAAGATTTTCCAGCCACCTCCGGAATGATTGCTCATGAAACTAGGAAAGATGTTGTATTAGGAAGAGTCCTGGAGTATACACTAAATGGATGGCCAGAGATTTGTCAATCCTTAGACTTTCAACCGTATCATTTAAGGAGATGTCAATTATCAGTAGAACAGGGATGTGTGTTGTGGAGTATGAGAGTGTTAATTCTACAGTGTTTTAGAGGGCAAATTTTGAATGAACTGCATTTTGAACATCCAGGTATATGTGCTATGAAAGCACTGGCCAGAAGTTTTGTGTGGTGGCCTAAACTGGATGGTGAAATAGAAATGATGGTACGTGAGTGCTCTGTTTGTCAGAATGTTGGGAGTTTTCCACCCAGCACACCTTTGAAAACCTGGAAATGGCCTACCCGTCCCCTACAAAGAGTACACATTGGCTTCTGTGATAAGGGAACAGACAAATTTCTTGTATTAATTGATAGTCATTCAAAGTGGATTGATGTTAAGCACATGTACAGTACTAATGCAGGTAGCACCATTGATGAATTAAGATTAATATTTGCCGAACATGGAATACCAGAAGAGGTAGTTTCTGACAATGGTCCTCCATTCCAATCATTCCTATCATCCTGCCTCTAATGGTGCAGCTGAGAGATCAGCTAGAATTGTAAAGGAAGCACTTTCCAAGCAGATAATTCAAGGAACTGTAGGAAAATCAATGAAACACAGAACTAGCAAATTTCTTACTCAGATACAGAACCACGCCACATAGTGTAACAGGATGTACTCCTGCAGAGCTAATGGTGAAGAGACAGTTGAGAACAAGATTAAGTTTAGTCAAGCCAAGTCTGTTTGAAGTTGTAGAGAGGAAACAAGCTCAACAAAAAATGTATCATGATAAGAGTTCCAGTGAAAGCGTGTTCAAGGTAAATGATAGGGTGAGAGTTAGGAACATGGCTAAAGGTTATGGTACTGTACATGCAAAGTGGATAACTGGTGTCATTGACAAGGTATGTGGATCTAGGACATATTTAGTGAAATGTGGTAACTCTTTGAGATATGTTCATGTGGATCACATCATTCAGGCACATGACGAGATGAATGTAGCACCAGGACATGATGATAAACTTGACACAGTTTCAGATGATCATCATGATGATGATGTCAAAGATGATGTTTCCCAGCATCCACTCACTGTGTCAACTGATTGTAGTAATGATATGTCTGTTACTGATAATGCACAGAGTGCAAGTGAAACCCCTGTAAAACTTGATGGAGGGAATAGTCCTAGAAGATCAAACAGAGTTAGGAGACCTGTAAATAAATTAGACCTCTAAATTATCTGAATTGTGAACAGGCCTTTCAAAACTGTTTAGTTAGGAAGTAATATTTGTATTGTTCTATTCCCTTCTTCCCTCCCATATGTAATTCTGTAAGTTTTGTTTATTTAGGATTTGTAGCAGCCATGCTCTCTTTTGAAAGGGAGAAATAGTGTTATATATATGTATGTGTATATGCTGCCTTTATTGAATATATATATTATATATTATGTTACTTCTTACCAAAGTCAGAAAGTGTTTAGGCTTGTGTAAGCACGAAATGTGTTAGGCACGTTGTAATCAAGAACAGAAAATAAACGCCCAGCCAGACCGACCATGTGCTTGTCATTCTCCCATTAAATAATGCCAGATACTACAACAACAAGCTACAACACAACACAACAAGTCCATCATAATTCACACGGACTCGAAAACAGCCATGCAGGCGCTGCAACACAGTCAACCAAGAGGCAACGTCTGCATCATAACCTCGATCCTCACACAGCTACAGGACTTCCAAAGACAAAATTGCCCAGTCGTCTTACACTGCATTCCCAGTCATGTAGGGATTGGGGGAAACGACGTGGCAGACAAAGCAGCCAAGGCAGCCACATGTTCTAGAAGCATACACATTCAAGTTTCAGCAAGCGTGCAACAGATCAAGAATCACCTCAGCAAGACTACCAAGCTCCACATACAAAAGAGCTTCCTTAACGCATTCAACGCTGGTTCCCAATCCGTCAAATGGTACCTGGCGGCTACAAAAGGGGAACCACCTTTCGCGGACAAGAAAACACCAAGACAAACCCAAGTTAGCCTTCATCGACTACGACTAGGGTACAAGTGCACTTAGCAGATGATCAGAAATGACGTCAGGGAATGCAACTACTGTCAGGAGCCAGCGGCCAACCCACTGGAACACGATCTCCTCGACTGCGAAGTCACACAAGGTCTCCGAAACAAAATTTGAAACTTCCAAGAACACACAACACCAGCGGCCACTCTAACCCGAAAGGCCCAAACAAACCACATTCACCACCTTCTACGGGTCATCACACGATACCCACCACCCAGATAGCTCAGGAAGTATCCTCCCCCAGCAAGTGCAGACAGTGGGCGCACCACTCCGAAACTGACCACTTCCAAGAGTGGGGGTTAGTGGTAAGCGTTCACTGACCGAGGGTCCGCTCACACTTGCAACCTGCAGTATCCTTTCATATCTGCAGGTAGGACAACCTCCAATCCCAAATCCAGTCAGGCTGCTCCAAGAACTCTAGCCGGAACCACCAAACGGGCCGCCTACAGGCACAGGCCCGTGTCGGACTACGGCAGTGGTGGGCACAGCTAAACGAAAAGTTAGCTTTGCTAACCGCTAATCTGCTAACTAAAAAGTTAACTTCGCTAACGCTAAACTGCTAAACAGCTAAATAAATAAGCGGAAGCTAACGCTAACCGCTAACTTTTATTATATGAATTTATTTTCGTTTTTTTTTGGGGGGGGGAGGGGGGTTCTAAAACCCTTAAAAACAGACCTAGAGAGATGAAATTTTCATATGTTGTCTTGTAGCTTAGACATAGAGCTTTCCAAAAAGGTATAGCATGCCAAGATCAGATGATGATCAAGGTGTGCACAAATAATTAAATGAACAAATGAAATTAAACATTAGTTTACATTCAAGTTTCAACATACACTTTATAACCTTTATTTACTGTACGAAAAGACAGAAAGTATTAAACGAATCCAAAAACTATAGTACTGTATAGCATATGTAGCAAATAGCATCATGCCATGATCAGATGATGATCAACTTATCAAGGTGTACACTGTACACAATTTCACAAATGATTAATTTGCATTCTCATACAACCTATAGGCCTTATTCATTATTCATGTAAATATGCAATACCAACCACATACACATTATACCAGTGCATTTTTATATAACTTATTGTTGATCTTAGTCATGTACTAACACGCAGTCAACCAAGCGTACCTGACTGGCTGCTGGAGACATGCGTCGTGGCGTTACACGCTTAGAGAGGAACAAACATGTATAAATTTTGTAAGTGGACTTAAAGTTAGCGGAACTAAATTTAGCGGAAGCTAATTGGTCCGCTAATGGTTTTCAAAGTTAGTGAAAACGCTAATCCGCTAACGAGAAAGTTAGCATCGCTAATTAGCGGTTAGCGGATTAGTGGAACCGTGCCCATCACTGGACTACGGTCCGACAATCCCAACAAGTCGCGGAAAGGGGACGTGATTGCTGCCCGTATCATCATTGGGTATGACTTTACTTGGGAGATTAGTATCCCAGCATCCCCTGAGCAACGCTCTTGTGCATTATGCAGAAGACCCGACAGCAGCACCCTTATCCACTACCTCCTAAGATGTCCCCCCACACAACGCTTCTGTGACGCCTCCTGAACCACCACTCCACGACCCCCTGACGGAGACACGATGATCCTCCCCATACTGGCCAGATATTATGTAAATAACATTGATTATGTGTTAAAGGAATATCCTTCCTTCCTTAGGCTTTAGTAAGCCCCTTTATAATATTTATACTGTATATACTTGTCACACTTGCCAGATGCTTCTGGTGTTATTGTACAGGGGTACCTAGTGACAGCACTAGGATCCCGCTTCCTCTATCAAGGAATAAACAATTGAAATTGAAATTGAATTGAATCCCAACAACAACAACAGGTACGGAGCATTCTACTCTACGCTCCTAAACCAGCAAGACCTCTCAACAAGCTCCTCACCCAACAGTACCTCTGAGCAAGCTTCTCACCACACGGCACTGCACTGTACATACAATATATATACAGAAAACGCATTGTGAGTTTATATTCTACCTCCATCCTGAGTGTAAGATATCTTACATGTGAGCCCATTCAAAGAGATAATAGACAAGCAAAGAGAATTAGACAACTGGCCAAATACAGTATGCTACAGTGGTAAAAATAAAACAATACACACATTGCTTAATGTTGAGATTCACTGACACTTCAATGGCAGACAAGGCCCTGGAATCTGGAATCTTAGCGTTCAACATGTCAGTACTCCCCAAACCACTAGAAAGGGAGAAATACGTTAATATTCTCACCTGTTTTATCTGCTATGCACATGAATCTCGTGCAACAAAAGACTCCGCAAAATATGCTCTGAATGCTCGGAAGAAGGCCATACTTTCCGGGACTGCAAAAATCAAGCTAAAGCATGTATAAACTGCAAAAATCGGAAGGAGCCAGGATATAAGACCCACAAAACCTTAGAAATGGCCTGTCCATACAAAAAGAAAGTAGGCGGGCGGGTCGGGTCGTGCTGCGTCTCTGTAACAAACCGTGTTAGCATTCGTTGTTGAGCGGCAGAAATTGGACAGTGATTTCATAAGATCATGAAGATCGTCTTAGTGATGTGAAAGTGTAAATCGATGTATCGATGTAGGATTTTTAATGCTAGAAGCGATTGTATTTTTTAAAACTCAATCTCCACCGAGTTGGAGGTACAGCCCAGGTCAAGAAGCCTGTCGTGGATTTCTCCCCTACAAACGCTGTTTGTCGCTGAGTAGCCGATCCCGCGAATTCCCCAGTGTATGCGTCGTGGTCTAGGTCAACCAGCGCCGCCTTACATGACGGAGGTCAACTATTAAGCCACGTCTACCTCCGCTATATAAGACCTGACTTCGTGGTGACCTACGAGCAAGCAACCAGCAAGCAACACCTCCTCCTCCTCCTGCCTGGCGGCCCTCGCTCCCGCCGGCGACCATGGTGACCTACAAGCTGGTCCTACTCTGAGCACCCTCACCAACCAGCTCTCTATACATCACGCTTGTAACCACGCTGCCACTTCCCAGCACCAAGCTGCACTGTACATCCAATACAATATGAATACAGAGAGCACATTGTGAGTTTCCTTTCTCCATCCCATCCTGAGTGTGAACCAAACATCTCATAACCCCACAAATGGTGACCCCAGAGTGACGCACTCACACAGGATGGAGGAGAAACATCTCATACCCCACAAATGGTGGCCCCCGGAGATTCGCACTCACACAGGACGGAGGAGAAACCGATCACTCTCCCAGTCTTCAAGCAACATGGAAGATTGGCTTATCCACACAGAGGCAGCTCTCGTCTGCTCTACAGCTACTGTCTCTACACCTCAGGTTAGACACCATAGAGCAGCTCTACTACTCTAAGCAGACAGCCGCTCCTCTTCCTACCCCAAGCTCCACGTCCTACCTACCCCAGCACACCCGTCCTGCCTCAGACGCCGCCCCCGGCCCAGCAGTACCCCCCTGCCACTGTCCTGGACCCTCTTCCTAACGCGGACCCTCCTCCGCTCCTGCCTGGCAGCCCCTGCTCCCAACGCGGCCCATGCGCCTGAGTGCGGCCCTACACACCCTTTGTTTCCCTCAGGTACTCCCTGCTACTGTCGTGGACCCTGCTTCTGTCATGCACCTTGCTGCTGTCATAGACCCTCTTCCTGACGCAGCCCCTGCTCCTGACTCAGACCCACACACCCCTCTCTTCTCCCTCAGGTACCCCCTGCTGCTGTCATGCACCCTGCTGCTGTCAAGGATCCTCTTCCTGATGCACAGCCCCTACTCCTGACCCAGGCCCACACACCCCAACAGGCGCATCTGAGGACTCTGTACCTGTCGCGAGGGAAGCACAACATTCATCACCTCCACAACCCTCCTTCTCCCTCTTTTCTCCCACAGATCTCTTGTATCTAGACAGAGTTGCCCCCCCCCCCCCTAGCGGCCGGCTCATCCACGCCCTCGCCGTTATGTCTCACATGTGGCACGCACCGCCCATTCTGCCTCACATGTGCCATGCAACCCTGCAGACAACAAGTCTCCTACACTGCCTGGAGGGAAGGGGGAGTATTGTAGTGGATTCCTCCCCTACAAACGCTGTAATGGGCACCTGTCTCATCAACAGAACATATTATATAAATGGTTCAATACATCTGATATTATATTCAGGTTCACCACCCTGTAACTTTCCACTGGCTATGAGGTGACATGTTCAATGCACGTGATAAGGTGTGCCCACGGGAAGCTGCATCATACTATGCTGAGTAAGGCATAAGTAGCCGGCTCTCTGGCCACCTGAAGCGAGCAGTAGTTTGATATCCTTGACTAGAGAAAGACGTTATTTGAGAGCCACAGTGGATGGCTCTGTCTTCCCTCGAGAGGGAACGACGTACCCATACCGTTCTCCCTCGATGGGGCACTACGCATGAGTCGCTCACATAAAGTTATATCGTAAGGACGTGACCTAACGTTCATAATACATAAACGCCGTCCCTTTCTCATTCACTGCTATACAGTGGAACTTACGGTCGATCTACACTCAGGAATTATAGATACAATCCTTTTATAATAAAAAAAGGAACTACAGTTTGGGTTTCGTTACTTAAACCCAAATAATAAATATATGTGAACGGCCTGGTTAATTGTACAACACACCCGATTCAACGCTGTTTGTAGCTGAGTAGCCAATCCCGAGAACTCCCCAGTGTATGCCTCGTGGTCTAGGTCAACCAGCGCCGCCTTACATGATGGAGGTCAACTATTAAGCCACGCCTACCTCCGCTATATAAGACCTGACCTTGTGGTGACCTACCCTCTTTCTACCTACACCAACCAGCAAGCAACACCTTGTCCTTCTCCTGCCTGGCGGCCCTCGCTCCCGCCGGCGACCTTGGCAACCCACAAGCTGGTCCTCCTCTGAGCACCCTCACCAACCAGCTCTCTCTACTCAACGCTTGTAACCATGCTGACTTCCCAGCACCAAGCTGCACAAATATCTCGTACCCCACAAATGGTGACCCCCGGAGATTCACACTCACACAGGATGGAGGAGAAACATCTCATTATCCCACAAATGGTGACCCCCGGAGATTCGCACTCACACAGGATGGAGGAGAAATATCACATAACCCCACAGCATGGTGGCCAAACTGGAACACCTCGCCCCTGTTGGCACCAGTCACCATATAGTGTTGTCATTCAGATTTAACTGTTACCTAGTTCAAGATAAGTCCAGGCCAAGGTGCAATTATTACAGGGAAAATTACTACAGAATGAGGTTAGAGATGAGGGGTATTCACTGGCCTGACTCATTAAGGCACAACAACACAGACACTACGCTGAATATCATAACTAGCAAAGTGACCTATTTAATCGATAAATATATACCCAAGGCCAAGCCCAGTGCCTCTAGGAATACTAGGGGATCTCTACACATGAACCATGCGGCGGTCGACATAGTTAAGAAGAAAACCCAGAGTTAAGAAGAAAACCCAGAAGTTCATGACGTGGGTTGGGTCAAATGATGAGAAGGACAGGAAGATGTATGAAAGAGCCAGAAACCAAGCAAAGATATAATGTAGAAGAGCTGAAAAGGAGTTCCAGAGGCTAGTGCAAGCAAGGTCGAGTCAAACCCAAAGGCGTTTTACGGCTATGGAAAGTCGAAATTGAAAACGCGAGTAGGAGTATCAGACTTGAGGTTTAAGGATGGTAGTTACATAGTTACCACCGCCACCACCACCCTCACCACCGCCACCACCACCGTCACCACCGCCACCACCAACCTCACCACCACCATCACTACCAACACCAACACCACCACTACCGCCACCCCCACCATCACCATCACAGGCCACCACCACGACCCTCACCACCGCCACCACTACCAAGCGCCAGGGACAAAGACCCACGGTCTTTACGACTGACAAATATTAACAGATGTCTACCAGTGTCAGTGGCCCTCAAAGTGCCGTCAGTGACAAACACTTCCGTCCGCCCACAACAGATATCAACAGATGGCCACCAATCACTTACTCCCGATGCACTCTGTACCATCTAAAGCGTGGGAACGGTTTTCCTGATGGCAGTGTTATCGCGGGACTCAAGTCACTGAACATATTCCACTCGCGTAGCCGTAGACAGGGCCGTCAAACACATAAGCCCATTAGAACCGTAACCTCCACTAGGAAACCGGAGAAACCCACCCCTGACAGACCGTACCACTACACTGAAGTTCCACGGATATGGTATGATCTCCCGTCTTTATTGCTATCCAACGTCACTTCCCTAGCTAACAAGTTCGACGAGCTGGCAACTACAGTCAGGTCAGCCGCCGCGAGCGTCGTTGCCATATGTGAGGCTTGGCAAATTGTGCCTGAAACGTGTCATATTGAGGGATATCAACTCTTTCATCACCTTCGTTCATATAGACGCGGAGGGGGCGTTGCCCTCTTCTGTCAAGATGACATACGCCCGTCACGCCTGGATGTTCAAGTCCCAGCAGATGTGGAAGCATTATGGGTACGTGTTGTGCCACCAGCCCACCCGCGCCACACTGCTTCCATCATAATCTGTGTGGCATACCATCCGCCTCGCTCACCCACCAGAGACACTCTTATCAATCATCTCATTACCACCTCAGACCACCTCAGAGTTAGGTACCCATGTGCCAAGTTAGTATTATGTGGGGATTTTAATGAAATTGACACAACTGATATCCAGGACCAGCTATCACTATCACAAGTTGTGACCTTCCCCACACACGGTCAAAATACCCTTGACCTTATCTTAATTGACTTAGCGGACCAGTACCATCCACCTCAACCAATGCCTCCTATCGGGTGTAGCACACACTTATCAGTGCTCTGGTCCCCAGCTGCCACTCCCACTCAAGTACAGAGACCCTACATCAAGACCTACAGGCCGATTACTGACTCTGCAGTGCGTCTCTTCGGGCAGTGGATAGTTCACCATCTCTGGACTGAAGTAATTAGCGTGGATGACGTGGAAACCAAATGGATAGATTATACCAACACCACCACGGAAGCTCACCACCACTTCTTCCCCGAGAAGTCCGTCTGATCTCACCCAGCTGACTTGCCCTGGATCACACCTCGGATCAAAAGACTTATGCAACAGAGAGACAGAGCCTTTCATCTGAGTGACCACATCCGCTACAGGTCCCTTCGCAACCGAGTCATCAGCGAAATACGCACTGCAAAGAAGTCCTACTACCCAACAAAATTACAACACCTGAAGCAGACCAACATCAGTCAATGGTATGGTAAGCTTAAAGAACTCTGTGGACTAAACAATAAGACACACCCCCTCCCCTTCCTTAGCCATCTCACTAATGTTGACGCAGCTGAGCAAACAAATAACCATTTCGCTACTATATGCCAGACGCTCCCCCGGCTTGACACAACCACTCTCCCTGCTTACCTACCAGCCCCCCTTCCCACTGACTTAGCAGAAGAATTTGAAGTAGCAAAACGCCTGGACAAACTAAAATTAAAACGCTCTACCACCCCCATTGACTTACCAATGAAACTCTTCAAGGAGTTCTCCCCGGAGCTTGTTAAACCCCTATGCTCCATCATCAATGCTTCTCTCAGTCAAGCCAGATGCCCAGCTGACTGGAAGACCTCTTATGTATCACCAGTGCCCAAGTCAACCAGCCCACAATCCTTAAATCAGCTACGACCTATTGCAATCACCCCAATACCCAGCCTAATCTGTGAAAGTTTTGTGTTCGACTGGGCTTATGCTGATATTGCAGGAGTCGTAGACCCTCAGCAATTTGGCAACATGAAAACTTCCTCCACCACTCACTGTCTTGTCAGCTTTTTCGATTACATATACCGCCATCTCGAGAAACGAAAAACGTCTGTAGCTGTCACCTTCATTGATTTCACTAAAGCATTCGACCTAGTCGACCACAATATAATCATCAACAAAGCTATTGACCTTGGGCTTCGGAGAAGTCTTATACCATGGCTTACAGACTTCCTCAGTGACCGACGCCAAGCTGTACGCTTCCGAGGGGCTGTCTCCACCTTTCAGTCACTCACCTGTGGCGTCCCCCAAGGCACCAAGATGGGACCACTCTGCTTCCTTATGCTCATCAATGATGCCCTAAGAGAAACCCCTGCTCGCTGGAAATATGTCGACGACTCCACCATTGGGATCAGCGTCAACAATTCTGCTCCCACCTATACTTCCCTTCAGGATTTATTGAACAGTCTCCAAAACTGGGCCACCAACAACCATGTCACCATCAACCATACCAAGACCATGGTTATGCACATCAACCTCTCCTCCTACATTGTCCCACCTCCTTCCATTACTCTAGGTCCGAACACACTCCAGGTTGTAGATTCCACGAAGCTCCTCGGCGTCACCATAGACAACAAACTAAATTGGAAACCACACGTCAGTGAAGTTGTCAAATCCTCCAGTTTCCGTCTCCACCTCCTCCGCCGACTCAAGTCCCTCGGAGTTCCTGCACCCGAGCTCCTCAGTGTTTACACAACATTCATACTTCCCCAGCTCACCTATGCCTCCCCCACCTGGTCTTCCTCCCTAAATGCCACACAACGTAAACACCTAGAAAAAGTGCAAAAGAGGGCATGCAAGATTATTCTCTCCCCTTCCTACTCCACATATCAAGAAGCGCTTAACACACTGACCCTTTCGACTCTCACTGACCATCACCACGACCTCATCTGCAAATTTGGTAAGAAGCTTCTACACCATCCTCGACACCGGCTCCTACTACCACCTGAGATCCCTAGCCCGAGAATTGCTGTTCGACACCACAACCGCATCCAGCCCATACGTGCACGAACTGATCGCTATAAGAACAGCCCAGTCCCAACCATTGTAAAAATTATCAATAACTTGTAATAAACCAGTGTATTCACTCCCAGTAAACACTACTCCTTGCACTGTCACTATGTTGAAATGAACTGTAGTTTGAGCTTTTCCCCATCTAGTTATTATATGTCTTATTTGTGTCACTTATGTTACTTGTATATTATTTGTAATTCGAAACCCATTCCCCAAATATGTAACTGTATATTTTCAGCCTTCTGGCTGCCAAGCTCTTTCAATAAACCGTTAATTATTATTATTAATATTTGCAACCCTTACCACCACCAACACTATCAACACCACCACCATCACCACTACCGCCACCACCACCACGTCTCTCACCAACATCACCATCACAGGCCACCACCACGACCCTCACCACCACTACCACCACGACCCTACCACCAACACCACCATCGTCACCACCACGACAATCACCACCACCACGACTCTCACTATCACCACCACGACCACCGCCAGCCACCACCACCACCACCACGACCCTCACCACCACCATCACTATCAACACCACCACCACCACTACCGCCACCACCACCACGTCTCTCACCACCATCAGCATCACAGGCCACCACCACGACCCTCACCACCGCCACCACCACCACTACCACAACCCTTACCACCACCATCACTATCAACACCACCACCACGACCCTCACCACCACTACCACCACGCCCTACCACCAACACCACCATCGTCACCACAACGACAATCACCACCACCACGACTCTCACCACCAACACCACGACCACCGCCAGCCACCACCACCACCACCACCATCACGACCCTCACCACCACCACCACCACCACCACTACCACAACCACCACTTCCTTCACCACCACCATCACTATCAACACCACCACCACGACCCTCACCACCACTACCACCACGACCCTACCACCAACACCACCATCGTCACCACAACGACAATCACCACCACCACGACTCTCACCACCAACACCACGACCACCGCCAGCCACCACCACCACCACCACCACGACCCTCACCACCACCATCACTATCAACACCACCACCACCACTACCGCCACCACCACCACGTCTCTCACCACCATCAGCATCACAGGCCACCACCACGACCCTCACCACCGCTACCACCACCACTACCACAACCCTTACCACCACCATCACTATCAACACCACCACCACGACCCTCACCACCACTACCACCACGACCCTACCACCAACACCACCATCGTCACCACAACGACAATCACCACCACCACGACTCTCACTATCACCACCACGACCACCGCCAGCCACCACCACCACCACCACGACCCTCACCATCACGATCACTATCAACACCACCACCACCACTACCGCCACCCCCACCACGTCTCTCACCACCATCAGCATCACAGGCCACCACCACGACCCTCACCACCGCCACCACCACCACTACCACAACCCTTACCACCACCATCACTATCAAAACCACCACCACGACCCTCACCACCACTACCACCACGACCCTACCACCAACACCACCATCGTCACCACCACGACAATCACCACCACCACGACTCTCACCACCAACACCACGACCACCGCCAGCCACCACCACCACCACCATCACGACCCTCACCACCACCACCACCACTACCACAACCACCACTTCCTTCACCACCACCATCACCACCGCCAACACCACCACCACTGCCACTACCACCACCACCACCACGACCCTCACCACCACCACCACCACCACCACCACTACCACTACCACCACAACTCTCACCACCACCATCACTATCAACACCACCACCACCACGACTCTCACCACCACGACTCTCACCACTACCACCGCCACCACCACCACCACCACCACCACATGTATCAAGTGAAACATGTATATGGAGCAAGTAACAAATCACTAGATTACAAGATGTTGTAACCGCTAGATTAAGGTTAGGATATAAGTACCTCTGGCAGTATGTTCCTCAAGCAGATCTAAACAAGACTAAATGTAAAGTGTGTGGCCAGACATATAGCCACACACTTGAACACTACGTCCTCGAGTGTGTGAAGATAGAACCTTTTAGGGACAGGTCCAAATACACTGTGTGTGAAATGGCACAACACTTCATCTCTAATGCGCTACCGCTCACAGGATGAGTGTGGGGTGCACAATAAAGTAGCCGATGTAAGCGGCAAAATCAATCACCACCACGATCCTCACCACCACCATCACCCTCACACCACAACCATCACCACCACCATCACTATCAACACCACACTACCGCCACTACCACCATCACCACCACCACTCTCACCACCACCACCATCACCACCACCACCATCACCACCATCACCCTCACAGGCCACCACCACCACCATGTAATGATTGTTTATCAGACCACAGCTTACAGCCCAGAGAATTACAACACATATAACAGTAAGTAGATGCCCTCGTGGTAAGCCACATAAGTTGACACACCCTACAGTGACAGCAAGACCTGACCCAAGAGGGCAAGGCCACTAAGTACTAGAGTTAACCGTGCGATATGACCGTGTTAAAGAAACTACACCCGGTCAACACACACCCAGTTTAGTGTTAATTGGGAGAGGTCATCTGCCGGCTGGTGACCGCCAATATATAGGCCCTGCACCCCCTTCCACGGGCTTTCAGATCTCTTTCACGTCACTATCAACAGAAGACGGAGTCACACTCGTTACTAATTTGAGGTCGGGAGGGAGACTTCCCTCCTCAGCGCCGGGTCTCCAGCTAGCTGTCTCCCGCAGGAGACATAGTCCAGCACAAAGTTCAGCAGAACCCGCTGGGCCCCCCTCAGGTCACACGGGAGTCATTGTCAAAGCTATCCATAGGGTGAGTTACTTACAGTGGGAAGTGTATTCATTTTATGTTTGTGTCCAGGAGTCAGTGTCTAGTAACGCAAATATAATGTTCTAGTAACTTCGATATAATGTTCGCTTAATGTGTCTGTGTCATTTTGAGTGAATAATAATTAGCTGTACCATTAGAGTTGGCGTTTGAGAAGATTTCCCCAAAGATAATACCAAGAAAGTAACTAATCGGCCACGCTAGTAACGTCAATATATTAATGTGTCCATGCCATTCAGTTGAATAATAAATAGTTGTATTGAAAGAGGTGTTTATAAAGATTTACCCTAAGGTGTGTATTTACCTTACATTTAAATCCCCCCATTACAACCACGACCCTCACCACCACTGTAGTATCTTGCGTTATTTAATGGGAGAATGACAAGCACATGGTCGGTCTAGCTGGGCGTTTATTCTCTGTTCTTGGTTACAACGTGCCTGACACATTTCGTGTTTACACAAGCCTAAACACTTTCTGACTATGGTAAGAAGTAACAAAATATATAATATATATATTCAATAAAGGCAGCATATAAACATACATATATATAACACTATTTCTCCCTTTCAAAAGAGAGCATGGCTGCTACAAATCCTAAATAAACAAAACTTACAGAATTACATATGGCAGGGAAGAAGGGAATAGAACACAACAAATATAACTTCCTAACTAAACAGTTTTGAAAGGCCTGTTCACAATTCAGATAATTTAGAGGTCTAATTTATTTACAGGTCTCCTAACTCTGTTTGATCTTCTAGGACTATTCCCTCCATCAAGTTTTACAGGGGTTTCACTTGCACTCTGTGCATTATCAGTGACAGACATATCATCACTACAATCAGTTGACACAGTGAGTGGATGCTGGGAAACATCATCTTTGACATCATCATCATGATGATCATCTGAAACTGTGTCAAGTTTATCATCATGTCCAGGTGCTACATTCATCTCGTCATGTGCCTGAATGATGTGATCCACATGAACATATCTCAAAGACTTACCACATTTCACTAAATATGTCCTAGATCCACATACCTTGGCAATGACACCAGTTATCCACTTTGCATGTACATTGTACAGTACCATAACCTTTGGCCATGTTCCTAACTCTCATCCTATCATTTACCTTGAACACTCTTTCACTGGAACTCTTATCATGATACATTTTTTGTTGAGCTTGTTTCCTCTCTACAACTTCAAACAGACTTGGCTTAGCTAAACTTAATCTTGTTCTCAACTGTCTCTTCACCATTAACTCTGCAGGAGTACATCCTGTCACACTATGTGGCGTGGTTCCGTATCTGAGTAAGAAATTTGCTAGTCTGTGTTTCATTGATTTTCCTACAGTTCCTTGAATTACCTGCTTGGAAAGTGCTTCCTTTACAATTCTAACTGATCTCTCAGCTGCACCATTAGAGGCAGGATGATAGGGTGTACTGCGCACATCATTGTCATTCCTAAAAACCCCATTTAATTCATATTACGCTAAATAACATTCAAATCCACCGCGCTTGTAGAACCGCAGAAAACGGGAAACATTGATAAAGGATAACTCACCTACTCAATGCTACTAGACCATGTGTTGTATTGTACCCAGGTACAGTTATGTCATATTAATTGTATGTATTCATAGCATTAAGGAGAACTCAGGTTATCCATAAGATGAATGTTAAAGTCCAGTAGAGCCGGACTAGTGTACTGTAGGACTAAGTGTGGATCAGGGTTTGAAGGTCATATTATTTACGTCTGTGAGCGTGTAGCGAACATAACTTCCACAGATATCATATGAAAATACATGAGAACAATGATCTGGAAAATGGATAAATGTATCAGAACTATGTGAGGTGTGGGAAGTGACCCAGAAACTATACTTGAAAGGAAATATCTTGTATGCGTTGGTATGAACTTAATACACCTCGTATCCTCACGTGTCATATACCCACGACAGGTACAGTGATCAGAGAATCTTATGTCTGTGTTCAAATAGTGCAATGTGTGAGAGGAGGATCCCTCCTTACAGTTTTAAGTGAAGTTGATACACCCCCGCCATGAACCTTCAGCCTTTGTTTCAAGGCGCGTCATCTACCCACCGAGGGCGGTGTGCGCGTGGATATTATAACCCAATGAATTCATCCACGAAACTAGCAAACCAAGACCTTACCTTAGTGTGTAATTTAGGATTAAAATATATGTTTATGCGGCATGAGTGACAATATACCGAAAAGTGTTCAGGTGAGAACCGTAAGAAATAAAAGTAAAAATTAAAGATCGGAAACTGTAGGCCTATGCTGTGAGGAGCGGCGGACAATGCCCTCAGTATCCAACGTTCTACCATCACCGCAGGCCAGTGTCCTTGTGGGCTATATCCCGCCCTATAATTAAGGTTTATATATAGAAGTTATTACAGTTTAAAGCTTTGCCGGATATATAAGTGTAATAGTAATGTGTTAGGGGGTGGGATAACCGCCCGTCAGGCATTATTTCTGAGTATCCCCCGTTCTACCATCACCGCAGGTGCCATGCGGTCGGAGTGCCTTACTGCCCGGCAGCCATTATCCATATGAGCGTCCCAACAGGTGGTGACTACTCCCAGCTATGCCAATCCACTGTGAACCTGTGGATTTCCAGCACACCACTCCAAATGAATAGTCACAACTAAGGAGACCGTGAGAAACTCTGCGGTCGTCACTTGGAGCGACCTATAACACCAGGCGTAGAAATAGTGCTGATATGTCTCTAGGTGAAGCCCTCGTCTTTACCCACCGAGGGCGGTGTGCGAACGAGGTGCTTGTTGTGTATACCTAAAAGTCACAAGGAGTCCCATACTTGCAGGTATGGAGCGTAACATGTGTGTTGAGATGGTGCTACCATGTATGATAACCGACGGTGCTATATTCCATACAGGTGGAGCAGTCTGATGTGTTAAGGGATAGTGTAAGAAGGAATGACCGAGGTAAGGTGGTCACAGATTGTTATGCAATAAGTATGTGGATGACACGCCATTAATGTAAGTGTCTGGTGCCCATCTGGGTAACCAACATTTTCGTCGTTCTTCCGAGGAAGACCCATTCAGGTGTATGTTTTTTACCAGTATGCTTTATAAGGAATAAATTAATTAAGACATGTTATGGTTTCACCCTTCTTTCCCCTTATCGACCTGGTCAATGGAAAACCTAACCCAATGCCTAGTCCACTCTGCACACTACCTAACGAGCTACATGCTGTCCAGAGGGGGTCTGGTGGCAGCGACCCTTAGAAATTAAGAATAGAGTTAAGTATTTACCCTAAGTATTAACGACCCCAGAATCTGGCAGTGTAATGACCACGGTCTTACACGTCAGATAGCGCCAAAATCAAATGATTCATATTACGCTCAATAGCCCACAAACATGTAACTCGGCTTTCGTTTGAGTCCTCCATCTGAGGAGTCCGTTTTCTCATCACTTCAAGACACCTCAGCAGCAGTATAAGGGTGGGATCAGTACATGCTTTACACCGTTGAATCATATGAAGTTTTTAAACTCTAATGATTGGAATGGAAAACCATTGTCAGAAACTACCTCTTCTGGTATTCCATGTTCGGCAAATATTAATCTTAATTCATCAATGGTGCTACCAGCATTAGTGCTGTACATGTGCTTAACATCAATCCACTTTGAATGACTATCAATTAATACAAGAAATTTGCCTGTTCCCTTATCACAGAAGTTAATGTGTACTCTTTGGAAGGGACGGGAAGGCCATTTCCAGGTTTTCAAAGGTGTGCTGGGTGGCATACTCCCAACATTCTGACAAACAGAGCACTCACGTACCATCATTTCTATTTCACCATCCAGTTTAGGCCACCACACAAAACTTCTGGCCAGTGCTTTCATAGCACATATACCTGGATGTTCAAAATGCAGTTCATTCAAAATTTGCCCTCTAAAACACTGTGAAATTAACACTCTCATACTCCACAACACACATCCCTGTTCTACTGATAATTGACATCTCCTTAAATGATACGGTTGAAAGTCTAAGGATGGACAAATCTCTGGCCATCCATTTAGTGTATACTCCAGGACTCTTCCTAATACAACATCTTTCCTAGTTTCATGAGCAATCATTCCGGAGGTGACTGGAAAATCTTCTGCTATCATGGTTACAGCATAAACCTTAGGCTCTACTCCATCATTTGATCCACTATATGGCAACCTTGACAAAGCATCTGCATTGGAATGATCATCTGAACGTCTGTACTGTATCTCATAGTCATATGCCGACAATATTAAAGCCCATCTCTGCATTCTTGCTGCAGCAAGTGCAGAAACAGGTGATTTAGGACCCAAAATTGCCAAGAGAAGCTTGTGATCAGTTATTAAAACAAAATTCCTCCCATATAGATACTGGAGAAATTTCTTTACTCCAAATATGATAGACAAAGCCTCTTTCTCTGTTTGTGCATAATTTTTCTCGCATTGGGTAAAAGTTCTCGGGGCATATGCAATGGGTCTTTCTTCACCGTTATCCATTATGTGACTTATGACAGCACCTAATCCATAGCCCGATGCATCACAAGCAAGCTTTAGTGTTCTACCAGTATCATAATGGACCAAAACATCAGTACTAGACAGAGCAGCTTTACAATCTTCAAATGACTTCTGAGTTGCACTGTTCCATTTCCATGGTATCCCTTTCTTTAATAGTTCATGCAGAGGGGCTAAAACTGATGAAAGTCCACTCAAGAACCTTGAATAATACTGTATCATACCTCGGAAAGCTTTCAATTCACTGACTTTTTTGGAGCAGGTAAATTTACTATGGCTCCTACTTTATCTTTTACAGGTCTCAGCCCTTCTGCATTCACTTTGTAGCCAAGATAAGTTACTTCTTTAGCTGGGAATGAACATTTTCTCTTGTTGAGCCTGACATTGTGTGCCAACAATCTTTCGAATACTGTGGCTAGGGTTTTGACATGATTTTGGATGTCACTGTCAACAATAAAGACATCATCCTGAAAACATAACACATTGGGAAGACCCACAAGAATTTTGTCCATGATGCACTGAAATAACTTTGGTGCACTTTTAACACCATAAGGCAACCTTTTGAACTTATAAAATCCTTTATGAGTGTTGATGGTAAGGTACTGTTGACTTTCAGCATCAACAGAGACCTGAGCATATGTTTGGGACAAGTCTAGCTTAGTGAAAATGCTTCCACCTGTTAGTGCAGCAAACAAATTTTGAGATGTGGGCAAGGGATATTGCTCATCCTGAACAGCTTGAATAATGGTAACTTTATAATCACCACATAGTCTAACAGATTTATCAGCTTTAGGTACAATTACTATTGGAGCAGCCCAATTGCTCTTGGCGGTTTTCACAATAATTCCCTCACTAACAAGTCTGTCTAATTCCTTCTCAACCTCACCTTTCAATGCATAAGGAACAGGTCTGGACTTAGCATATATGTGTGTAACATCTTTGTCAATGGTGATATGAGCTTCATAACCCTTTATACCACCCTGTCCCTTTACAAATAAAATCTTGTATTTTTCAAGCAATTTCTCAAGACCTGGAATACTGTTACACATTCTAACACTAAATATCTCCTTCCAGTCCATCTTATTTTACACAACCAGTTCTTACCTAACAAAGTTGGTCTATTCACATAACTAGCTATAAATAATGGCAACTTTAAATTCTGATTTTTGTACTTTACCTCACACTCTAATTTACCTTCTGTGTTCAAAATCTCTCCAGTATAAGTTCTCAACTTTACACCTGAGTCTTTTAAGGGCACATGCGCAAATAGTTTCTCATACATATCTTTACTCATTATGGAGAAATCAGCTGCAGTATCCATTTCCATCGTTACAAGTGTGTCATTAATACACAAGTCCACATTATACCTATGTTTAACTTTCTCTTCACGACTGGTGTAAATAGTAAACACATGGGCACTCTCATCATTATCAGATGCAAAATTACTAACACTCTCATGAATACTGTTTTTCATTTCCACCTTCAATGGCATATGCTCTACCTTCATCACTTCTACAGAAGGAGCAATATGTCCAATACTTTAACAATTATATCATTTTGAATTCTTGAACCTACACTGAAAGCTTTCATGTTTCCCTCGGCACCTCTTACATTTTAAATCAGCATGTGTTCCTTGTTTTGTGGTATACTTATTCCTTTTAGCTACAGTTACTTTATACACTGAACCACTACTGCTAACTGTTTCACTACCAGCATTGGGAACAAATTCTCTGGTGTTTTTCTCATCCAATTCCATGCTTGTAGCTATCTGACATGCACTTTCAAAAGTTAAGTTAGTGGTGTTCATTAACTTATTCTGTATTTTTTCATAATTCAGGCCTATTACAAACCTGTCTCTTAGAGCTCGGTTCAAGAACTGTCCAAAGTTACAGTGAATGGATAACTTCTTCAAAGCTACTATATAATTACTTACTGATTCATCTTTACCTCTATCTCTGGTGCCAAATCTGTAACTTTCAGCGATCTCAAGTGGAGCAGGATCAAAATGTTGCTTCAGAATCTTGGTAATCTGAATCAGTGAGGAGTCCTTGGGTTTGTCTGGAGTAAGCAGATTGACCAGAGTAAAATAAACATTAGCTCCTACCTCTGTCAAAAAGATTGCTTTCCTTTTCTCTTGAAGGGCTTTCTTCTTCTGAGCATCACCACCGTCGTCCATTAATTCATTTGCCAGAAGGAAGAAGTCCATTCTCTCACAATATGATGTGAAATCTTCCTTCTCTGCATCATACTCCCCCAATTGTCCGATGTATCCACTGACGCCAGCCATGGTTGCTCTCTTCACTTAAATTCTCCAGGTTCAGAGTAGCCTTCCCTTCAGAGGTCACTATCCTCTCTTCAAGGACTTAACCAACACTTTGTGAATCCCTTCCTCGTCGCCAGTGTAGTATCTTGCCTAATTTAATGGGAGAATGACAAGCACATGGTCGGACTGGCTGGGCGTTTATTCTCTGTTCTTGGTTACAATGTGCCTAACACATTTCGTGTTTACACAAGCCTACACACTTTCTGGCTTTGGTAAGAAGTAACATAATATATAATATATATATTCAATAAAGGCAGCATATAAACATACACATATATAACAACCACCACCACCACAACCCTCACCACCATCATCATCACCACCTTGACCCTCACCACCACCACCACAACCCTCACCACCACAACGGCCACCATGACCCTCATCACCACCACCACCACTTCCACCATCACCACCACAACCCTCACCACCACGACCCTCACCACCACCACCACAACCCTCATCAACACCACCACGACCTTCACCAGCACCACCACCACGACCCTCACCAACACCACCATCACCAACACCACTGCCAGGACAAGAGGATGTATGCTAGAGTCAGGAAACAAGCAAAGGCAGAGTGTAGAAGGGCAGAAAAGGTGTTCCAGAGGCTGGTTGCAAGCGAGGTCAAGTCAAACCCTAAGGCGTTTTACCGCTATGCAAAGTCGAAATTAATAACGCAAGTCGGAGTATCAGACCTGAAAGTTAAAGATGGTAGTTATGCAGATTCTGACGAGGACAAAACTGAGGCATTAAACAGCTTCTTTTCCTCGGTGTTCACAAGAGAGGTTACTATTAACCTTCCTCGTTTGAGGACAAATGGTTCGACACAGCACTGACCCACATTATGTTCACTGAAGAGGTTATATGAATTAAGCTGTCAAAGCTAAAGGTTCATAAGAGTCCCGGCCCTGACATGATGCATCCCAGAGTGCTAATAGAGTTGTGCAGCGAGCTAGCCGAGCCCCTGAAAATCCTGTTTTGTAAATGCCTGGATGAAGAAAAGGTCCCAAGTGATTGGAAAGTGGCTTATGTGAGCCCTATCTTCAAGAAGGGCGATCGTCATCCCACGAACAACTATAGACCGGTGAGCCTGACCAGCATAATATGTAAAGTACTTGAGAGTATTATCAGAGATGCCGAGATGGAGCTTCTACTACGAAACAACCTTGTAAAGGATTGCCAACACTGTTTTATGCCGTGGTGCTCCTGCTTAACACAATTGCTCAAGGTATTGGAAATTTGGACCCATATTCTGGAATGGGGTGGTAATATTGAAAATATATACCTAGATTTGCCAAGGCTTTCGACAGTGTACCCTGTAGCGTACTGTCGTGGCAGGTTGTCAGGGTCTCTTATTTGGCCTCACAACGTACGTACATGAAATATATCCAACACTCAGGAATGAGGTAGAAATAGAAAATCACAGTGTTTCTCGTATATATATTGTTGCACAGCACAGTGTTAAAGAGATACTAAGTCGGGCGAAGCTTGCTCAGAGTTCCTATAGGGCGAGGAGCTTTCTGATGGAGCGTGTGTATGGAGCTGTTGAGGGCGGTTGCTTGTTGGTGGCGGTAAGTAGAAAGAGAGCGATGAAGGCCAGGTGAGGTCTTATATAACCGCGGTAGGCGTGGCTTGATGGAAGGCCCCCGCTTTGTTCGGCGTCGCTGTGTGAGGGCGCGGGTTCCCTCTCTGTATCTCTACACCACTCTCATCTCACTTACTTCTCTTAGTCTTACTCTTACTCAGTTCCGTCACCTATTCTTTTGGTAGCATGGACATTCTTTTGGTAGCATGGTCATTCTTTTGGTAGCATTGTCGAAAGCCTAGGCACATGGGTATGGTAATTCTGGTATCAAGTCACTTGGATGGAGATAAAGGTAAAACACTGTGGGAGAAAGGAATACACCTAAAGTACTCTAAGAACAAGTTTATTTATATGCAATCAATGGGGAAAGATATTGTATTAATCATATAACTACCAGGCTCAACTCCTGGGCTTATTGCAGACTCAGTACCTACATTCTTAATCTTACTCACAACATTACTGGTGTTACAGTACATGGCACTCATTGTAGATTATCTTACTCAACATATACGTTAATACTGACACTAGCATATACAGTACAGTAGGGTGTGTCAATTTAGGGGGTGAACTGGCTAAATTGAAAATCGAGTAATTTGGTAGCAATTTATTGTAGTCTTTAAGCATGCAAAACAATATTCTGGCATAAATTTTTTTTTATAATAAGTCCTACCTACATCAAATGGATTTTTAAATGTACATATTTGTGAATTTATAACATCACCAGCGTTTGCACACATGTTACTGTTTCAAGTTTCAAATTATTATATTTTATTATCCGTAGTCTATTTGAAAGTAACCAATGCCTTCATACTCTCTTTGCTTTGGTTTCTTGTCATCAGTAGTCTGCTTGCTATTTGTGCTTTGATGTAACCTTCTCGCCTCTCGTGGCTGTAAACATGGCCCGCTGCTTCTGTGACCATTTTCACACATCTCTCCACACTTTGAGTGTGGGAAGGCCACTTCGGCACCTGCATTGGAGTCTCTTTAAGGTTTCTCAATTCTTGGCTAGTTAGACTTGTTGTCAATGGTGGCTCTAAGACTTCCAAACTCAAGTCAACCAATTCTGACAATTTGGTGGCATTGACGTTTATTGGGGGAACTTTTCTTGAATGAAACGAACAGTCTCCCAACTGGTCGTCATCTATTAGCGTTCCTCTAATCTTTAGAATGACTTCTACAGCCTCGGTTCGGAGATTGGTACATTGACCGCAAAGCATTGCTTGCAAAACTGCTTCTGATCGAGCATACCAAGCGGTCCTTCTTGCCACAGGTAACACGATGTCCCTCACTACCTTCCTCTGTGTTCTTACTAGCTGCAATTGAAACAAAAGGTGATTGGGCCCATCCACCCACATAGGATTAAGTTTCACACTAAACCACTGGGGAAGATAAACTCCAATAATAGATTCAACAATTTACCTCAAATTCTTCAGCACTTTGCCCTTCAATTCGTGTTTGGAAATCCAAATCCTGCAGAAACGAAGAGCTGTAGTTAACCAACGGCTGTGACTGACAGGTCCAATCTCCAAGAGAGCCAATGACTGAGGCACTTCTCCTGATCTTATTGCTTGGGCAATACGATAAGCATAGGATTGATCTGTGCTGAGATCTTTGATGACTCCTTCAGACAACGCCGGAAGGGGAGGGCCAACTTCGACCTTTGGAAAGGTTGTATTTATTTCTAGTTGAGTTCCTTCATCCAGCATGATGCCAAGGGGACCTGACCACTTGTTGTTGCTCTTTGTAGGACCATCAAGTTCCTGGATGAGATGACGAAGAGGTAGCTCGCCTGTATGTAAATCACATACAATCCAAACAAGTCTTCTTCCTAGTTTTTTCTCTAAATGCGTCATTACACCCCCCTGCCATCTGGTGTTCACTGCAGTTGAATCTCCACCAACAGCCTGCAGTGAACTGCCAAGTCCTCTCTCCTGAACCCAACATAAAATATGATCAGCAATGACCTCTTCATGTTTCTTCCCTACTACTTCAGTTTCGGGAGCAAAGTGAAACAAAAACCGACCACCAGGCTCAGAATAGACAGAGTAGTGTTCTTCTTTGATGAGACCTGGAAACTTTCTGTTCACTCCCTCTACTTCTAGCAAAACTTTTGTGTCATCTATTCTTCCATCAAACAAAAGACAGGAGAGCCCTCCCTCGCTTAAATCTTTTTCATGCTGATCAGATATTTCCTTCATTATTTTTTCTTGTGCTCTTCTAATTTTATTATGATCTATCACCAAAGATACATCCTCTCGGCTGATGAGGCCTGCATCTATCCAAGCGGCAGTTGCAATTTCTGCAGCCTCACGAAGTCCAGCATGGTGGCGAATACTAGCTAAAGCAATGTTTGAAATATTTCTTGTGTTGTATTTCATTTTCTTTGGTAAAGGTTCAGATGGCTCTTTGGAACTATCATCTGATGTTGCTTCCTGTTCATCAGAAGAACTATCAAAGAAGTGATAAACATCTTGACACAGCTCTTCCTCTCTTTGGATGGCTTCTTCACTCTTCATTTTCTTCTTTTGTTCCCTCTCTCGGATTTGTTCTCTCTTCTTGGCATTAGCAATCTGCTTCTTTGTTTCTGAATAATCTATTGAACCCATTTGCATACTTCCTTGGCCTTCTGCCTTTGTCCTCTGTGCCTTTATAAATTCAAGCTCTAAAACAGGGATCTTCTTTTCACGAGGACAACCACAATCAATGTGGGAATTATTTTCTCTCTTACCTGAGTGAGAACAGTTGGATTCAGAACATAATTGTATGGAGCACTTGCAGGTCAAAATGTCAAACAGAGTATCAAGTGTGTGCAGAAATTCATATTTCCTGGCCAAGTTTCCTTTACCAAGTGATGTTTCAACTGCTTTGTGCCATAATTTCGTTAGTTTTAGCTCAATAGTTCGACACTGATTAATCACAGGTGGTTTGAATAGTGCATTAGCTTTTGTCCATTGATGCAGAAGAAGGACTATCATGTCATTTATGAGTTCTTTATCTGTATAGTTCCTTCTGTCCTTTGCATTTTTTTCTCGAAGGAGAAACCCTAATCTTAGCATGTCTCTCACTGTTGGAAGTTCTGATACAGGAAGCTCCTTCCCTTTACCAACTAGCAGGCTCAAGTGGGTTGACAACTGACTTCTTGTCTTCAATTTTGACATCTTCACACTATCTGACAAATAGAAAAATATTTCAATGTTTCATAATTCAATTGTTGTTTCAAAAAATATCAATTTGTTTATCAAAAATGCTGTAACAGAAATAACATAATAATTTCTTAGAACATAATGTTTTATACAATGATATAAGTAACTGCGACAATCAATATGCCCTACTTACAATAATTAAAATGTAGAATTCGTCTGGTAGAGTAGGTGCAAGTGCAATGAGAGCAAACCACCGTCTATGATATCTAGAAGGAGAGTGAGCCGGGCGCCTTATCCTCACGCTTGGTACAAGTCAAAACAAGAATTAAACTGTCCCACACGGAGAGCCTGTTCATGTTCATGTTCTGACATGCATATTGTACACAAGCTATAGAACCATAAAATACTCCATAATCCATATGCTTACATGAGATTAGTTAATATCAAGTGAATAATTCTAATCAAGTCTCATTAATTTGTTGAAATACTGATATTTGAAACTTTAAGGTATAATTGATGTAGGTGAGGGTTATTTCAATTCATTTTTGTTTGCTAATCTCAAGTTTAGACATAAAGAGGCACAATATTTTGACTACCAAATTTGATTTTTAACATGTTGACAAAATTGACACACCCTATTATACAGGGGTCCACTTCCCAACATGGGATAATTATTTCCATCTAATTATCCCTAACATACATGTCACAACCCTTTCTGTGGACATACACTTCCAAGGAGCAGCCCAGGGTAGAGCGCTGGGGCTCACGACTGTTGTTATTGTGGGGTAGTCAGACACATGGCGAGTCTGGGGTCTGGCCCAACGAAGCAGTGGGGCACATTAAGCAGGCCGCATCTGTGCCATCGTTTCGTATATGATCCCTGTTGGTCATCTACTACATCCGAGGCCGTTGTTGAATGGTTGCAAGAATCACAATGGGATCTGGAGAAACATGCAAGCAGCGTCAGGGAACATGACAACACAAACAACTCTCTTGTCTAGACGACAGACGTATTTACGTTATATTACTTCTACACTGGGTGAATGACAATTCAACTGTTAAATTATGAACACTGGTGAACACTGATATTCACCACAATTGACTGAATTAACTGAATGGCTACACAAAACATACCTGGAAAAACATTGGAAGCAGCTTCAGGGAACTCTTTCCTTCGCTCGTCTTGGGGTATATATATATACCCCTGAGTTGCCAGTGATCGCTACTCACGCAATGACAATAATTACAAACAAACTAACTGTTACTCATTCAAAGACGACCCTCAGTTGTTAGGTTCTGAATAATAAGTTCTATATACAGGAGAGAACACAAACACCTGTATAGTTTTGTAGGTTCGGTTTACTGGATAAGAGGATGTACACAAAGGGGAGCAGCACTCTCCCCGGCTAGACTCCTTGATCAACTGCTATAGACGACGTATGGCAAGTGATACATTAGCAGCTTCCATACGTCGCCAGGCACATTAATTAGGCATGTGGGATATGGTAATAACATTGCCACACGCTGCTAGCTACATAAATGGAGCACATATATAATATACATACATAATATATAATCCAGCATACATAATATACATACACCTCCCTCCCCCCTATACGCTCATAGCAAAGTCTTAAGCGGACCTTTTCTTTTGGATCCGTTCTGAGCGTCGAGGGACTTCATCACTGGGAAGGGTATGGGACTCAACACTGGTGGCGGGGCCAGCAGACGGCATTGTTACGGGTCGGAGAAAACGGCGGTTCCTCCACCACACACGACCACTGGGTAACCGCACCTGGTAGTCCCGTGACCTGCCGAGACCCATGACTACGCCTACTTTGTCCCAACGTAGGGAGGTCGGGTCCTGAACACGGACTTGGGTGCCGACACTCAACCTGGGGAGAGAACGGGCATGGTCGTTGTAGCAGGCGACGACGTCCTGAACACGTTCGGCGGCTCGGCGATCACAATCCTCTGTCTTGGCCTGCCACTCCTTGGAGAAGGATTGAGGGTGAGCAGGGACACAAGAACGAAGGGGGCGTCCATACAAAACCTGGGCAGGGGAGCGTCCGGTGTAGTTAGGTGTGTTGCGGAGTTCAAGAAGACCCCTGTCGAAGGCCTCGCAGTCAATGTTCCCAGAAGGGGCCACCTTAAGGATGAGGTGCTTCAGGGATTTGACAGCAGCCTCAGCGTGGCCGTTGGACTGCGGGTAATGGGGCGATGACAACACATGCCGGACTCCCCATCGGTCAAGGAACACAGCAAAGTCCCGGCTTGTGAACTGAGGCCCTCCGTCGGTTCGCAGGCGTACAGGAACGCCCACGTCACGGAAGTAGTGGCGGAACTTGCTGATGGTGGCGGCAGACGTCGTGTCATTACCGCACTTGATGACAACCGGCCAACCAGAGAGACGGTCGACGATAACGAGGAAGGACTTTCCTGACACACAGAAAAAGTCGGCCGACACAGACTCAAAGGGGCGGGTGGGGTTGTCGTCACTCATAAAGGGTTCCTGCTGCTGGCTGGGTTGTAATACGTGGCGGGGCTTACACACCTGGACAGCATTGGAGATGTCGGGGTCGATGCCAGGCCGGAACACAGTCTGTCTTGCACGCCGTTTGGTGGCCTCGGCTCCACAGTGACTGTCGTGGAGGCGAGCCAAGGCGTGGAGACTTGAAGCAGCAGGGACAACTACCGAAGGAGAGGTGTCACTGGCCAGAGGTAGGGGTAGGGCGGCAGCAGGGTAGTTGCTGCTCCCTTCGTGCACCCTGTTGGCGTGTTTTACCTCGAGAATCGGTGTTGGGAAGTCCTGGGAGATGATGGCCAACTCTTGGCAATGTCTGTAGGACAGCAAAGGAGTCGGGACGCCATTATGCACATCAATCCAGGCTTGACACGACCTGTTGCCAAAGGTGACGTGTGCATAGAGTGAACCTAGGGCCGGGGTCATCTGTGAACCATCTGCCATAAAGCGGAGATCCTTGGGGGGCGGTCCTAGATCACTTGGAGAGAGCCCCAAGCATTGCAAATGCTGGGGACCGATGACTGTAGCATCAGCGCCGGTGTCGGGCAACATCTGAAGACGGGATGACACACCGCCGTAGGTCACGATGACGCTGATGTACTGGGGGACTTTGGTCCTGGGACGCGGGGGGGAGCACACATTCCTAATGTGGCTCGAGCGTTGTCAGGAGTCGTCGTGCCTCTGATTGGAAGACTGTGGGCGGCCCTCTCTGGTGGAAGGGGGCTGAAGCTTCCGCCGACGCGGTCCTTTGGGTTTGTTGGAAGGGCAACACTTGTCATAGTGGCCCAGACGACCACACACATTGCACTGGACGCGTTTGGCTGGGCACCGTACTGTGAGTGACCAGTGGCCCTTACGGTCACAACTGTTGCAGGTAGACTGAGCAGCTGGACACACCTGTGTTCCGTGCTGCTTACCACAGTTGTTGCAAAATAAACCGGGCGTGGACGTGGTGGGCGAAGGCGTAGGAACAGACTTCTTATCCTTCTTGTACCGGGACACAGCGCGTACAGCTGTAGGGGGAACACGGATGGCAGAGGTGGCACACCTGGCAGCCTCATAGGAGCGACATATCGTCAACACCTCCTTAAGAGAAGAGGAAGAGTCGAGGGAGGTGAGGCGTTGGACAAGTTCCTCGTCCTTAACACCCATCAGGATCACCTGCCTCAACTGGGTCTCCTCGCACTGCTGGTGGTGGCCTGGACATATATCTACCTCTTCCGAGGCTCTCTTAAGATGCACGTAAAAGGCATCATAAGACTCACCCTCCATCTGTCTGCAGCTAAACAATTCCCTCCTGCGCAGAGCTTCATTCTGCTGTCCTTTGATGTGCCGTTGTAGAACGTCCAGTACCTCCTCTACAGACAGCGAAGAGGTTGGGGGTACCTGCAACGTATGTTCCAAGACACGCTGAATTTCCAAGGACAGGCACATAGGCAGCTGGATGAGTTGTTTAGGCTGTGACAAACTCTGGAGATCCACCATTGTAGAATAATCAGTCCACCGTCGCCGCCATTCACGAAAAGTCTGGAAATTCACATCAGGCTTCAAGATGGGCGGTGTTTGAGCTGCTGCTTTAGGTGGGGCTGGGGGGTGTGAAGGAAGCATGGATGAGGTATCTGAACCAGTCAGTACCGAGGCAGTGTTAGAGCCAGGGGCTTGGTTAACAGTGAGGCGAGATATCAAGGCTTCAAACCGTTCACTGTCTTCCAATCTCCGTTGGTTGTCTCGTTCTGCCTCTGCTTGCCTTCTGTGCTCATCCGCCAAACGTCTGTGGGCTTCATCCTCGCGTTTCTCATCTCTCATAAACTTCAGTAAAGCAATTATCTCTGGAGACAACGCTGAATATTGAGGTGAGGGACTGCGCGATGTGGGGGCTGGAGCGTCGTGGCCGGCCTGGTCATCCATCTCTGCGGGGCTATCACCCGCCTGACTCATCCAGACGCTGGGTCCACGGCTACGTAAGGCTTGAGACATAACTACTTCATCTGTGTACTATGTCTTAAATCAGTGTTGACCGGTCAGCCCATCGTATCAACAAGATTTCAGACAAAAAATTAATTAAATACACAGATAAGTAGGTTATATATATAAAATATATATAAGGAAGCCGCGCGGTCAGCGAGTGTTAGTACATGTATGTGCGTGTCCTGGGTGGGTAGAGCGTCTCGCCCCAGCTGTGAGGGGGGGTGGAGGCGGCGCTGTGAGGGGGTGGAGGGAGAGGCGCGGCGACTCCCAGTCAGTCCAGTTACCCTCAGGACGCGGTCAGAGACGGGTGCACTGAACTCTACTCCTTACAAATGCCCAGAACGTGCCGTATACCTTGGGAATCCTTTAGAACAAGGTCACACATGAATGGCACGAAACACACAATGCACTAAACACTTCACAGAAAATCACTGTCACTGACACTGCTCAAAGTTGCTGAAATTCTTCGAGGAGAGGTGACGCGCGGGAGTTGACCCAAGCGAGAGTCCATAGCCGGCTTTCCACAAGCTTTGCACTTTCACTCGTAATTATCCAGTAAGATCGGATCACTGCGCCATGTTAGGTTCTGAATAATAAGTTCTATATACAGGAGAGAACACAAACACCTGTATAGTTTTGTAGGTTCGGTTTACTGGATAAGAGTATGTACACAAAGGGGAGCAGCACTCTCCCCGGCTAGACTCCTTGATCAACTTCTATTGACGACGTATGGCAAGTGATACATTAGCAGCTTCCATACGTCGCCAGGCACATTAATAGGCATGTGGGATATGGTAATAACATTGCCACACGCTGCTAGCTACATAAATGGAGCACATATATAATATACATACATAATATATAATCCAGCATACATAATATATCAGTTGACAAAGGTCTGGCGAATTACTTGAGTTGATTTACACAGACTAATTCAAGATTGAGCTTCCCAGGAGAAAGTGGAATAACAACGCATTGACAACTGTCTTCACAAAGGTGGGACTCTGGGAGGGAAAAACACGTCTTCTCAGGGGTCGCTAACTCACTCATGTTTTGCGGGCGTGGAGTTTAATAAGAATCATTAGTTAAATAGATCAACAGTCAACGTGACCATGACAGCTGGTTACCTGACCCTGACCACGAGGGATACGCCGGCAGATTCACGGGGGGTCGGCCAGTCAGCCACACATGGCGTTTGTAGGGGAGGCCTCCACTACAACCCCAGGAAAGGCTGAAAATCAAACTGGAGGGGTACGAAATTCGGGTAAATGTCCTAACGTGGATAGTAGACTTTCTACATGACTGCAAGCAGTGTATAGTGATTAATAGCATGAAATCATTATCTGTACCTGTCACAAGCGGGGTACCACAGGGCAGTGTAATGGGCCCACTGTTGTTTGATTGTTTCATAAATGACATGCCTGACGTTGTACACTCCTCCATACAAATGTTTGCCTATGACGCCAAGTTATTTCGGGAAATCAAGAACAATGCAGACTGTGAAGAGCTGCAGATGGATCTCTGTGAGCTCCAAGAATGGTCGAAGAAATGGTTGCTGAGACTCAATGTCACACAGTGTAAGAGGATGCACCTGGGGCATACCAACGGTAAGGAGGTGTATCATATGTCCCATCCGGATCAAGAAACTGCACTATTTGAGACTGAATGTGAGAAGGACCTAGGTGTGTATGTTGACAATGAGCTGAAGTTCTCGGGCCATTGTGAGAAGAAGGTAAATCACGAAAATAAATTATTGGGTCTTATAAGAAGGTCGTTCAGATATCTAGACGGTCTGTCCCTCGTCACGATCTTCAAGAGTGAAGTGCTTCCCCATCTGGAGTACTGTTACCCCGTTTGGTCCCCGGGATATGCAAGGGGCTGTCAGTTGGTTGAAAATGTTCAAAGGAGGGCCACCAGACTGGTGCCTGCCCTTCGGCACCTCAACTACCACAGAGAAATTGGAGCGCCTGAACTTGCCTAGCTTATACTACAGACGGGCAAGGGACGACCTAATTGAGGTGTGTAAGCATATCAAGGGGCACTACTCAGTCGAGTGTCCTTACTTGGAGCTGGCGGAGGCTCACCCCACAAGGGGTCACAGCTCAAGATTGAAGAAGCCACAGGTCCAGAAAACTGCGAGGGCAAACTTTTTCGGAATGAGAGTTGTGAACTCTTGGAACAATCTACCGGAAAATGTCGTGACGGCACCGAGTGTGAGCTCTTTCAATACCAGACTTGACCAACATTGGAGCAGGTTCAGGTACATTCAGGAGCCGGTGCATGCTCAGTACTTGCCAACAGTGCATTACAGAGACGTGACCGATCGCCCAAGCGGCTAACGAGCCGATCAATTGTTGAAGAGGATAAAAGAAAAGGAGAAGTAACAGAGACGTGACCGATCGCCCAAGCGGCTAACGAGACAATCTGTGGTGAAGAGGATAAAAGTAAAGGCAAGCTCGTTCAGCTGCTGGAGACATCTCATCTTACGAACGTTGGTACTAATCAGGTGAGCACATTTAAGATAATTTATTAAACTTTTTAGTAGTTATATAAGTGAAAATATAAACTGGGGACGTTCTTACCTAGAAATATTAAAGTTGATAGAGGCAAATTTCACTAGGAGGGCATTGTTACAAGGATGGTAACATTACATACAAAAAGACCTTTGATACAGTGGATAATGATATGTGAAATACTGCAGGCTCTAATTTTTCATCACCAATTACAGTATTTCGTTTTGGTAAACTTCCATTTGGCTGAATTAGGTGCTAAAAGCTCACTGGGAGATGGAGTTTGATTATTTAATGATAATGTGACTTAAGCATATATGATACAGTATTTTGGCTAATATAGAGGACTTCACAGCAGCTTCCCCGTCTCAGTAATAGTAAGTTCGCCCTCGGCATGTGATAAGTTATGCTAGATTAGGTTAAGATTAGGTTAGGTTAACTTAACTTTAACTTATGAATAAAACTTTTTGAGACATTTGTCATAAATACGATCGTCTCACCATAAAACATTGAAATTACGGCGTTTATAAATTAGTTTTCTGTGAAAAACACAGTTTTTAACCCATGTCAATAAAAGCCATTTCCTATTATTTTATGCATTATTGTACATTAGTTATATTTGAAAATTACACTGGAAACCTTCGAAAATTTATATTTCCCGTGTATGTAACTAACAGGCTTTCCACAAGTATTTGTATTTTGTAAAATCTCGTCCTCCCCAATCAAATGGACTAATAAATCACATTCTCTCTGCGATCTCGGACTTGCCCTTGATTGGGAGGCAAAAATGTCCATGATGAAAGCGCAGTACTCTTAATTTTAGCGCCAACGAAGGTAAACAAACACACACGAGTAAGACGACCCATAATGCATCGGCGAAGTGGACAGTATTACCAGACCTACCCTACTTGGTTCCACACGAAGGGGAAGAGATTCGAGCAATTAAAAATACCACTTGAAAGAACAATCTCTTCAAGAAGACTCTTCGTCAGAGAGGGAAGATGTTGTTTGATATACGGATTTAGTTTTACTTGTTATTACTGTTACTTTACTGCTGTTATTTTGTAATTTCTATTTGTACCTTACATTTTATATACTTACACTTTTATGAATGAAAAACGATTGAATGAACTGCAATAGAAGTGATTATATTAATTACTTACATTGCTTTGCATTTATTTGAAGGTGCACTGTATAACACTGTTGTTTTACAGCGCACCTTCACTGTATAACACAGTGAAGGTGCACACTTAAGACAGTTTTCTTATGGACTATCCCAAGAGTAAAACTGGTGATATATTTATTTTCTATTATTTTTCAATCTTCAAGAAGAATCATTATTACTCATGTTAAAGTGTATACAACAAAAATAATGTTTTAATTTTACTCAATAAAGTGTGAATGACCCACTCTAGTAATTATATTTTTAGTATACAGTATCCTCTTTATCCATTGTACTTGAACATTTATTTTTACTTTTCCACTAAGTATAGGGATATAGGAGAATTTTTTGCCAAGATATTGGGGTATTTCGGTCAACAGTGGCTGGCAACACTGGTTGGTAACACTGACGGTCAGCCACATTTAACAACAACAAGCATGGTCCTGGTAGTCTTGTGTATTTTTGTTCATGTTCTCATTTCAGTTTAATTTGTGGGCCTCCCAACATCCCTCGGGGTGAGTTAACATTATGTGTGTATGGCCTTGTCAACTATATGTTATCATGGAAGCAACACTTCCACAACATTACTAAAGTTGCCTCCCGAAAGCAGGGAATGCTGTACTGATGCTGTAGCTACAGTACTTCACCTGCGGTCCGACTAATTACCCAAATGTACCCAAATGTAGCCGCAATGAAGTCAAATAATGGTCTTACATGAATAAATAGGACTGCCAACCACTTCTCGACTAGTATTTGGAGTCACAAAGTCACAAAAAAATAGGAAAACTGAATTTAAACTGAGTTAATAGATCGTGTGCTTGCACCGAGGGAACGAGTAATTACCCAAATGTAGTTGCAATGAAGTCAAATGACGGTCCTACAAGCGTAAATCGGGCTGTGAATCACTTCTCGATTATTATTTAGTGTCATAGTCACAAAAAATTGGTAAACTTAATTTAATCCGAGTTGGGTTAGGTTATGTTAGGTTAGGTACATACACTCGATCTATTAACTCAGATTAAGTTAAGTTTACCAGTTTCTTGTGACTGTGTGTCACCAAATACTAGTCGAGGTTAGGTTAGGTTTGGTACATACATTCTATCTATTAACTCAGATTAAATTAACTTTACCAATTTTTTTTTGACCTCGTGACACCAAATACTAGTTGAGAAGTGATTGGCAGTCCGATTTATTCATGTACGACCATTATTTGACTTCATTGCGGCTACATTTGGGTAATTGGTCGGACCTCTTCACCTGAGCATTTGCTTTAGGTTTTGATTTTTCCTTATAAAAAAAGAACTCTTACTTTTCGTTATCCACCCATCACCTTTTTCCACAAGAAAAATATATTTTTCCGCTACTTTTCTTGCTGTTTTAGATAATTCTGATATCCTTGGGGCAAATAAATTTTTTTTTGTTAGGTTTGGTTAGATTTTCTTGCTGTTTTAGATGATTGTAGATGTCAGAATCATCTAAAACAGCACGAAAACTAGAGAAAAAAAATATTTTTCTTGTGGAAAGAGGTGATGGGTAGACAACAAAAAATAACCAAAAGAACATTTTTCACATACTTCAGACGGATACACCCTATTTCGTCACCATTCAATTTCGTCACTGACCCTGTTTGTCACCAAAACCCCATTTCGTCACCAACATCAAATCGTTTCGTCACCACTAAAAGTCTCTGGTATTACATTATTGACAAATTGTAAGTTATTGTTTTACATGAATAGAAATTATACATGTATACAGACGACGCAGGAAGTATTGTGTTATTATCATACATGAATATCAATTATTTTACAAAGAAAACGATTCAATGTTGGTAAATAAACAAAATACAGAACAAATGAAGGTGATTTGGCACCAGCTCATGAACCACCGAGCAGTGAGATGATTGCAAGCTTATTAACAATGTTAGAATTTTTATTATTTTCGTTTTTTATAAATTGTATTAGTGTTTTTTATTATTTTCCATCCCAAGCAACAGTTATTTTCGTGTATATATTACTTTTATCCTCTTCACCACTGATCGGCTCGTTAGCTGCTTGGTTGGCCTGTGCAGTGTGCATGGCAGCTCCTGTCGAGAGTTATTACCACTCTATCATCCATGAATCTATCTAGTCTCCTTTTAAAACTTTCTAGCATTCCAGTACTTAATGGACAGTTGCTAAGCTTGTTCCACTCGTCAACCACCCTATTTGTGAACCAGTTCCTTCCTATCTCCCTCCTAAACCTAAACTTATCCAACTTAAATCTGTTGCTACGAGTCCTATCCTGCTCAGATATTATAAGAACTTTATCTATATCCTCTTTATTGATTCCTTTCACCCACTTAAATACAGTGATCCCTCGGTTAATGAGCGCCTCGGTTAACGAGATTTCAGTTAATGAGTTACCTCCCATAAGATTCATAACTTCGGTTAACGAACAATCCCTCGGTTAACGAGTTTCTTACGAGCTGACCACAACAAGTTTTTGCTTGCACTTGGCGGTCAACCAGCTGTAGTATTAATCCGCCAATACATTAATCGGTTCTTGGGATTAAATTCCTTACTATTTTAGTAAATATCAAGAAGTTTAATATTAAATTTTTTAGTCATTTTAACAATTATTGAACATAATTAAAGGTAAAGTGACTAGTTTTATGCGCGCCATCCAGCCTCTCATCACACCATACAGGCGTCAGTCTTTGTGTCTTTTCAGTGGAGGTAACATCTTGCTTGAGACTCTCTTCAACTAAATGCTTTTTTCTGTGTTTGTAAGCAAATTATTGGTCATTTTGAAATTTATTTTAAATATTGACAATATATAATGCAGTGCAGTGTTGATTTAAAGAAAATAATCTTGAATTACACCAAGAGAACTAAAATTTTATGGGTGAAATGGCGCCATGGGGTGACTTCTCTTCCACCCCAATGCCTTCTCTTCTCCCTTCTCCTCCACCCCCCATTCTAATTCCCATCATCATCCAGGAGCCTTCTACATACACACCTCAAAGTAAGTGTACTTTTCTACATTTTTTGTCCGAATTTAGGCAATTTTCAGTGAGCTGGAACCAATTACCCAAAAACCCATTGAAACAATGGTTTCGGTTAACGAGTTTTTCGGTTAACGAGCAACCTTCTAGAACGGATTGTGCTCGTTAACCGAGGGACCACTGTACTTCTATCATATCTCCCACACTCTTCTTCTTTCTAGGAATGCAAGTTTAGTTTCTTTAACCTATCTTGATATGGAAGGTTTTTAAGTCCCGGAATCATATTCATCATTCTTCACTGCACCGACTCCAGTGAATTGATATCCATTTTATAATAAGGGCACCAGAACTGAACCGCATAATCGAGGTGCGGCCTGACTAACTTGAGATATAGTTGCAATAAGACCTCAGCACTCTTATTACTTACAGTTCTAGATATAAAACCTCATACTCTGTTTCCTTATTTTGAACATTAATGCACTCTTTTCTAGGCCGTAGGTCTGGGCTTACAGGTACCCCTAAGTCTCTTTCACAAGTCGACTTCTCTAGGTTGATGTTGTTAAGGCTGTATACATTATAAGTATTTGTTCTTCCAATATTAAATGCACTGCACTTGCTGATGTTGAATTTCATTTGCCATTTTTCTGACCACTCCTGCAGTTTATTTAAATCCTCCTGTAGTGCATTTGCATCCTGCCCTGAATTAATCTGCTGCCCTATTTTGGTGTCATCCGCAAACTTGCTCATGTCACTCCTGATCCCAGTATCTAGATCGTTTATGTAGATTATGAACAAGAGTGGGCCCAGTACTGACCCCTGGGGAACCCCACTCGTTACACAGTCTTACTCAGACTTAACACTATCTACGTTGACCCTTTGCGTTCTATCGGTGAGTCATGATTTTATCCAATTTAAAACTTTCCCCTCGATACCATGAGCCTGAATTTTTCTCAGAAGCCTCTGATGCGGTACTCTGTCAAACGCTTTGCTAAAGTCTAAGTAAATAACATCGTAATTTTCATCATTATCTACTACCTCGAAGACTTTCCAAAAAAATGTCAGCAGATTTGTTAGACAAGATTTTCCCTGTGTAAACCCATGTTGAGAGTCGTAGATTAATTTGCTTTTCTCTAAGTGCGATCGGATGCTATTTGCTATAATTGATTTAAGAAATTTCCCCACTACTGCCGTCAAACTAATCGGCCGGTAATTTGACGCTGATGCTCTGTCTCCCTTTTTGAATATGGGTACTACATTTGCCTGTTTCCACAGTCTGGCGCAATTCCCGTGTCTAGTGATTTTGTAAATAAATTTACGAGGGGTCCGCTAATCTGTTCCTTGCACTCTTTCAAGACTCGAGGGAAAATTTCATCCGGCCTTGGAGATTTTGTCTTTAATTTATTTATCTGTTCAACGAGCTTATGGCGCCGTGAACCTCTAATGGGGACCACCCGTATCACGTAGGTGGTCAGTGTGAAATATAACAAAGTCTAGGACTGCTTTTAGTATCCTGGTGGTCCAGCGGTTAGCGTTCCTCGGTCACAGTCATAGGCTTGTGGGCCGTGGGTTCGAATCCTGGCGGGTTGAGGTGTTGATTGTATGTAGAAGTCCGCGTGCTTTATTGGGCTAATGAAATATATATGGATCCTCGTGTTTCGAAGCCGGATTTGGTAAAACGTTACTCTGACCACCTACGTGATACGGGTGGTCCCCATTAGAGGTTCACGGCGCCATAAGCTCGTTGAACAGGCTTTGTGTGAAATATAACAAAGTCTAGGACTGCTTTTAGTATCCTGGTGGTCCAGCGGTTAGCGTTCCCCGGTCACAGTCATAGGCTTGTGGGCCGTGGGTTCGAAACCTGGCGGGTTGAAGTGTTGATTGTATATATATATATATATATATATATATATATATATATATATATATATATATATATATATATATATATATATATATATATATATATATATATATATATATATATAATCAACGACCTCACGAGCAAGGAATCGAACCCTCGACCTACTGGGTTCGATTCCTTGCTGGTGAGGTCGTTGATTGTATGTTCAAAGTCCGCGTGTTAAATGGACTAAAAATGAAGTATATATATATATATATATATATATATATATATATATATATATATATATATATATATATATATATATATATATATATATATATATATATATATATATATATATATATATATATATATATATATATGCTGATAACCACCAGGAAAGAAGAAAACACGAAGTTCCCAAGCGCTTTCGTGTAATTCACATCTTCAGGGGTGAGTACAGACTAGAGAGAGTAATGCAAAACAAGGTGAATATATACAGAGGAGGGTGAGACCAGGTCCACAATGGTCAGGTAATGACCCTACTAATCTTTAAATGGCACACAACGGTTGGTGGTTGGGTCAGATGGGACAGTGACCCGCCCTCTCACCTGATCACAAATCTTCTTAATTACAAAGTTGTCCAGCTTGTACATGCCGTTACTCAAATTCATGTTGAATGCTTCGGTATGTTTAATAAGACTAGATTCTATGATGTTCCTACTATCAATTGAATTACATGGTATTATTGAGGAGGCATTATCCCAGTCAATGCAATGCTTGTTATCCCTCAAATGAACAAACAGAGCATTGGATTCCTGGCCTGTCCTAACACTGTATTTGTGTTGTTTAATTCTAGTTACAAGATCTTTACCTGTCTGGCCTAAGTAAAACATATTACATTCCTTGCAAGGAACTTTATAAATGCAACCAATTGTGTTGTTGTGGGAGTTCTTGATTAACATTTGTTTAACAGTGCATGAGTTTTTAAATGCCACATTGACGTTCCAAGATTTTAGCTGTGCCGGAATGTGTGAGAAATTTTTGTGAAATGGTAATATTAAGATATTCTTATGGTCATAGGTGGGCTTGGGATCAGTTCTATAAAAAGTTTTCTTAGTAATGTTTAAGCATTTGTCTATGAAAGATCTAGAGTATTTAAGGTTTGAGCCAATATTATATATATATTTGTATTCCTCATCGATGAATTCCGGACTGCAAATTCTCAAGGCACGTAAAAACATTGTTGTAAATACTGACTGTTTGACTTTATTATGGTGGGCAGAATAATAATGAATGTATGAACACACATTGGTTGGTTTTCTATAAATACTGAACTTAAAAGTGTTACCTATTCTGTGAATCAGACAGTCTAGGAATGGCAATTTACAGTCTTGCTCTAATTCCACAGTGAATTTGATCGAGGGGGCTAAGTTGTTAAGTTGTGGTAGGAAAACTTTTAGGTCCTCATTACATGGCCAGAGACATAATACATCATCAACATATCTAAACCAGACTGCTGAGGGTGGTAAAATATTACTTAATAGTTTCTTTTCAAAGAATTCCATATATAGGTTGCTTAATACAGGTGAGAGTGGATTACCCATTGCCATACCAAATTTTTGAGCATAATATTCCCCATTGAATTCGAATTTGCAATCCTTAATACATAGTTTGATGAGTTCGATGAAGTCGTCTTTCGAGACGGGCAGTGAAATGTTATCCAGGGAATCTATGAGGAACTCTAGTAAATCATCAACTGGGACCTTTGTAAAAAGTGACGTTACATCAAAGCTGACCAGTTTAAAATCATGATTAATGTGCAAGTTATTGAGTTTATCAACCAGATCCATATTATTCTTGATATTGGAGTTAGAAATGTTGCCAACTAGGGGGTTTAGTAAGGAAACTAACCATTCAGATAGTTTATAAGAGATTGACCCAACAGAGCTAATGATGGGTCTTGCTGGGTTATTGGGCTTGTGGGTCTTGATTAAACCGTACATGTAAGGCATTGGAGGGGACGTTGAAGTAAGATGTTTAATGAGAGTAGCTTTGCCTCTCAATAGGGACTTAAGTTTTTTGTTGAACTGGGTGTTGACAGTGTTGAGAGGATTATTTATGAGTTTAGAATATGTTGTAGTGTCACATAAAAGGTCATTCATTTTTGAGATATAGTCATCTTTGTTTAAAATCACTACTGTGTTGGCTTTATCTGCTTTAGTGACATGTAGATCCTTATTTTTCTTAAGGGCTTGGATTGCTTTGGTGAATCTTTCTGGACGCTCACGTCTCAAGCCAAGATAGACCACAAATTGGCACGCCTTATTAGAAATAGTGATTGGACTAAGGATGCCAATAACAACTGTGTAGTGAATCTCTCCTCTAAACAACTAGACAATGATACCTTGTGTGCCCTCGGCTATGGTTTAAGTTTTGATGGTTCCAACAAGGGAGTCGACAGTGTTGACATAGCCAGAGCATTTTGCAATTTGGAGAAATTCAGTAATCTGACAAGTGAAGAAGTGAACATGTGTAAAGGTGTTGTGTATGCATCTATGTCCAAGCCTTGTGTTCCAAACTGTCCAGAAAGATTCACCAAAGCAATCCAAGCCCTTAAGAAAAATAAGGATCTGCATGTCACTAAAGCAGATAAAGCCAACACAGTAGTGATTTTAAACAAAGATGACTATATCTCAAAAATGAATGACCTTTTATGTGACACTACAACATATTCTAAACTCATAAATAATCCTCTCAACACTGTCAACACCCAGTTCAACAAAAAACTTAAGTCCCTATTGAGAGGCAAAGCTACTCTCATTAAACATCTTACTTCAACGTCCCCTCCACTGCCTTACATGTACGGTTTAATCAAGACCCACAAGCCCAATAACCCAGCAAGACCCATCATTAGCTCTGTTGGGTCAATCTCTTATAAACTATCTGAATGGTTAGTTTCCTTACTAAACCCCCTAGTTGGCAACATTTCTAATTCCAATATCAAGAAAAATATGGATCTGGTTGATAAACTCAATAACTTGCACATTAATCATGATTTTAAACTGGTCAGCTTTGATGTAACGTCACTTTTTACAAAGGTCCCAGTTGATGATTTACTAGAGTTCCTCATAGATTCCCTGGATAACATTTCACTGCCCGTCTCGAAAGACGACTTCATCGAACTCATCAAACTATGTATTAAGGATTGCAAATTCGAATTCAATGGGGAATATTATGCTCAAAAATTTGGTATGGCAATGGGTAATCCACTCTCACCTGTATTAAGCAACCTATATATGGAATTCTTTGAAAAGAAACTATTAAGTAATATTTTACCACCCTCAGCAGTCTGGTTTAGATATGTTGATGATGTATTATGTCTCTGGCCATGTAATGAGGACCTAAAAGTTTTCCTACCACAACTTAACAACTTAGCCCCCTCGATCAAATTCACTGTGGAATTAGAGCAAGACTGTAAATTGCCATTCCTAGACTGTCTGATACACAGAATAGGTAACACTTTTAAGTTCAGTATTTATAGAAAACCAACCAATGTGTGTTCATACATTCATTATTATTCTGCCCACCATAATAAAGTCAAACAGTCAGTATTTACAACAATGTTTTTACGTGCCTTGAGAATTTGCAGTCCGGAATTCATCGATGAGGAATACAAATATATATATAATATTGGCTCAAACCTTAAATACCCTAGATCTTTCATAGACAAATGCTTAAACATTACTAAGAAAACTTTTTATAGAACTGATCCCAAGCCCACCCATGACCATAAGAATATCTTAATATTACCATTTCACAAAAATTTCTCACACATTCCGGCACAGCTAAAATCTTGGAACGTCAATGTGGCATTTAAAAACTCATGCACTGTTAAACAAATGTTAATCAAGAACTCCCCCAACAACACAATTGGTTGCATTTATAAAGTTCCTTGCAAGGAATGTAATATGTTTTACTTAGGCCAGACAGGTAAAGATCTTGTAACTAGAATTAAACAACACAAATACAGTGTTAGGACAGGCCAGGAATCCAATGCTCTGTTTGTTCATTTGAGGGATAACAAGCATTGCATTGACTGGGATAATGCCTCCTCAATATTACCATGTAATTCAATTGATAGTAGGAACATCATAGAATCTAGTCTTATTAAACATACCGAAGCATTCAACATGAATTTGAGTAACGGCATGTACAAGCTGGACAACTTTGTAATTAAGAAGATTTGTGATCAGGTGAGAGGGCGGGTCACTGTCCCATCTGACCCAACCACCAACCGTTGTGTGCTATTTAAAGATTAGTAGGGTCATTACCTAATTACCTGACCATTGTGGACCTGGTCTCACCCTCCTCTGTATATATTCATCTTGTTTTGCATTACTCTCTCTAGTCTGTACTCACCCCTGAAGATGTGAATTACACGAAAGCGCTTGGGAACTTCGTGTTTTCTTCTTTCCTGGTGGTTATCAGCATATACCTAGATATATATATATATATATATATATATACATACATACAGTATATATATATATATATATATATATATATATATATATATATATATATATATATATATATACATACATACAGTATATATATATATATATATATATATATATATATATATATATATATATATATATATATATCTTGATTTTATCAAGATTTATCTTATCCACGTTTTCATTGTGGATTTTCATAATATATATATATATATATATATATATATATATATATATATATATATATATATATATATATATATATATATATATATATATCTTGATTTTATCAAGATTTATCTTATCCACATTTTCATTGTGGATTTTCATAATATATATATATATATATATATATATATATATATATATATATATATATATATATATATATATATATGTATATATATATATATATATATATATATAGACCCCGACTTACGACGGGGTTAGGGACCCAAGTCCAGGTCGTAAGTCCGACATAGACAAAAAAAAAAATAAAAAAATTTTTTTTTTTTTTTTTTAAATAAATAATCTACAATGAAATGCAGTACAGTAAAAGTAATGAATAATGAGGAATGGATACAGTACAGTGAAAGTAATAAATAATAAGGAATGGTTACAGTGTGACTGAGCACTTACCTTTAATGTAGTCAGCTGAATGCACATGGGGCCCCCATAATTTTCTAATTATACATGGAGACTACATTAACTGGAAACGTTTCGGTATAGAATATGCGTGTCATTTGAAGAAAATTTTTTTTTTTTTTTTTTTATTTATTTATTTATTTTTTCTATATCTGCGGCGGTCGTAAGTCGTAGCAGTCGTAAGTCGGGGTCTGTATATATATATATATATATATATATATATATATATATAATCAACACCTCAACCCGCCAGGATTCGAACCCACGGCCCACAAGCCTATGACTGTGACCGGGGAACGCTAACCGCTGGTCCAGCGGTTAGTGTTCCCCGGTCACAGTCATAGGCTTGTGGGCCGTGGGTTCGAATCCTGGCGGGTTGAGGTGTTGATTGTATGTAGAAGTCCGCGTGCTTTATTGGGCTAATGAAATATATATATATATATATATATATATATATATATATATATATATATATATATATATATATATATATATATATATATATATGTAACCGGTCGGAATTTACTGGACTTTAATTTCTCACTTGACTTGGGGTTTATTTAAAATTAATAGATGATAATGGCAGTGGAAGCGCCCCTTTGAGAAAAATCCCGAACCAGCACAAGAACACTTAAATCTACTAAACAAAATATATTGTCCGTGACCCGTGAAAGGATAGCATCTGTGACTGGGATGAATGAGACACACTGTAAAATTTAGACACTTATATTCCCTCCAACACTACAAACACAATCAAATAATGGTACACCAATATGCGCACCTCTTAACTTGAACTTAAACACTACTCTGGGGAATAAAAGTTATACAGGATCTAGAAATTATGAAAAAACTCAGGCAACAATAAATTTGAAGTATTAAGAACTGTTGCGTGCACACATGAAACAGGCCTTAAAGGCTTTCACGCAGTAATATATCAGTCACTTAGGAAATGGTATTAAAAAATAAGAAATTAACTACTCTACAATGAATAGGCCTTAAGGGCACTCAACAAAATTATATCAGTCACTGAGGAATGGTAATAAAATGAGAAATTAAATACTCTACAATGAATAGGCCTTAAGGGCAATCAACAAAATTATAGCACCCCAACAGATGCACACTTCCTAACCTAACCACTACTCTGGGGAACAAGGTTATACCTGAGATCAGAATTATGAAGAACAATCAGAGGCATTAAAAGAATCAAAGCACAGTATCACTCTGGTTCCACTTGATGTCACAAACATTCAAAACTATATTATCAAAATTATCTAGAAACTATTGAACTACACCCGTAATAAGGGAGGGCAAATGTTCCTCCAGGTATCTCCTAGAGACCTAGACTCACGGTCTCAGTGTGTGACCATTAGTCTACTCAGATTGCCTCAGTGTACTCCCAGTGCGTCCATAAAGCGGACGGGAGTGAGCCAATCAGACCTTGTACAGTTGAGAGAAGCTTTAGCGTCCCGTGTCGTTTAGTTGTCGGGAGCACTCGTTCACTCAAGAGATCCTTGCTACCCCGCTACACAGTGACAGGCCTACTTTGATCGGTCCAATGGCGACAATCATCAACGGCAGTCTCAAACGGCAGTCAACCCCGGGTCAACTCCAGTCAAGTGGGTTCTCACGGAAACCCTGAAATGAACTCACTGTTAGCTCTAGTTTACTTTATCACTGCCCTATCTAACCCTGTCTGAGATCGAATGAGACTTACTTGTTATACTGCAATATTTCAGCACAGGTGACTAGGCCACGTGACTATTCCTGGGACAGACGCGCAGGGACGTCTCGTCTGTGTGAGTGCTATCCGGGACTGGGGGAGAGGCCTCGTCGCGTTCTCTCAAAGCGTGAGCTTAGGTCTACGTGACTTATTTTCCGCCTAACTAATAACTCCTTGGGACACCCGTAACATTATTCAGACTGCTAAACGATCTATAATAATTTAAAATTCAATAATAGTCCCTTACTTCATGACTCGCATCATTATTAAATCGGTAAACTACATTTAATATCATATAGGCCTAGTTCCACCATCTCCCGCTAGGAGGGGGAAGCGCTCTCTCCCCTCCCATGACCTTGAACGCTCAGTGTTGCCAATGGCGGGGCATTCGAAATTACTCTGAAATTTCTGAATATTACATACAGTATATATATATATATATATATATATATAAGGGGGCAGTGAAATTTTGCTCAAAGCTGCACTCTTCAGGCATTGTTCCTTATACATATCTAAGACTCCATGCCAAATTTGAAGCTGATATGTCGAGGTTTAGTCTGCCGCATTTTCTACTGAAATTTTTAAATTTACCTACAGTACTAGCCAAACAGCCGCTGTGGCGGTGGAATGTTCTGTTCAGTGTTTATCAACTTTTTTTTCATATCCCTTATTTCATTTAAGTTGTCTTTTCCTTGACCAGCGAGGTGACAGGAAGATGAAGATTGCAGGGGTTGACATGAAAGTGACGAAGATGTGGGACAGAGTGACGGCAAGAGAGAAGCATGATGCGGACAGAGTTAGGAGACAGCTTGAGCAAAAACATAGATATCTGGTAGCTGGAGATATTCCTTATGTTGAGGATAATTCAGATGATTCAAGAGATATTCCTCTCGTCAATACTGATGCTGATTTTGTCCCTGATCCAAGGGCTCTGACAGACACCAGTTCACAGAACCGGACAAGACTCCCTACACTGGCTGCCGCTTGTGACCGATACTTGATTAGTGATTATGCTGGAGCTGCCATTGCTACTGCCACCTAAACTAACTATGGCATTCTCACAAAGGATGACAAGAGTCAGGTTATTGGACCACATAAGCTGCGGGATGCGAGACAAAAATACCGATTTAAGAGGCAAGAAATTTAGATAATTTGACGTCACTCTATTTTGATGGTAAGAAGACCGCCACTCGTGTGATGATAAAGAATGAGAAGACCGAGAAATGGAGTTCGAGGATGATGGTGAAAGATCATTATGTCATCATGGTTGAGCCTGGCAATGAATATCTCGCACATGTGACTCCCAAGACTGGACACGGAAAGCAGATTGCCAAAACTATTCACGAGTTTCTGGTGGAGAAAAATCTAACCCAGCAGCCTATTGTGTGTGTTGGTTGTGATGGAACCAATGTAAATGTAGGATCAGAACATGGAGTCATTCATCATCTTGAAATGTTACTTGGTCACCCGCTCCATTATTTCATATGTCAGCTTCACGGAAATGAGCTGCCTTTCCGCGCAGTTTTTTATCACTATGATGGTAAACCAAGTGGTCCTGAGCATTGGCGTGGTCCCATTGGAAAGCAGATCAAGGAGTCTTTGTCTGAGCTTCCAGTTGTCGCCTTCCAGCCAGTCAGTTTCCCTCATTTCCCTGTGTTTAATGATGAAGTGGAGAAAGATCTGTCCTGGGATCAGAAATACTTGTATAGGAATTGTAAAGGAGTTATCACAGGTGTTGTTGAAGATAACTTGGCTGCTATTGAGCCAGGTCCTCCCTGTGTGTCAAGGTGGAACGCCTTATGGAGCAGAATCCTCAGGCTGTATGTAGCAACATCAAGACCCAGCCATGAGTTGAAAAGAATTGTCATTACAATAATAAAGTTCAGTGCTCCAATGTGGTTTTACATCAAGATACACCCTTACGTAACACACGGCTCAAGGAACGTATTCCAGTCCCTGCTATATATGAAACGCCTGAATAGTGTACAGATGAGGACATGACTGTTAGAGAAAAAGCTGTCTCAATGATAAGAAAAATTAGAGAGGAGAATCAGCAAAAGGAAGAATGCACTGGCAGATCTGAAGAGGAGGAGGAAGATTCTGATTCTGCTGTTGACGAGAATTTGTTAAACTATACTGATGAGGAGGGTAAAGATGGAGATGGGAATGAGGATGTGCCTCCTGTAGTCAACATGAGAAAGGTGGTGACTCCGAAACTAAAGTGGCAAGCAAAAAACTATCATTCCATGATTAACTGGAGGAATGAACTCAAGACTGAGCCTCCTTACATTGCTTCTCTGTCAAATGTACAGGTTAATGACATTCTTGAGACACCATTAGTAGTGCCCAAGTGGCCAAACAGCACTCAGGCGGTCGAGAGAGGCATAAAAGTGATGACTGAAGCTTGCACTGAAGTGACGGGATACGAATCGAGAGATGGATATATTAGGCAAAGATTATTGTCGAGGAAAATGATGCCAAGGTTCCGCACAAAAAAGAATTTCAATATGAACTTGTAATGATTTTCTATACGGTGTACCTGTAAAATAACATGTGAATTAAATCGATATCACCCATGTAAAATTTATCATTATCCTGGAAAACATTAAATGACACCTAATTTTTGGTATACACTAAAAGTTGACAAAAAGTCGTTTGCGATGCGGCAGGGTAAGTATGCATGAAATGGCATGAAATTTTGCACAGGTGTTTGTTACAGCCATACAAACGATGCCTGAAAAGTGCAGCCTGCAACTCAAAAAAGTGTTTTTTCCCTGCCCCCTAATATATATATATATATATATATATATATATATATATATATATATATATATATATATATATATATATATATATATATATATATATATATATATATATATAGTCGTCGACTTACGACCTAGATTGGTTACGGCCGCCCGGTCGTAAGTTGATCTGGTCGTAAGTCGGCCTATGTTATAATTACCTTACGTATATTATAATGTGTAATGATAATATAATCATCTTTAAGTCTTATTTTATCAACATTTTCTTTGTTCATTATTGTTACGGTCGTCAGGTTTAAGTAAATCACTGTATACTACAGTACAATTTAATTACCTTACGTATATTATAATGTGTAATGATAATATAATCATCTTTAAGTCATATTTTATCAACATTTTCTTTGTTCATTATTGTTACGGTCGTAAGGTTTAAGTAAATCACTGCATACTACAGTACAGTTGGTTTATTATTTACACAACATACAAAAAAAAAAAATACAGGTGCAAAACATATAAAACATTTTAGTTGCAAAACATACAAACATACAAACATACAAAAAACATCTTATTGGCCGCTCGTGCTTGGCTGTGGATCGTCGATGTCGTCAGCTGGGGTAGCCGGAGGAGTTGTTTTTTTCTTGAACATGGTGAGCTTTGTCTGAATTGTTCGTTTCTTCTTCTCCTCGTAAATTTCTTGATACGGACGAAACGAATTGCGTGCCATCCGCTCATTCCTTGCAAATCGTTCGATGTTTGGGTCCATTCCTTCAAAATGGGCAAGAAGTTTATTCAGTAGAGATAAACCTTCTGATAATCCCTTAGTGGCAGGTTGAGGAGTAGATGAAGACAGTTTCCTCTTGGTAGACATCTTGGGGGGGTGGTGGTTCAAGAAAAATTTCCAAGACAAAAGAAAGGCACAAGGCAAACAGACACGGAGGGAAGTGTGCTGTACCAGCGAGCGTGTTTGTAATTGAGCGCAGGGATGCGCGCGGCTCCAGCTCCCGGCAGCGCCAGGAGGCTGGGGCCAAAACTGTCGTACCGCCGGTCGTAAAGTCGAACAGACGTAAGTCGCATAGGTCGTAAGTCGACGACTACCTGTATATATATATATATATATAACATATTATCAGTTTTGAACTGACCATCACTAAGGTTTATTGATTTTAATTCCTGTCACAGAAAGACTTCTGGTTGAAGCTAGTTTGATTAAGGAATTAAAATCAATAAACCTTAGTGATGGTCAGTTCAAAACTGATAATATGTTACGTAAATTTATTTGTCAGTGGCCCAAGGTTAAAAATGCTTTGAAAACCTTTGATCTAGATGTAGGATAGTTATTTTGTGGGTCCCCTTTTTTCTGGCCTGACCTGGTTAGTCACGTCACCACCCTTCTCTTAAGCTCCTCTACGTGTGTGTTGGTGTGTGGATTAGTGGATGTCTTCATTTTGACCTGACCTCATGTTTTTAGGTCACCCTGTATATTTAAGCCTCTCTCTGCCCATGTAATCCAGTTGCCTCTGAAGATGTCTTGAATAAAGACGAAAGCTAAGGTACTCCGTTGTTTCCATTCTCCCGTGTGATTTTATCAAGATTTATCTTATCCACGTTTTCATTGTGGATTTACATGAAATATATATATATATATATATATATATATATATATATATATATATATATATATATATATATATATATGTATATATATATGTATGTATGTATATATATATATATATATATATATATATATATATATATATATATATATATATATATATATATGTATATATATATATATATATATATATATATATATATATATATATATATATATATATATAAATATATATATGTATATATATATATATATATATATATATATATATATATATATATATATATATATATATATATTTTATGAAAATCCACAATGAAAACGTGGATAAGATAAATCTTGATAATATCACACGGGAAAATGGAAACAACGGAGTACCTTAGCTTTCGTCTTTATTCAAGACATCTTCAGAGGCAACTGGATTACATGTAATCCAGTTGCCTCTGAAGATGTCTTGAATAAAGACGAAAGCTAAGGTACTCCGTTGTTTCCATTTTCCCGTGTGATTTTATCAAGATATATATATATATATATATATATATATATATATATATATATATATATATGTATATATATATATATATATATATATACAATCAACACCTCAACCCACCAGGATTCGAACCCACGGCACACAAGCCTATGACTGTGACCGGGGAACGCTAACCGCTGGACCACCAGGATACTAAAAGCAGTTAGCGTTCCCCGGTCACAGTCATAGGCTTGTGTGCCGTGGGTTCGAATCCTGGTGGGTTGAGGTGTTGATTGTATGTAGAAGTCCGCGTGCTTTATTGGGCTAATGAAATATATATATATATATACAGGTAGTCGTCGACTTACGACCTATGCGACTTACGTCTGTTCGACTTTACGACCGGCGGTACGACAGTTTTGGCCCCAGCCTCCTGACGCTGCCGGGAGCTGGAGCCGCGCGCATCCCCGCGCTCAATTACAAACACGCTCGCTGGTACAGCACACTTCCCTCCGTGTCTGTTTGCCTTGTGCCTTTCTTTTGTCTCGGAAATTTTTCTTGAACCACCACCCCCCCCAAGATGTCTACCAAGAGGAAACTGTCTTCATCTACTCCTCAACCTGCCAAGAAGCAAAGAAAGGCCATTGATTTAAACACTAAAATGATGGTGATTAAACAGCACGAAGGGGGTAAGAAAGTGAATGAGATTGCACGTGATCTGACGCTATCACACTCTACTGTGTCGACGATTTTGAAGGATAAAGAAAGGATTCGTGAAGCTGTGAAAGGTTCTGCACCCATGCAAGCGACAGTTATAACGAAGCAATGGACTGGGCCTCTCCACGAAATGGAGAAATTACTTTACATTTGGATGGAAGATCAGATCCAGAAACGGACACCGTTAAGCCTTTTTACTGTGCAGACGAAGGCTAGAAGTCTATTTCAGACTTTGAAGGAGCGCGCCGGAGAAGACTACAGTCAAGAATTTGCAGCAAGTACTGGCTGGTTCAAGAGATTCAAGAAAAGATTTCAATTTCATAATGTTCGAGTGACTGGGGAAGCAGCGAGTGCAGACGAGGAAGGAGCACGCAAGTTTGTTGACAGTCTGGATGAATTAATTACGGATGAGGGATATCTAGCAGAGCAGATATTTAATGTGGATGAAACGGGATTGTATTGGAAACGGATGCCAGAACGCACTTACATCCAAAAAGAAGCCAAAAGCATGTCTGGATTTAAAGCATTTAAGGATAGGCTTACTCTGCTGGTTGGCGGGAACATCGCGGGGTTTAAGCTGAAACCTTTCCTAATCTTCCATTCAGAAAACCCGCGGGCGTTGAAAAATGTAAACAAGCACACGCTGCCCGTTTACTTTCGTTCTAACCGTAAAGCATGGATGACACAGGCACTGTTTGAAGACTGGTTTGTAAATTGTTTTATTCCTCAAGCTCGTGAATATTGTTTGACGAAAGAAATTCCTTTCAAGATTTTATTGCTACTGGACAATGCGCCTGGACATCCACCTCATCTATCAGATATTCATCCGGACGTGAAAGTGATTTTTATGCCGCCAAACACGACTTCAATTTTGCAGCCTATGGACCAAGGTTCAATTGCTACTTTCAAGGCTATCTATCTCCGAACCACCTTTGCCCAAGCCATAGCCGCTATAGATGCCGACCCAGAACTATCGTTGCGTGACTTTTGGAAACAGTACAACATTCTTATGGGTATCAAGAATCTGGCAAACGCCTGGGAGGCTGTGACGGAGAAGTGCATGAATGGCATCTGGAAAAAGTGTGTTAAGCGCTATGTTCATACTTTTGCAGGATTTGACAGTGAAAATGAGCTTGAAGTTATTCGGGAAAAAATAGTAAAACTGGCAAAAGATCTTTCTTTGGAATGTGAAGTGGAAGATGTTGAGGAGTTGCTAGACCAAGAATCAGAGGAACTTACAAATGAAGAGCTAATCGAATTGGAAGAAGAAAATGTAGCAGAAGAAGAAAGGAGAGAAGCAGCGGATAACGAAGAGGAGGAGGAGCCACAAAGGACGTTCACCACTAAGGGATTATCAGAAGGTTTATCTCTACTAAATAAACTTCTTGCCCATTTTGAAGGAATGGACCCAAACATTGAACGATTTGCAAGGATTGAGCGGATGGCACGCAATTCGTTTCGTCCATATCAAGAAATTTACGAGGAGAAGAAGAAACGAACAATTCAGACAAAGCTCACCATGTTCATGAAAAAAACAACTCCTCCGGCTACCCCAAAGGCTGCCCCAGCTGACGACCCCGACGATCCACAGCCAAGCACCAGCGGCCAATAAGATGTTTTTTTTGTATGTTTGTATGTTTTGCAACTAAAATGTTTTTTATGTTTTGCACCTGTATTTTTTTTTTTTTGTATGTTGTGTAAATAATAAACCAATTGTACTGTAATATGCAGTGATTTACTTAAACCTGACGACCGTAACAATAATGAACAAAGAAAATGTTGATAAAATATGACTTAAAGATGATTATATTATCATTACACATTATAATATACGTAAGGTAATTATAACATAGGCCGACTTACGACCAGATCAACTTACGACCGGTTGGCCGTAACCAATCTCGGTCGTAAGTCGACGACTACCTGTATATATATATATATATATATATATATATATATATATATATATATATATATATATATATATATATATATTTATATACATATATATATATATTATATATATATATATATATATATATATAGATCACGTGCACCTACAGTGATTTACTTGTATATATATATATATATATATATATATATATATATATATATATATATATATATATATACATATATATATATACAAGTAAATCACTGTAGGTGCACGTGATCTAGGTATATGCTGATAACCACAAGGAAAGAAGAAAACACGAAATTCCCAAGTGCTTTCGTGTAATTCACATCTTCAGGGGTGAGTACAGACTGTGTGTGTGTGTGTATATATATATATATATATATATATATATATATATATATATATATATATATATATATATATATATTATATATATATATATATATACATATATATATATATTGTATGTATATTATGTATGCTGGATTATATATCATGTATGTATATTATGTATGTGCTCCATTTATGTAGCTAGCAGCGTGTGGCAATGTTATTACCATATCCCACATGCCTAATTAATGTGCCTGGCGACGTATGGAAGCTGCTAATGTATCACTTGCCATACGTCGCCTATAGCAGTTGACAAAGGAGCTTAGCCAGGGAGAGTGCTGCTTCCCTCTGTGTACATACTCTTATCCAGTAAACCGAACCTACAAAACTATACAGGTGTTTGTGTTCTCTCCTGTATATAGAACTTATTATTCAGAACCTAACATGGCGCAGTGATCCGATCTTACTGGATAATTACGAGTGATAGCGCAAAGTCTGTGGAAAGCCGGATGGACTCCTCCTCTCGCTTGGGTCAACTCCCGCGCGTCACCTTGAAGAATTTCAGCAACTTTGAGCAGTGTCAGTGACAGTGATTTTCTGTGAAGTGTTTAGTGCATTGTGTGTTTCGTGCCATTCATGTGTGACCTTGTTCTAAAGGATTCCCAAGGTATACGGCACGTTCTGGGCATTTGTAAGGAGTAGAGTTCAGTGCACCCGTCTCTGACCGCGTTCTGAGGGTAACTGGACTGACTGGGAGTCGCCGCGCCTCTCCCTCCACTCCCCCTCACAGCGCCGCCTCCACCCCCCCTCACAGCTGGGGCGAGACGCTTTGCCGGCCCGGGACACACACTCACACACATACACGTACTAACACTCGCTGACCGCGCGGCTTCCTTATATATATTTTATATATATAACCTACTTATCTGTGTATTTAATTAATTTTTTGTCTGAAATCTTGTTGATACGACGGGCTGACCGGTCAACACTGATTTAAGACATAGTACACAGAGGAAGTAGTTATGTCTCACGCCTTACGTAGCCGTGGACCCAGCGTCTGGATGACTCAGGCGGGTGATAGCCCCGCAGAGATGGATGACCAGGCCGGCCACGACGCTCCAGCCCCCACATCGCGCAGTCCCTCACCTCAATATTCAGCGTTGTCTCCAGAGATAATTGCTTTACTGAAGTTTATGAGAGATGAGAAACGCGAGGATGAAGCCCACAGACGTTTGGCGGATGAGCACAGAAGGCAAGCAGAGGCAGAACGAGACCACCAACGGAGATTGGAAGACAGTGAACGGTTTGAAGCCTTGATATCTCGCCTCACTGTTAACCAAGCCCCTGGCTCTAACACTGCCTCGGTACTGACTGGTTCAGATACCTCATCCATGCTTCCTTCACGCCCCCCAGCCCCACCTAAAGCAGCAGCTCAAACGCCGCCCATCTTGAAGCCTGATGAGACTTTCCAGACTTTTCGTGAATGGCGGCGACGGTGGACTGATTATTCTACAATGGTGGATCTCCAGAGTTTGTCACAGCCTAAACAACTCATCCAGCTGCGTATGTGCCTGTCCTTGGAAATTCAGCGTGTCTTGGAACATACGTTGCAGGTACCCCCAACCTCTTTGCTGTCTGTAGAGGAGGTACTGGACGTTCTACAACGGCACATCAAAGGACAGCAGAATGAAGCTCTGCGCAGGAGGGAATTGTTTAGCTGCAGACAGATGGAGGGTGAGTCTTTTGATGCCTTTTACGTGCGTCTTAAGAGAGCCTCGGAAGAGGTAGATATATGTCCAGGCCACCACCAGCAGTGCGAGGAGACCCAGTTGAGGCAGGTGATCCTGATGGGTGTTAAGGACGAGGAACTTGTCCAACGCCTCACCTCCCTCGACTCTTCCTCTTCTCTTAAGGATGTGTTGACGATATGTCGCTCCTATGAGGCTGCCAGGTGTGCCACCTCTGCCATCCGCGCTCCCCCTACAGCTGTACGCGCTGTGTCCCGGTACAAGAAGGACAAGAAGTCTGTTCCTACGCCTTCGCCCACCACGTCCACGCCCGGTTTATTTTGCAACAACTGTGGTAAGCAGCACGGAACACAGGTGTGTCCAGCTGCTCAGTCTACCTGCAACAGTTGTGACCGTAAGGGCCACTGGTCACTCACAGTACGGTGCCCAGCCAAACGCGTCCAGTGCAATGTGTGTGGTCGTCTGGGCCACTATGACAAGTGTTGCCCTTCCAACATACCCAAGGGACCGCGTCGGCGGAAGCTTCAGCCCCCCTCCACCAGAGAGGGCCGCCCACAGTCTTCCAATCAGAGGTACGACGACTCTTGACAACGCTCGAGCCACATTAGGAATGTGTGCTCCCCCCAGCGTCCCAGGACCAAAGTCCCCCAGTACATCAGTGTCATTGTGACCTACCGCAGCGCTTCATCCCGTCTTCAGATGTTGCCCGACACCGGCGCTGATGCTACAGTCATCGGTCCCCAGCATTTGCAATGCTTGGGGCTCTCTCCAAGTGATCTAGGACCGCCCCCCAAGGATCTCCGCTTTATGGCAGATGGTTCACAGATGACCCCGGCCCTGGGTTCACTCCAAGCACAAGTCACCTTTGGCAACAGGTCGTGTCAAGCCTGGATTGATGTGCATAACGGTGTCCAGACTCCTTTGCTGTCCTACAGACATTGTCAGGAGTTGGCCATCATCTCCCAGGACTTCCCCAAACCTATTCTTGAGGTAAAACACGCCAACAGGGTGCAAAAAGGGAGCAGCAACGACCCTGCTGCCGCCCTACCCCTGCCTCTTGCCAGTGACACCTCTCCTTCGGATGCTCGGAAGTACTTCCTGAAGGAATTCAGCGACGTTCTGGTGACCAAGTCCGCTCTGGAATCCAAGCCTCTCAAGAAGATGGCAGGCCCCCCCATGAGGATCCACCTGAGGGACGACGCGAAGCCATTCGCTATTTACACCCCTCGACTGGTTCCCCTGGCCTTCCGCGAGGCGGTCAAAAACGAGCTGGACTCCATGGTCGCCCAAGAAATTATTGTACCAACCGGCGATGACCCGTCTCCATGGTGTCACCCGATGGTTGTCGTCGCAAAACCTAAAGGTGGTGTTCGGATCACCACTGACCTTTCCAAGCTCAACAACCAGGTGTCTCGTCCTGCGCACCCTTCTCCCACGCCCTTTGCAGCTATACGCAGCGTGAACCCGAAGGCGCGCTTCTTCACGACGATGGACGCCCTGTGTGGATACTGGCAGATAGAGCTTGCCGAAGAAGACCGACCACTCACAACTTTCATCACCCCGCATGGACGTTACAGTTATTGCCGTGGCCCCATGGGATTCGCCGCTACAGGAGACGCTTTCTGTCTTCGAGGTGATATGGCTCTACAAGGTCTGGCAAACTGCGTGAAAGTGGTCGACGACATACTCGTGTACGATGAGGATTACATGGATCACCTCTGCCGTATCTACGAGGTACTCAACAGGTGCCGGAAGCACGGCATTACCCTAAATGCCGACAAGTTTGTTCTGGCCAGCTCTTCAGTTGACTTTTGTGGGTACACCCTCTCAGGGAATGGTATCGCAGCTGACCCGGAAAAGGTCCGCGCCATTACGGATTTTCCCACCCCTGCTAACCTGACCGACTTGAGGTCCTTCATCGGTCTCGTCAACCAGTTAGCAGAGTTTTCGTCGGACATCTCCGCAGCTGCTCAACCACTTCGCCCCCTGATGAGCCCCAAGAGGACATTCCTGTGGACCCCCGACCACGACAAGGCCTTCCAGCAAGTGAAACAGGCCCTGTCTCGTCCACCTGTCCTCGCCACGTTTGACCCAGCCTTGCCGACAGTTCTGCAGACAGATGCCTCACGCTTGTATGGCGTGGGATACGCCCTACTGCAGGATCATGGTGGAGGGCAGTTCCGGCTCGTCCAGTGTGGCTCGCGTTTCCTCTCTGACACTGAGACGCGCTGCGCCACTATTGAGTTGGAGCTGTTGGCTGCGGTTTGGGCGATGTCCAAGTGCAGGTTTTACCTCATAGGCCTGCAATACTTTCACCTAGTGACCGACCATCGCCCGCTTGTCCCGATCCTCAACCACTACACGCTAGACGCCGTTGAGAACCCTCGCCTCCAGCGTCTGAAAGAGAAGCTCTCGGCGTACATCTTCACTGCAGTGTGGCGTGCTGGTAAGGAGCTCTGCATCCCTGATGCCTTATCCCGCTCTCCTGTCAGCCGCCCTACTCCAGAAGACCATGTACTCGACGCCGACCTCGCTCTTTCCGTCAGGACTGTGGTCACTCTCCATGCCGTCCAATCCCTTCGTTCGGACTTGTCACCAGATGACGACAAGGCAATGGAGGACCTTTGAACAGCGGCCCGAGATGACCCTTCCTATGTCCGACTTGTCGAGTGTGTGAGGAATGGATTTCCTAGCAACCGCTACGATCTTCACAACACCCTGCTCCCGTATTGGAAACTCCGCGATGAACTCTACTGCGACGGAGACCTTGTTCTGTACGGAGCACGTGTAGTTGTCCCTGCTGCATCACGTCCCCACGCCTTGGCCCGCCTTCACGACAGTCACCGTGGAGCTGAGGCCACCAAACGACGTGCACGACAGACTGTGTTCTGGCCCGGCATCAACTCCGACATCTCCAATGTTGTCCGTGCGTGCGAGCCCTGCCAAGTATTACAACCCAGCCAGCAGCAGGAACCCTGTATGAGTGACGACAACCCCACCCGCCCCTTTGAGTCTGTGTCGGCCGACTTTTTCTGTGTGTCAGGAAAGTCCTTCCTCGTTATCGTCGACCGTCTCTCTGGCTGGCCGGTTGTCATCAAGTGCGGTAATGACACGACGTCTGCCGCCACCATCAGCAAGTTCCGCCACTACTTCCGTGACGTGGGCGTTCCTGTACGCCTGCGAACCGACGGAGGGCCTCAGTTCACAAGCCGGGACTTTGCTGTGTTCCTCGACCGATGGGGAGTCCGGCATGTGTTGTCATCGCCCCATTACCCGCAGTCCAACGGCCACGCTGAGGCTGCTGTCAAATCCCTGAAGCACCTCATCCTTAAGGTGGCCCCTTCTGGGAACATTGACTGCGAGGCCTTCGACAGGGGTCTTCTTGAACTCCGCAACACACCTAACTACACCGGACGCTCCCCTGCCCAGGTTTTGTATGGACGCCCCCTCCGTTCTTGTGTCCCTGCTCACCCTCAATCCTTCTCCAAGGAGTGGCAGGCCAAGACAGAGGATTGTGATCGCCGAGCCGCCGAACGTGTTCAGGACGTCGTCGCCCGCTACAATGACCACGCCCGTTCTCTCCCCAGGTTGAGTGTCGGCACCCAAGTCCGTGTTCAGGACCCGACCTCCCTACGTTGGGACAAAGTAGGCGTAGTCATGGGTCTCGGCAGGTCACGGGACTACCAGGTGCGGTTACCCAGTGGTCGTGTGTGGTGGAGGAACCGCCGTTTTCTCCGCCCCGTAACAATGCCTTCTGCTGGCCCCGCCACCAGTGTTGAGTCCCATACCCTTCCCAGTGATGAAGTCCCTCGACGCTCAGAACGGATCCAAAAGAAAAGGTCCGCTCAAGACTTTGCTATGAGCGTATAGGGGGGAGGGAGGTGTATGTATATTATGTATGCTGGATTATATATCATGTATGTATATTATGTATGTGCTCCATTTATGTAGCTAGTAGCGTGTGGCAATGTTATTACCATATCCCACATGCCTAATTAATGTGCCTGGCGACGTATGGAAGCTGCTAATGTATCACTTGCCATACGTCGCCTATAGCAGTTGACAAAGGAGCTTAGCCGGGGAGAGTGCTGCTTCCCTCTGTGTACATACTCTTATCCAGTAAACCGAACCTACAAAACTATACAGGTGTTTGTGTTCTCTCCTGTATATAGAACTTATTATTCAGAACCTAATATATATATATATATATATATATATATATATATATATATATACACACATACAGTTCGTCCCCGAGTTACGTACATCCGTCTTACGTACAAACGGCCGATACGTACATCGTTTCTGAAGTCTTTAATTGCAAAAATATTGTCTTAAAAGGGCGAGCAATTTTTAAATTTGGCGGGCGAGCCAGCCGCACCGCGCCGCCACTATCACTGACCATGCAGACGACACGCTAGACGCACCAAAACAACAAGTGTGGTCATTGTGCATACAGTACTTCTCCTGTGAATTTCTGCCCTATTTTGTACACTTTACTCTGTGTGCAATGACTGGTGTAAAGCGTAAGAGTGGTGAAGCCAGTGGGAGTGCTACGAAGCGTCAAGCAATCTCACTAGAGGTAAAAATGGACATAATAAAACTGCTTGAAAGTGGTGAAAAGTTGACCAATGTTGCCCGCAAATTTAACCTGAGTCGGTCAACTGTTAATACAATTGATAAGGGCAAAGAAAAGATCAAGGAACATGTGAAATCTGCAGTGCCAATGCAATCTATGATTATAACTAAAAGAAGAGGGAAGGTTCTGGAAGAAATGGAAAAATATCTTGCGATGTGGATCGAGGACTTCACACAAAAACGTAAGCCTCTGTGTCTCAGTATGATTCAGGAGAAAGCCCTAAGTCTTTTCAACGACCTAAAGAAAGATCACCCTGATGATACTGTGACCGATTCAAGGTGCGAAATAAGCTGCATTTGATAAGTTGTATTAATTACCACCAGATAACATTATAGGGTTGGGGGATTTTCGAGTTACGTACATTTCGAGTTAAGTACAACCTTTTGGTCCCCATTATGTACGTAACTTGGGGACTTACTGTATATATACAGTCAACCCTCACTTTGCGCGGTTAATGTAACCCGCAGGGTCCCGCGGAAAGTGAGGAACGCGTAAAGTGAATAACATAACATATGGGATTAATTGAAATAGAGTCTGGGCCGACCCTCAAACTCCACTTTTTGACGACACACAACTTTGTTGTAGTAAAAATTTTATCTTAACTTTATGATGGTATGAAAAAACAAGTAATATAGAAGAGGTTAGGTTAGGAAAAATAAAGGTTAACATAGGAAAAATATAGGTTAGGTTAGGAAAACTAAAAGTTATGTGGAACACTTGCGTTAGTAGAAGAGATGGGTCGGCATACGGGGATGGAGGCTGGTTCCGAGGCAGAGGGCAGATTACTGGCCCTCAGGTGAATCACCATCACTGTCACTTACAGTTGTCAGGGCTTCCCTGACAAATCCCTCAAAGTCATCTTCACTGTCACTGGCTTGGGCTGGCTGTGGTGGGTTGCGGGCGAAAAAATCTGTTATGCTTTGCTGACGGCTGGTGTTGATGTTGTCGTGATACACCTTGATGTAGGGCTCTATTGTCTGCAACAGCTGGGTAGTGAAGATTTCATTCCTGTTTGCGTCAGGGTCATCGGAAAGGAGGAGCTTGGCTTTCTCGATACACTCGATGGCACCCCTAACATTACTATGGGATAAGTGTTGTTCTTCTTGAGATGACGCACCACCTGCCTCTTCACTGACGTCGTCATCATCATCATCTACCATCTCGTCGGTAGTCACATCAGGATCCCTTATCACCTCCAGGATGTCGTCGTTGGTGGTCTCGGAGAAGCCTGGAACTGTAACAGTCTGCGCAGCTTCTCTGGCAAGGTCCACTGCTACTGCAACAGTCTGAACCTCACCAGTCACAGATTGACTCCTCCTCTCACCTGGTATTCCATGCAACACATGTCTCCATGCGTGACGAATTGTAGCAATAGACAGCTGATCCCATGACTCCACCAAGAAGTCCACAGCTTTCTTGATGTTAAATACTCTCCAGAATTGTTTGAACAGTATTTTTTGCTGTGCCAACTGTTGATCCTCATCTTCTTCGCTCTTGCTATCGGTGGTGGTGTCACTCAGGTTGCGCAACTCTTCCCTGGTGTTGGTGTAGTCGTTCAGGAGTTTGAATTTTTTCTTAGAGAATGCAGCTTTTACATTACAGATTAACTCTTGGTCCATGGGCTGTAATATAGACGTAGTGTTGGGAGGAAGGAAGACCACTTTTACGTTGGGGTGACGATCTAACAGTAGGGGCGAGTGTCCTGGTGCGTTGTCCAGCAGCAACAAAATCTTGAATGGCACATTCTGTTGCTCACAGAATTTCTTTACATCGGGAACAAAACAGTCATCAAACCAGGAGAGGGACAGTGTAGAGAACATCCACGCCTTATGTGCGGTCAGCCAGTGGACATTTAGCTTGGTCATGTCCATGGTTTTGTAGGCGTGCGGCTTGCGTGCTGTGTGGATCACCGATAACTTGAGCTTACTGGTACCGGAGGCATTGGTGGTAAACAGGACGGTGATGCGTTCCTTCTGCATCTTCCTGCCCCGAATCTTGCTGGCATTCTTTACAATGAAGGACTTGGAAGGTAGCTTTTTCCAGAAAAGACCAGATTGGTCCATGTTAAACACCTGGTCGTCACTGTACTGTCCTTCCTCCATAATCTCACGTAAAAATGGAGGAAATTCCCTAGCCGCAGCACGGTCAGCATTCGCTTCTTCACCACCAATGTTTATATTGGTGATCTTGTTCCGGATCTTAAACTTCTGTAACCACCCAGAGGAAGCATTAAAGGGTTTGGGCTCTGTAGTTCCCATCTTTCGTGCCACTGCAATGTACAGTTCACGTGCGTAGTCCTTAACAGAGCGCGTGTCGACTGCCATGTTCCGTCGCGCCTGACGCACCAAGTACCTCACAAGTAATTTTTCTGTCTTGAGAAGCACCTGGTTGTGAAAATACTTGAGCATAGAAGCACCTGTCGATTTTGTGATCCTCATGTGCTCCTTTATCTTGGCTGCATCCTTCTTTATTGTTCGAATCGTAGATTCATTCACACCATGCTGGCGCGCCAAATCAACCTGCCTTGTTCCTTTCTCCAACTCTTGGATGATGGTATACTTCACCTCGTAGCTTAAGGAACGTCGTGTCTTCTTTGGATTAGTGCCGCTGGGTCCAGGTAAGGAAAGGTTTCTCTCTGGGGGTGGTGGTCCGGCGGAAGCCATTTTAAAGAACAATGGATGCACATTTACACGGCCTGGCGTGGAGGGATGAAACTGGCGCGGCTAGGTCAAGGATCATCTTTCCTCCCTCCCTCTCTCCCCCAGGTGGACACGTCATAATACTTTAAGCCAATTACAGCTAGCAGCAGAGGGGGGTAGGGATGCATGGCCAATCACAGTCCGATATGTCATATGACGTCAGTGATAACGCAACAAAGACACACACTGCGCAACCTTACCGCTCGGCTTGCCCAAGCGGAGGGAGAGGCGAGGAGCACAGGCAGGCAGGCGGGTGGGGCGAATCTAAAAATAGTGTCGCGCCGGACACTCTCCGTGTAATGGGGTTCACGCACCGCGTAATGTGAGCACGTTAGGTTCTGGCAAGGCACCGCGTTAACGTGGAAACGCGGAATGTGGGACCGCGTAAAGTGAGGGTTGACTATATATATATACAGTATATATATATATATATATATATATATATATATATATATATATATATATATATATATATATATATATATATATATAAAGTATATACATACATACTGTACATACATACATACATACATACATACATACATATATACATATATATATATATATATATATATATGCAAGTAAATCACTGTAGGTGCGCGTGATCCAGGTATATGCTGATAACCACAAGGAAAAAGAAGACACGAAGTTCCCAAGCGCTTTCGTGTAATTCACATCTTCAGGGGTGAGTACAGACTAAGGAGAAATACATAACAAGGCAAATACATATACAGTAGAGGAAGGTGAGATTAAGTCCACAATAGTCAGGTTATTAGGTAGTGACCCTACTAATCTTCAAAAAGCACCGCAGCAGTCGGTAGTCAGGTCAGAGGGTAAGATGACCCGACCTTCTCACCTGGTTACAAATCTTCTTAATTACGAAATTATCCAGTTTGTACATACCATTACTCAAATTCATGTTGACGGATTCGGTATGTTTAATGAGACTGGATTCTATAATGTTCCTACTGTCAATTGAATTGCAAGGTAATATTGAGGAGGCATTATCCCAGTCAATGCAATGCTTATTATCCCTCAAAAGAACAAACAGAGCATTGGATTCCTGGCCTGTCGTAACACTATATTTGTGTTAAGTCTAGTTACAAGATCTTTACCTGTCTGGACGGAGCACATAGTTCCTGCAGATGTGTCAGCCATCATAAAAGGGTTTAAAAACAAATCACCTGGGCAAAGTCACATTACCAAGAAGAGCCTGGCTCAACTACCCGACAACATGATAGAGAGGCTTGCTCATATATGCAACGCCTGTCTCGCCTCTGGATACTTCCCTAAGATGTTCAAAATCGCTGTTATTTGCCCCATACCAAAAGCAGGGAAGCCTCCAAACAAAGTCGAAAACTTTCGACCAATAGCGTTGCTAGAGGTACCTGTCAAAATCTTCGAAAAAATAGTAAACAAGCGATTGCGGATGTATCTGGAGGACGAAGACGTGCATAATCCCTGCCAGTTCGGCATCTGCCAGTACCGAGGCACATCCACACCGCCATAGCTCAGGCCTACGAGCATATCGCCAACGCCATGACTGGCCGCCTGCAGTGCAACATAGTACTGAGGGATGTCAGCAAGGCATTTGACAAAGTTTGGCACTCAGGGCTGCAGTATAAGATCATACAACTGAGGCTACCCGAAAATCTGACACACCTGCTGTGCAACTTCATTACGGACCGCAGAGCCAAAATCAAGAGGCAAGAACATTTTGGAGAAGAATTCTCACTATCGAGCGGCGTGCCTCAGGGCTCTTGTCTCTCACCAACCCTTTATACGCTCTACACGGCTGACCTGCCACCCCCAATCATCGGCAGCGAGTACGTCATGTATGCCGACGATGTAACACAGATCGTCACCTGCCCAGGAAGGTCCACGGCAAGGATGGCGCGACTCACTGCTCTGGCAATAGAAGGTATCTCGGAGTATGAAAATAAATGGAAAATAAAAACAAACAAAACGAAATTCGAGGTCATACCCATAGCGAAATTCAAGCCGGCCCCATTGATGATCGACGACAAAGAGATTGAGTACTCTAAACAAGGCAGGTTGCTCGGCTTCATCATCTCTCGGATGGGCATCATTCCCCACGTGAAGGACAGACTAAATAAAGCCAAAGTCGCCGCAGCCAAATTAAAACGTTTTAAGCTGATGCCGGAGAAGATACAAGTTCACCTGTACAAGGCGCTGGTGAAGCCTGTGTTGGAGTACCCATCTATACCACTCGTCACACTCGGGAAGACTAGACTACAACAACTACAGGGCTTCCAAAACAAGTGTTTGAGATCAGCCAGTGGCCAAGCGCCACCCTACCAGGAGACAGTGGAAACCATCCACCTAAGAAATAAAACAGAGGCCCTCAACGTCAGGTTCCATCGCCTAGGGAAGAAGGTTTAGGACAAGCTCCTGGACGACCCTCACAGCCCAGACCACCTACGCGGGGAAGACATCAACGGAGGCCGACCCCACGCCTGGTGGCCACTGAGTCTGCCTGCACTACAACAACCCAACCCGCGACCCATCTATGTCCGCCACAGTGATCCACCTTAGATTAAAACTTAGATGGTATAAATTCACATTTAACAAGTCACAATCAAGTGAGTCCATAACATAAGACAGCATACGATTTTAATAAACTTGTAATTGTAAAATCAATCTAGTCATTGTCTACTAAAATAACCATTGTGCAGCCTCATCCTAAATCCTAGGTTAGCATAGTTAGCCAACAAACTCTGTAATATGTAAAACAAGGGGTGTCGTCCCCCTCTGTTTAACTCGTTAAACTTCTTTTCCAACCTTTCCCCCCTCGACTATATGTTGTGAATTCTCTATCCCTCATGTCTGGCTGTGCCTTGAGCCCCAGCATGCCTTCCTGCCATTCCCCAGCTTAACCTACAAAAAAAAAAATATATATATATATATATATATATATATATATATATATATATATATATATATACATATATACATATATACACAGTGAACCCTCACTTTCGCGGTTAATTCAACCCACGGCGGCCCGCCTAAAGTGAGAAACGTGTAAAGTGAGCAACATAACATATGGGATTAATTGAAATAGAGACCGGGCCGACCCCCAAACTCCACTTTTTCAGACACAATACCTACGTTGTAGTAAAAATCACTTCTTAATTTTATGGTGGTATGCACACACAATTAATAATTAAGAGAAATATCAATAATATTAGGTTTTTTAACACCTACATTAGTAGAAAAGATGGCTGGGCACACAGGGATGGGTGGTTGGTTCCGAGGCAGAGGGCAGATTATTGGCCCTCACCTGTATCACTTGTATCAATTGTATCACTACACACCACAGAGGCTTGCAGGGCCTCTTTGTCAAACCCCTCAAAGTCCATATAAGTCCATATCCTCACTATCATTATCACTGACTTGGGCCAGCTGTGGTGGGTGGCGGGTGAAGAACTCGGTAATGTTTTGATGACTGGGCGACCTTGTGCACACCCTGCTCGCGCCGCTTACACAACATGGCGGATGGCGGGAGGTTTGGATCCAAAAATGGAGCGGCTCATCAGCCACTCTCAGCGTAAAGGGGTACACGCACCGCGGAATGTGAGCATTCCGGTTTCGGCAGGGTACCGCTTAAACGTGGAAACACGGAATGTGGGACCGCGTAAAGCGAGGGTTGACTGTACTGTGATTTTATCAATATATATATATATATATATATATATATATATATATATATATATATATATATATATATATATATATATATATATATATATATATTTATATATATATACACACATACAGATAGACCCCGACTTACGACGGGGTTAGGGACCCAAATCCAGGTCGTAAGTCCGACATAGATAAAAATTTTTTTTTTTTTTTTTTTTTTTAAATAAATAATCTACAATGAAATACAGTACAGTAAAAGTAATGAATAATGAGGAATGGATACAGTACAGTGAAAGTAATAAATAATAAGGAATGGTTACAGTGTGACTGAGCACTTACCTTTAATGTAGTCAGCTGAATGCACATGGGGCCCCCATAATTTTCTAATTATACATGGAGACTACATTAACTGGAAACGTTTCGGTATAGAATATGCGTGTCATTTGAAGAAGAAGAACAACAAAAAAAAATTTTTTTTTTTTTTTTTTTTTTTTTTTTTTTTTAATAAAAAATCTGCGGCGGTCGTAAGTCGGGGGTCTGTCTGTATATATATATATATATATATATATATATATATATATATATATATATATATATATATATATATGCTGATAACCACAAGTAAATCACTGTAGGTGCGCGTGATCTAGGTATATGCTGATAACCACAAGGAAAGAAGAAAACACGAAGTTCCCAAGCGCTTTCGTGTAATTCGCATATTTACACGGGTGAAGTATAATTTTTTTATTTAGCTCATAAAATTCATACAAATTATCCGGCCAGAATATAATTTACATTGCTGGAATTCTTACAATTTGATGATCATTTTGAATATAAACATCATAGATTTTGCATTAGACATACAAATTTTAGATATAATGTTTACTCTGAGTTAATATGTTATCTTTTGTGCAAAATATATGACATTTATATTCAAAATATTCCTGGTCTTACAAGGAATCCAGCAATGTCAATTATATTATCCTAACTTTAGTCTGATTTATTATTTATTACTAAAAATGTAAACAGTCTGGTATTCCCACACATTTATCTGGTAGGGAGGGTTGGTGGGGGGTGGAGGGGAGGGAGGGACCGGCGACCGACCACCTGTCACCATGGTGTGAAGAATATATTTTTTTTTATTAACTGAAGATATTTGTTTTAGCTCATAAAATTCATACAAATTACCCGGCCAGAATATAATTTACATTGTTGGAATTCTTACAATTTGATGATCATTTTGAATATAAACATCATATATTTTGCATTAGACATACAAATTTTAGATATAATGTTTACTCTGAGTAAATATGTTATCTTTTGTGCAAAATATATGACATTTATATTCAAAATATTCCCGGTTTTACAAGGAATCCAGCAATGTCAATTATATTATCCTAACTTTAATCTGAGGTATTATTTAATACTAAATGTTAAAATCTAGTTTTTTCACCCAACCTTTCTCTTGAAGGGAGGATTGGTGGGGGGAGGGTTGGGATGGACCGCGCGGTTGGAAGAGGGGGGGAGGCAAGGTGGGGTACTTTGATTGACAGATAGTGTGGTGAAGAATTTTTTTTTTTTTTATTAACTGAAGATATTTGTTTTAGCTCATAAAATTCATACAAATTACCCGGCCAGAATATAATTTACATTGCTGGAATTCTTACAATTTGATGATCATTTTGAATATAAACATCATAGATTTTGCATTAGACATACAAATTTTAGATATAATGTTTACTCTGAGTAAATATGTTATCTTTTGTGCAAAATATATGACATTTGTATTCAAAATATTCCTGGTCTTACAAGGAATCCAGCAATGTCAATTATATTATCCTAACTTTAGTTTGAGGTATTATTTATTATTATACCTGGTTTTCCCCCCAAAATTTCTCAGAGAGGGAAGAGCCAGCCAGTGTAGTGTGAGAAGAGGGGGAGAGAGTTGAGTCCATTATTTGAATGGACATTAACTTGGCGACTGTATTTCTCTATTTCTCTTAAGTATTAATTGTGTGCATGTACCATCATAAAATTAAGATGTTATTTTTACTAGAACATAGGTATTGTGTTGGAAAAAGTGGAGTTTGGGGGTCAGCTGGTCTCTATTTCATTTAATCCCATATGTTATGTTATTCGCTTTACGCGTTTCTCACTTTCCGCGGTACCCTGTGGGTTACATTAACCGTGTAAAGTGAGGGTTGACTGTATATATATATATATATATATATATATATATATATATATATATATATATATATATATATATATATATATATATATATATTTATATGCACACACATATATATACACACACACACACACACAGCTAGACCCCGACTTACGACGGGGTTAGGGACCCAAATCCAGGTCGTATGTCCGACAGATATAAAAAAAAAAAATTAAATAAAAAATCTACAATGAAATACAGTGCAGGTAGTTCTGCTATAACGCGATAATTGTGTTCTTGTAAAATATCGTGTTATAGAAAATCGCGTAATAGAAATAACAGGGCTTATGGAGAAAATAGGGTTAGGTGCAGATTACTCGAAATCGAAAAAATTTAGTAGTTAGCCTAACACAAAGGATAGCACAGTCTAAATAAATGTTACATTCATATCTAATAATGAAATCATACAGTAAATGTAACACTTTACTTGATGGGGGAGAAGGGTGATTTTGAGGTTGATAAAATCGAGCTTCTCTTCAAGTGTTATATCCTTTCTTTTACGATCATCACCGGGAATTCTATCACCAGAACGCTTCTTGTTGATATCCTTCTTTACTATATTCACAGTTAATACAGTGGGGTATGCTATAACGAACGGATCCTATTACGAATATTCCTATAACGAACGGTTTTACCTATAAAATTGAGAATGCTATAACGAACGAAACTCCTACAACGAACATTATTTAAATTTTTATTTATTTTTCTAATTTATTGTTTTTTTATTATAAATATTAATGATATTCTTTATTTCAGGGGTTTAGATGCATATTTATGCACTTTTTTACAATTTTTACAATTTTATATTATATTTTTCAGTGTTAAGTGGTTGCATTTGGGGGCCTGGAACGGATTAATCCTATAACGAACAAGGTTCTAGAACCAATTAGATTCGTTATAGCATACCCCACTGTACCACAAACAGCGTTCGCGTTATACAAATATCGTTCCTAATTCATAAATCGCGTTAGAGCAAATTCGCGTTATCAAAACACGCGTTATAGCAGAACTCACTGTACAGTAAAAGTAATAAATAATGAGGAATGGATACAGTACAGTGAAAGTAATAAATAATGAGGAATGGATACAGTGTGACTGAGCACTTACCTTTAATGTAGTCAGCTGAATGCACATGGGGCCCCCATAATTTTCTAATTATACATGGAGACTACATTAACTGGAAACGTTTCGGTATAGAAAATGCGTGCGCCATTTAAAAAAAAAATTGTCACAACTGTGGCGGTCGTAAGTCCCGACAGTTGTAAGTCCAAGCAGCCGTAAGTCAGGGTTTAGCTGTATACAGTAAAAGTCCAAAAATCCGGACTGCTTGGGGATTGGGTCGGTCCGGATTTTCCGGATTCTCAGGCAGTACTTTTAAAATTAAAATTTAAGGAGGAATAAAGAAGAGATGAACTGGTACATTTTGATAGTTTATTCATTAGCAAATATAGCATGCTTCATTTATCAAAACGAGCAGTTTTAATGAAAAAGCTGTAAATTCTAGAATTTTATTCTTTGCCTTTTTGATATCATAAATTGTAGACTTTCCAATGTTGTATTTTCCATTAGAAAAGTATTGCTCATACCACGTACTAGTTTCTTAATTATTTCAAGTTTGTCACTCAATTTCAACGTGTTCTTCTTTCTCTTCACACAACGAAGTTTATCTACTTTAGGAGCCATTATTATGGGCTTGTACAGTAATCTGTAAATGGAAAGAGTAAGACTCAAAATATTGTTCTATTCATACTGTGCTTGATATAATACATTCACGGAAATGTAATATTTTTGCTAAAATGATGTACGTATTACAGTGGAAAGTGGGATCAAATCGTGACGAAAACAATGACTTGCGCTTTCTTTCGTTCAAAAGATGTTACCGTAATCACTTTTCGAATGGTTTAGTTAAAAAACTGTTGTATTGTATTACAATAATATCCTAATTGACTTGGATAAATACTACGATACCATATTTCTGAATATTTTCATTAAAATCCATCAAAATCATTTTCTTTGTCATCGTCTGCAGCACCAAACAGCTTCTCCCAGTCCTCTCCTTGAACAGGGTTAGAGGGTACGGGTTTTTCGAATCGTTTCCAGTTAAAAAACTGTTACATCACACGAATATTTTACCTAAACTGCGCCTGAATGAATATATTCTCGGAAATAAATAGTAGTTTTGCTGAAACGTGATGTATTTCAATGTAAAATAGGATAAAATACATGACGAAAACAAAAGACTTTACCTAAGCTTCCGATGTTCTTGAGATGTTACTCGTTTTTTTAATAGTTTTCGGTTAAAATTCTGTTATATTACAATGATATTCTATTCATACTGTGCTTGATATAATACATTCACGGAAATGTAATATTTTTGTTGAAATGACGTACGTATTAAAGTGGAAAGTGGGATAAAATCGTGACGAAAACAATGACTCGCTTTCTTTCGTTCAAAAGATGTTACCGTAATCACTTTTCGAATGGTTTAGTTAAAAAACTGTTGTATTACAATAATATTCCCTCCTAATTGACTTGAATAAATACTTGAATGGAAATATACAATAGTTTTGTTGAAACTACCCGCGTTTCAGTGTAACGTGTTGTAATAATAAATGGTAAACAATTTGCCTTGGGCACTCGTGTTTCAGTTTATAGGACGTAGAGCGTTTTTACTGAAGGTTTTGTTCTTCGCTTACCCTCAAAAACGTGGGTCGAACTATAAACGAGGAATATCATAAATTAACGATTTCTTGGTCAAAAAATCAGGGTCGACAGATAAACGAGGGGGTGTTTATGGATGAGTATATACTGTATGTTGTCACAGTTTGATTGCTCGTTTTAAAGTGGAGACCACGTGGTCGCTTGTTGTCGCTGTGCAGCTGTGGCGCTCACGCATGCGCACATACACACAAAAGCCTGCTAAAAAAAAAAAATAATAATTAGTTTTCCAAAAGTCCGGATTCTCGGGTGGTCCGGATTTTTGGCATCCGGATTTTTGGACTTTTACTGTATATATATATGTATATACAGTGGGGGTATGCTAAAACGAATCTAATTGGTTCTAGAACCTTGTTCGTTATAGCATTCGTTCGTTATAGGATTAATCCGTTCCAGGCCCCCAAATACAACCACTTAACACTGTAAAATAAAATATAAAATTGTAAAATTTGTAAAAAAAACTGCATAAATATGCATCTAAACCCCTGAAATAAAGAATATCATTAATACTTGTATAATAAAAAACAATAAATTAGTAAAAAAAAAAAATAATGTTCGTTGTTGGAGTTTCGTTCATTATAGCATTCTCAATTTTATAGGTAAAACCATTCGTTTTAGGAATATTCGTAGTAGAATCCATTCGTTATAGCATATCCCACTGTACAGTATATATCATTGCCAGAACACAGTACACCCCAAACTGGTATATTTTATATGTGTACAGTATATATCAGGGTTGGAAAAAATCATGATTTTTTTTAAAAAATAAAGAAAATCGATTTATTTGATTTAAATTGGATTTCTTTATTTGAATCAATTTTTTTTATTTTTTACTAATAGCAATAAAATAGTATTTTTAAACCCAAAAAACAGTATTTTTCAACCAAAGCTTATTCAGGATAATAAACAGAAAATTGGCATTAAGATATTTATGCAGTAGATGTACCAATGGAATTTAACACAATAATATTCTTTCTGTAAAATCAAAGAAAACTGGTAACATATCTTACATTTGAGCGCACAAATCCAAACGTAATAATGAAATGTAACATAAATGCTCTTATAGAATTAGTACAGTGTGTCAAAAATTAATAACTTAACTTCTTCAAGTCAACAGAATAATATTCTCATTTTGTAAAAAAAATAATACTGGTAACAAGTTTATTTTCTTACATTTGTAGGGTTATAGTGTGTTAAGAATTACCGGTAATGACTTCAAGTCAACACAATACAGTCGGCCCTTAACATACGCAGGGGTTACGTAACAGAGATAGCCGTGGATGTTAAAAATCCGCGTATATGTGCTGCCCCCCCCCCCCCCCCCCCAAAATAAAATCTGGCCCCCATCTCCTTATTTACCGTATATACCTGTGTGTAGTTCGAGTTTTTAAGACCATATTATTTGGCAAAAAATTGGGGGTCGACCTCTAAAAGGGTAATAGTTTCGTTAGGTTGAAAAATATTTACCAGTAAGTACCAGTAAACGATGGAAACGATGCACCAACGCACCACCAGCTGTGAGTGTCGGTACAGTTGCCAGGTTGCGTCATCATAGCAAGCCCAAAGTAGCCAAATCCATGGTATGGTAGCACAGGACGATGTAAAACATAAAGTATTCATTTATTAAAGTTTATTTATAGATACTAGACATAAATTTTTGTTCATTACATTTGAAACATCAATCTTTGTTAAGTAAATTTGAAACAAAAGAAAACTACGATACCGTATTTTCATTAAAATATTACATCACAAGTATATTTTACCTTAACTGTGACTGAATGAATATACGTATTCTCAGAAATAAATATAGAAATGTAATATTTTTGCTGGAATGATGTACGTATTACAGTGGAAAGTGGGATAAAATTGTGAAGAAAGCAAATGACTTTCGCTTTCTTTCGTTATTCAAAAGATTTTACCGTAATCGCTTTTCGAATGGTTTTCAGTCAAAAAACTGTTGTACTCGTACTGTATTACAATAATATTCTATCCTATCATTAGCCTTATAATCCCACAACTGAAAACCATTCGAAAAGCGATTACGGGAACATCTTTTGAACGAAAGAAAGAGAAAGTCATTTGCTTTCGTCACAATTTTATCCCACTTTCCACTGTAATACGTACATTATTTCAGCAAAAATATTACATTTCCATGTTCTCAGAAATAAATGGTAGTTTTGTTGAAACGTAATGTACAGTATTTAATATTAAAATGCAAAAATAGCTATAAAAACAATTAATACACCCGTAATGTACTGGCTGGCATCTCGTTCCTGCTCCCGCGTCCAAGGTCACCACTCCTCCCAACTCGCTCCCTCCTCCACCTCCTCCCTACTGCCAACAACAAACACAAATGTTTTGTGAATAACTGCACCTCCACTTCCTATGTACAGTACTGAACTTTACTGTGCTGTGCATTTTTACAAACAATAATCATGGCAAGAAAAGCTAATAAAAAAAGAGATAAAAATTTCACTTTACTGTACAGTACCTATCCTCGGCAATAGGACGGGGGTCCTCGGGCTCATCGTCACTCAATTCCATAACAGGTGGTGAAGTGGGGGCGACGGTGGATTCAGCTGCTTCCTCACTGCCGCCAGTGATTGATGGTGTTAAATCTCTCCTTCGGTGATCAAAGAACATGGTGATGGGGAGTTGTCATCTCTTTCATTCATTTCTTCCATGATGTTTTTGTATGGAGCGAAAACGTCATCCATCCCTCTCATGAATTTCAGGGCACGCACCATGGAGGGGTCCATACTATAGGCCAGGTTTTTCAGTGCCTCAATATTCCTGGTCATCTCTCCCAACTTCTCCAATATTATTTCTTGGTGCTCTTCCTCATCCTCTTTCCCTTCCTCTTACTTGCCTGAGCCTACTAACTCCTGTATATCCTCCTCGGTCAGCTCAGTGTCGTGCTCTTCAATTAGCTCCCTAATCTCGTCCTCTGCCATGTCCTGGAAGCCTTCAGCAGCCACTTTCCTTGACAGTGCCAGGGTCTTTCTGAATATTTTCATTTAAATCCATCAAAATCATTTTCCTTGTCATCGTCTTAAGCACCAAACAGCTCCACCCAGTCTTCTCCTTGAACAGGGCTAGAGGGTACGTGTTTTTCGAATCGTTTTCAATTAAAAAATGTTACAGCACATGTATATTTTACCTAAACTGTGCCTGAATGAATATATTCTCAGAAATAAATATGGTAGTAGTTTTGCTGAAACGTGATGTATTTCAATGTAAAATAAGATAAAATACATGACGAAAACAAAAGACTTTACCTAACCTTCCAATGTTCAAGAGATGTTACTCGTTTTTTTAATAGTTTTCGGTTAAAATACTGTTATATTACAATGATATTATATTCATACTGTGCTTGATATACTACACGGAAATGTAATATTTTTGCTGAAATGACATACGTATTATAGTGGAAAGTGGGATAAAATCGTGAAGAAAACAATGACTTTCGCTTTCTTTTGTTCAAAAGATGTTACCTTAATCGCTTTTCGAATGGTTTTCAGTTAAAAAAACTGTTGCATCACAAGTGAATTAGGATAGAATATTATTGTAATACAACAGTTTTTTAACTGAAAACCATTCGAAAAGCGATTATGGTAACATATTTTGAACGAAAGAAAGCAAGTCATTGCTTTCGTCACTTTCCACTGTAATACGTACATCATTTCAGCAAAATATTACATTTCCATATTCTCAGAAATAAATAGTAGTATTGCTGAAACGTAATGCATTTCAATGTAAATTAGTAAAAACTACATGAAAACAAAAGACTTTACCTCACCTTCCGATGTTCAAGATATGTTACTCGTTTTTTTTTAGTAGTTTTCGGTTAAAATACTCTTATATTAGTGATATTCTATTCATACTGTGCTTGGTATAATACATTCACGGAAATGTAATATTTTTGCAACTACAATGCTGATGTCAACACAAGCATGGTTACAGCGAGACTGACTGAGTGAGGGAGAGCTATGCGTGTGTGTGTGAGGTTGCGGGAGCGGGCGGTGTCCCGTGTTCGGTGCCGCGCGCGAGTTGAATGGCGCGCGATTTGAATGTACTTCAATTACTTCAATGTACAGAATATTCCTCCGGCAGGGCAATCCCCGTATTTGCAAATCCGTGTATTATAAACCCGCTTATGTTAAGGGCCGACTGTATTCTCATTCTGTAAACAACAAAAATAGTTCAAAAATTTTAATTACCTTAGTTGAACATTGAAATGCTTATGTACTGTGACAAGCTTAGATGCCTTTTCCTGTCCTGGGCGATTTCTTACCTTTGAGTGTACAAATCCATATGTGGAAAAAATTCTCTCAACCCCCGCTGATGATGCAACAGCTGTAAATAATTGCCTAGGACCATCCATTACATTTTCTGTCATATCATTGACAAAATACTGCCACCAAGCACTGGGTGAGAGAGATTTTACAACATCTTTACCAAAATAGACCTCTTTAAATGGTGCACTTCTTCCATGGAAGGACATTAATGTTGAAAGGAATGTGGAAGAGACGCTCACATATACTGTTCTGCAATGTCTCGCTGCTCAGGAGTCAGATGTCTGCCCTGATACCTTGGATCTATCACATTAGCTAGAAAATGGGCAGGTGTCAATGCTACTTTGATTCTTTTTTCAAAATTATCCATATCCTTCTTATATGTTAAATACTCCTTAATATCAGTTTTCAGTTTTACCCAGATTTCTACAGCATCACTTAATTGGGTATGTTCTCTCTGGACACAGAACAATGCCACAGCAATAGGCTTAAGTCTCTCTAAATAGTCTTCTGCAGTTATTTTTAATGCCGTATCATTAACTTTCCTTTCAATTTTCTTATCAATGTCTTCAATATTTTCTTTGCACACTTTGACAAGGGTCTCCCAGTTCTTTAAATAAGATTCAATAGAATCTGTCACTGTGTTCCATCGTGTGTCTGATGGCATTACTAGCATTGTTCCTCCTGCTCTTCTATGCAAAGATCCTGGGATGTGATGCTTTCTGAAGTACTTAATGATTTCAGTAATGTGCTCCTTAATGTTCTTGATTTGCAGGTCTTGTGAAAGCAAATTTAACAGGTGTGCAGAGCAACCATATGTTATAATCAGGGCTGTGGAGTCGAAGACAAAACCTTCGACTCCGACTCCTCAAATTTTTATGCTTCCGACTCCGACTCCTTGGCCTATTTGTAACAACTATTTCTGCCATCCTAATTGTAATTTGTATGTTGTAACCTGCGTAGGTAAAAAGTAAAACACCGTGGCTATACTGCTACAGCTTTATTAATGATCTGGACGATATTTAAAAACTACAAAAAGATGATAGGCTTGACTTTCAAAGTTTCAATCAAAAGAAAAATAAATTCCAATCCTTATCTATAGAGAAAGCTCCCACTGAAGTTCTGAACTGTCTTAGAGGTTGTATGATAGAATAATAGATGTAAAAATGTGAAGTAAGTCAGAGGAAATTGCTAAGCTACAAATTACTCTGATTTATATTAGCATTACATTTTCAAACTACGCGCAGGATGGCAACTGTTCCTGCAGTTGACTAAATAAAACCAGAAGTTTCATTTTTTTTCTATCAACCCTCTTATAGTGGGCTGAAGGGATTTAATATAATTAAATAATGGAGGGAAATACTCAGATACTAATACTATTACTAAGCTCGTGAAGAAAATGGCAATTCAGTGCAATCAAGATTCAGCTGGAGTCGGAGTCTGGACAATTTTACCGACTCCGACTCCACAAGCCGAAATTTCCTCCGACTCCGACTCCACAGCCCTGGTTATAATGGATTTATCTTGTCCGAATTCACTTCTCATTTTTGCCATATTAGCAGCATTATCTGTTACACAGCTTCTTACTGTGAATCCAAATTTGTCTTCGCACTTTTTTGTAGCACATTCAGCTAATTTCAACAGATATTCAGCTGTGTGTCTTGATTCTGTGTCTATAGAGTCAACAAGATAAATACAGTTGTCTGCTGTTGAAGTTATGCATACTATAGGCTCATTATGGACATTACTCCATCCATCCATGGCCATGCAAACTGTTTTCCCACTAAGTTCTTCTGAATAATTCTTAATCACTGAATCCAAAAGAGACCCTCCAATTTGATGTCTTATTAGATGGAACATATTCTGGTCTTAGCATTTTAATCATCTTGATAAACTATTCGTGCTCCACTGTTTTTATCACAAAACCAGTTATGCTTCTTTGATCAGAAATAATATTTATGTTGTTTAAAAAGAACATACTAAGTGATAAAAATAGAATATCTGAATATGTATAGCCTAGCACCTACAGCCTGTTCACTCTAGCTTTGCAAAAATGTACAGCCCCTTGCTCTTTATTGACTGATATATAATGCCAGGAGAAGAGAATACTACAGTTCTTCTGAATTTCAATAGTATTTATTATCTTAGTTAACAATATATTTCATGTAAATATATACATTAATAATGAGACCTTATGATATGATCATAGTTTCGCAAAACTGGAGAGAACAGACTATAGTACAGTACATAATTCTGTAAATCCAAATAATGTTATTAGCCTGCTGCATTGCATATACTTTTCAATCATGTAGAATAAAAAGAGAAAACAGTTATTCGTAAAAAAATCATTTTGATTTAAATCATTTGATTTAAATCATAACAACCCTGGGCCGCGCTATATATACCCCATATTTGTATATTATTTTATATATATATATATATATGCAAGTAAATCACTGTAGGTGCGCGTGATCTAGGTATGCTGTATTAAGCAACCTATATATGGAATTCTTTGAAAAGAAACTATTAAGTAATATTTTACCACCCTCAGCAGTCTGGTTTAGATATGTTGATGATGTATTATGTCTCTGGCCATGTAATGAGGACCTAAAAGTTTTCCTACCACAACTTAACAACTTAGCCCCCTCGATCAAATTCACTGTGGAATTAGAGCAAGACTGTAAATTGCCATTCCTAGACTGTCTGATACACAGAATAGGTAACACTTTCAAGTTCAGTATTTATAGAAAACCAACCAATGTGTGTTCATACATTCATTATTATTCTGCCCACCATAATAAAGTCAAACAGTCAGTATTTACAACAATGTTTTTACGTGCCTTGAGAATTTGCAGTCCGGAATTCATCGATGAGGAATACAAATATATATATAATATTGGCTCAAACCTTAAATACCCTAGATCTTTCATAGACAAATGCTTAAACATTACTAAGAAAACTTTTTATAGAACTGATCCCAAGCCCACCCATGACCATAAGAATATCTTAATATTACCATTTCACAAAAATTTCTCACACATTCCGGCACAGCTAAAATCTTGGAACGTCAATGTGGCATTTAAAAACTCATGCACTGTTAAACAAATGTTAATCAAGAACTCCCCCAACAACACAATTGGTTGCATTTATAAAGTTCCTTGCAAGGAATGTAATATGTTTTACTTAGGCCAGACAGGTAAAGATCTTGTAACTAGAATTAAACAACACAAATACAGTGTTAGGACAGGCCAGGAATCCAATGCTCTGTTTGTTCATTTGAGGGATAACAAGCATTGCATTGACTGGGATAATGCCTCCTCAATATTACCATGTAATTCAATTGATAGTAGGAACATCATAGAATCTAGTCTTATTAAACATACCGAAGCATTCAACATGAATTTGAGCAACGGCATGTACAAGCTGGACAACTTTGTAATTAAGAAGATTTGTGATCAGGTGAGAGGGCGGGTCGCTGCCCCATCTGACCCAACCACCAACCGTTGTGTGCCATTTAAAGATTAGTAGGGTCATTACCTAATTACCTGACCATTGTGGACCTGGTCTCACCCTCCTCTGTATATATTCATCTTGTTTTGCATTACTCTCTCTAGTCTGTACTCACCCCTGAAGATGTGAATTACACGAAAGCGCTTGGGAACTTCGTGTTTTCTTCTTTCCTGGTGGTTATCAGCATATATATATATATATATATATATATATATATATATATATATATATATATATATTATATATATATATATATATTATATATATATACTATACACATACAGTCATGCGCCGGTTAATGTTCTAGATACGTTCTTGGAAACGTGACTTTAACCGAAATGGACGTTGTCCGATCATCAACATAAACTTTGTATTTATACTTACGTGTATGTGGAATACTATATATGTACATATACACTTTTACTCTTAAATCACTACTGTAATGTGATACAAGTGATTAATTTTTATCTCTTGTGCAAAATACATGACGTTTATATTAAAATTATTCACTGTTTTACAAGGATTCCAGCAACGCCGGGCAGATGGGGGAGAGAGAGGGGGCGTGGGGGGAGCGGGAGGGGAGGTAGTACGTTTGACAGTTGGCACAGGCCCAGGTCTAACGCGTGTATATTTATCAGTTCTTAGGTGACTAAGCTTCTCTCTTATAAAAAGCCAGTGAAATGACCTGGGTGAATATAATTAACATCGCTGGGATTCTTGTAACATGCTGATTAATTTGAATATAAACATGCTATAATTTGCACGAGACAAAACAATTTTAGTACCGTAATCAAATTTGTACATGTGCACTCGAGCTTTGCACTAAGGTCATTTATTTCTTTTATGTTTCTTTTAGTATGATGTGTGTATGTAAATGGATGAAAATAAATGAAGAAATTTATGTAAATCTACCCGAAAATACAGTTGAAAAACTTTTATAAAATGTACTACAGTACTGTACACTAATGTACTACATTTTGTTATATCTTGAGCAAAATATATGACGCTTATATTCAAATTAATCTCTGTCTTGCAAGGATTTCAGCAATGCAAATTATATTATCCTAACTTTAGTCTGAGATATTATATAAAATAAACATAAAAAATTACCAATCTTTTGTCTGGGAACACAAGGAGGGTGGGAAGAGGGGAGGGGAGGGGGCAGGAGGTGAGGTGACAGAATGTCTGGCGTTTGTTTATTTTTTTGAGATAAGATTTGACAGTTGGCGCTGAAGGCCTGCCTGCGTGTTTATTTATCATTACTTAAGAGTGACTAAGCTCTTCTCATAATTTGTCACCCAAATGACCTGGGTGAATATAACTTACATTGGTGGGATTCTTGTAAGATAGTAATTTATTTGAATACCTGTATAAACAAGCTATATTTGCAATAGACATAACAATTTCAGTACCATAATCATTCAGTACATGTACAATACAGGTTTGCACTTAGGTCCATTGTTACTGTACAATATTGACTAAATTCACTCGATAACGTACGCCTGGCAGCATAATCTATAAGAATACGGGATGCATATGTGACTGTGCCCGCTCTAGGGCCATTTAAGTTCGCTAGGTCCCATTATTTGAATTTGAATTTTTTTTTCAATTTAGATTTTAATTGTTTATTCCTTGATAGAGGAAGCGGGATCCTAGTGCTGTCACTTGGTACCCCTGTACCATAACACCAGAAGCAACTGGCCAGTGTCACAAGTATATACAGTACAGTACAGTCATCCCTTGGTTATCGCGCCTAATTGGGACCCCGCCGATAACGAAAGTACAGAACCTATGGGATTTATTCTAATTGATTCCAGGCACCCAAGACCCAACCCCAAGTTTCCCATTTTACGACCATTTATATTCACTACAGTAAATATATACAGTATATATAATGTTATGGTAAATATCATAAACACACATAGGCATGGCTAGGTGATGAAAAGGGTACGCTTAATACTGTAGTCAACAAAACATGTAGCTATGCTTTTTTTATTTGGTCCCCCGTCATACGGGTCCGTTTTCTCTCACATCAGGTTGCTGAGTCCTCCATTTTCTCTCTTAATCTTTGAGTGCACCAGAGACTTCACTAATCTTAGTAATGCCACAGAATTTGAAATTGCAACCCCAATTGCAACTGGGGGTGCAATTGTTGAGGCAACTACATATGTCTGATTACAGCAAATGTGTTATTGTCAATTAGTAGGTGAAAGATTTTATGTTCAATAGATGTAGGTTAACATTACACCTGGAGGCAAATGCTTAAAAAAGAGCCTAAGGAAGGAAGCATATTCCTTTAACACATAATATCTGATCAGTATGGAGAGGATCATCGTGTCTCCGTCAGGGGGTCGTGGAGTTGTGATCCAGTAGGCGTCGTGGATTTTTTTTTTTGGAGGGGGGGCACAGACATATGCGATCGGATGTTGCTCGGTCTGACGTTAACCGGCGCATCACAGTGTGTATATATATATATCCCATATTGGTATAGTTTATATGTATATTTAACCCATACTGGTATAGTTTATATGTATACAGCTAGACCCCGACTTACGACTACGTGGACTTACGTCCATTGGTACTTACGACCTGCTTTGACCGTACGTCCATACGGGACATATGACTGCGACCGTCGTGACCAAAAATTTTTTCAAATGACGCGTGCATTTTCTATACCGAAACGTTTCCGTCCCGGGCGAGAGGGAGGGGTGTCTTGGGTCGCCTCGTGGGTACACTCACTCAGTGGAGCGCTTTGTTTGTGTTTGGCTATCGTATCCTATACTGATCGCGCTGTGAACTTTCGTTATTATCGTATTTAATTGACTTTATAATGACTGGAAACCGTAAAAGTGAGAGTGCTGGTGGTGCTCCAAGGAAAAGGAGACAGGCAATTACTTTTGAGATGAAACTGAAGATAATAACACAGTATGAGAATGGAAAAACAGTAGCAACAATCTCACGCGACCTAGGTTTCTCACACTCGACTATATCCACTATTCTGAAGGACAAGGAACGTATTCGTGAAGTAGTGAAAGGAACAACACCTATAAAGGGAACTATAATATCAAAGAAAAGACAAGGTCCTATCCACGATATGGAAAAATTATTGGTGATATGGATAGAAGACCAGATACAGAAGTGTGTACCCTTAAGTGTTCTAACCATACAGGCTAAAGCAAGAAGCCTGTTCCAAAGCCTGAAGGAGCAGGCAGGAGATGAATGTGAGCAAACCTTTACAGGAAGTCATGGGTGGTTTGATAGATTTAAAAAACGCTACAGTCTACACAATGTTAAGGTGAGTGGAGAGGCAGCTAGTGCCGATGTTGGTGCTGCCGAAGCTTTCAAGGAGGAGTTAGATGATGTGATTGTGGAAGGGAATTATTTGCCTGAGCAAATATTCAATGTGGATGAGACTGGATTATTGTGGAAACGCATGCCTGAGCGGACATACATCCACAAAGAGGCAAAAAAATGCCCGGATTCAAGGCATTCAAGGACAGAATTACACTTCTGTTGGGGGGGAATGTTGCTGGTTTCAAGCTAAAGCCCTTCATGATCTATCATTCAGAGAACCCCAGGGCTTTTAAACATGTCAGCAAGCACACACTGCCAGTGTTTTATCGCAGTAACAAGAAAGCCTGGATGACCCTAGTACTGTTTGAGGATTGGTTCATGACTTGTTTCATTCCACGAGCCAAGGAGTATTGTCTGCAACAAAGGATTCCATTCAAGATTTTACTGATTTTGGATAATGCTCCGGGACACCCACCACACCTGGACGACATGCACCCTGATGTTAAGGTAGTGTACATTCCACCTAACACTACCTCTATCATCCAATCCATGGATCAAGGTGCTATTGCTGCCCTTAAAGCGTATTATTTACGCACGACCTTCGCTCAGGCTGTTGCTGCTACTGAAGGTGAGAAAACGCTCAGACAGTTTTGGAAGGAGTACAACATTTTGTCATGTATAAAGAACATTAGTACAGCATGGGATCAGGTTACAAAACATTGCATGAATGGAATATGGAAGAAAATCCTGAAAAGATATGTGCACAGTTTCAAAGGATTTAATGAAAATGAAGTTATTTTGGATATTAGTAACAAGATAGTGGAGTTAGGTAAACAGCTGGAGTTAGAAATTGATACTGAAGATGTTGGACAGTTGGTTGAAAGTGTAGCAGAAGAGCTCAGTAATGAGGATCTTATTGAACTAGATGCACAGAAAGTTGCAGAGGAAGAAGAGAGACAAAATGTAGAAGAAGAGCCTGCACCCCCAAAAAGTTTTCAGTGAAACATATGGCAGAGGCATTTGCTACAATTAATAAAGGAATGCAAATGTTTGATGACATGGATCAAAATTATGAGCGTTATGCCAAAGTTGACAGAATGATCCATGATGCACTTGCTTGCTACAGAGAAATTTATAATGAAAAGAAAAAGCAAACTGTGCAGTCTAAATTGGACATGTATTTCAAGAAGTCCCCCAGTACTGGCTCCTCACGCCCCACCAGTGCTGCCTCTTCACTCCCTCAAGATGATCCAATACCTTCAACCAGCAAGTTACCCCTGTACATAAACCTGTCTGAAGAAAGCGACATTGATGACCCACCCAGCCCTGTCTCTTCTTCTGCTTCTTCCAATTAATATAGTCTCCATGTATCCTGTAAATAGAAAATTATGGGGGCTCTGTGTGCATTCAGCTGACTACATTTAAGGTAAGTGCTCAGTCACACTGTATCCATTCCTCATTATTTATTACTTTTACTGTACTGTATCCATTCCTCATTATTTTTTACGTTTAGTGTACTGTATTTCATTGTAGATTTTTAAAAAAAATGTGAAAAAAATTTTTTTTTTTTTTTTTTTTTTTTTTTTGAAATTTTTTTTTTTTTTATTTTTTTTTTTATCTATGTCGGACTTACGACCTGGATTTGGGTCCCTAACCCCGTCGTAAGTTGGGGTCTAGCTGTATTTACCTCATACTGGTATAGTTTTATATGTATATTTACTGCATACTGGTATAGTTTTATGTGTATCTTTACCCCTTACTGGTATAGTTTTATCTGTATATTTACCCCATTCTAGTATACAGGTTGTACCTCTCTAGTCCGGCAACCTCGGGACCTAACTGGTGCCGGACCATGGAAATTCACCCTTTTCCTGGATAGATAGTGACTTGTGCTTATGCTTGGAAGCACTAGCACCACTTTCTCTGCATCATGGTCTCTTTTAAGACATATTGAAGGGTTAAATGTTGTATAGTAGCTTCTCAAATTTCGCGAGTTTTTAATTCAACGTATTTTATTGGAAAACACACACAAAAAAATAAATACAACTTTTGACGGCGGAAACTTGAATTTCGACGGGTTTGAACGGCCCTCCAACGTGCAGACGACGTGCATAATTGTGTAAACAGCGTCATTTCTCTTATGTACAAAAGATTCATTATTGTTTATTACTGAATGTCTTTTTTATTGAATTAATGTTTATGTGTGCAAAATGAGCAATACAATTCATTAATAATACGTAGAATATTAAAACACACGAGGAAATGACAGCATTGTTTTCGTTGATTACAAAACCAGTGACTGACTGGTTCTACATATAAAACTGAAGAAAATAAGACTTTGGTTGTAGCTGTAGTAAAATTAATATGGCTGTTTTAAGTAATGTTATTTAATGTTAATAAATGGAACGATAATGGTAAAGAAAAAAGAGAGATCACATATGTAAGTGCGCACACGTGAAAACATATCGTCATTACTTTACATAAGAATATGAAAGCAACACTTATTTACTGTTCATATATATTATAATTAATGTTTCTGAATTTGTTTTTATTGAATTAATGTTTGTGTGTGCAAAATTAACATTACAATTTATTAATAATACGTGGAATATTAAAACACACGAGAAGACGAGACGGCTGCTGGCATTGTTTATGTTAAAGCTTTTAAAACCAGTGACTGATTGGTTCTACATATAAAACTGAAGAAAATAAGACCCTGATTGTAGCTGTAGTAAAATTAATGTAAAAAAAATAATATGGTTGTTTGAAGTACCTGTAATGTTATTTAATGTTAATAAATGGAACAATATAAGTAGCTAACCATTAATGGTAAAAAAAAAAGAGACTGCGCGTATGTAAGTGCGCACATGTGAAAACATATCGTCATTACTCTACATAAGAATATGAAAACACTTATTTACTGCTCATATATATGGAAGGGTTAAATGTTGTACTCTGTATAGACAAGCAGAGAGAGAGAGAGCAGCCGAACTGCCGGATGTAAAACAAACCTTAATTTCCCGCGGCTTTGTTGTTGTTGTTTTTTACGGGGAGTAGCCTACCCGGGCATAGGTCACTGACCCACGTTGGGGCCTGAGGGGCAAACATTTAATACTCCTGTAATAATAATAATAATTCAGATAAGTTAAAGAAAAAAAAAAAAAAGGCAAGCTGCCTATCTACCTATTGGACAAACTAAAATCGTTCCGGATCACAGAATGCCGGACTAGAGAGGTACAACCTGTAGTTTTATGTGTATATTCACCCCATACTGGTATAGTTTTTTGTGTATATTTACCCCATACTGGTATAGTTTTATATGTATATTATCCCCATACTGGTATAGTTTTATATGTATATTATCCCCATACTGGTATAGTTTTATATGTATATTTACCCCATACTGGTATAGTTTTATATGTATATTTACCCCATACTGGTATAGTTTTATATATGTGTATCATTGCCAGAATATCCTATTAATAGATGTAAATTAATGGTGTATTTTTCCTGTGCATTCTAGGCAGTCGGGAAGATTGACTCAACTACCTGGTCATCATCTGTTTTCTCAACAACAATTATAACCTGCCAGAGACAACCCCATGTTGATACAACCTGCCAGAGACTACCCCGGGCTGATATAACTTGCCAGAGACTACCGCCTGATATAACCTGCCAGAGACTACCGCCTGATATAACTTGCCAGAGACTACCGCCTGATATAACCTGCCAGAGACTACCGCCTGATATAACCTGCCAGAGACTACCGCCTGATATAACCTGCCAGAGACTACCTGAGGCTGATATAACCTGCCAGAGACAACCCCAGGCTGATATAACCTGCCAGAGACTACCTGAGACTGATATAACCTGCCAGAGACTACCCCAGGCTGATATAACCTGCCAGAGACTACCTGAGCCTGATATAACCTGCCAGAGACAACCCCAGGCTGATATAACCTGCCAGAGACTACCCCAGGCTGATATAACCTGCCAGAGACTACCTGAGACTGATATAACCTGCCAGAGACTACCCCAGGCTGATATAACCTGCCAGAGACTACCTGAGCCTGATATAACCTGCCAGAGACAACCCCAGGCTGATATAACCTGCCAGAGACTACCCCAGGCTGATATAACCTGCCAGAGACTACCTGAGACTGATATAACCTGTCAGAGATTACCCCGGGCTGATATATCCTGCCAGAGACTACACAATGTCAAGCAGAGAAAAAAAGTTATCCTGTGAGAAATGTGGCCAATGGTTTTTCCTAAAGTCTACTCTTAAGAAACATTTACTCATACACAATGGTAAGAAAGAGGTGGAATGTGATGAATGTGGGAAACATTTCTCACGTAAGCAGGGTCTCAAAAGACACATACAACTTGTACACAAGGGTGTAACAAAGTTCAAATGTGATGAATGTGGGAAGCATTTTGCACAAAAGAGTTACCTCAGGACACACAAGCTTGGACATAGTGGTATAAAAGAGTTTCAATGTGACATTTGTGGAAAACATATTTCAAGTAAAAATTATCTAAAGTCACACATACTCTTACACAGTGGTAAAAAAGAGTTTCAGTGTGATGAATGTGGGAAACAATTTGCTCAAAAGGTTGGTCTTAAGGCACACTCATCTGTACACAATGGTATCAAAAAATTTGAATGTCATGAATGTGGGAAACATTTTGCACAAAAGTGTGATCTCAATAAACACATGTTTGTACACAATGATATCAAAACTTTGGAATGTGATGAATGTGGGAAGTATTTTGCAAAAAAAGGTGATATCAGTAGACACAAACTTATGCACAGTGGTCTCAAAAAGTTTGAATGTGATGAATGTGGGAAACATTTTACACGTAAGAGTACTCTCAAGGTGCACATACTTGGACACAGTGGCATAAAGGAGTTCAAATGTGAGGAGTGTGGGAAATGTTTTTCACGCAAGAATGAAATCAAGATACACATACTTAGACACTATGGTATAAAAGAGTTTGAATGTGAGGAGTGTGGGAAACATTTTGTAACTAACAGTGATCTCAAGAGTCACATGACTCTCCACAGTGGTAAAAAAAAAATTAAATGTGAGGAATGTGGGAAATGTTTCTCCTGGAAGCGGTCTCTCAGAGCTCATAAACTTGTGCATGAAAAATGTAAACAGAATTCAATGAATGTTTGAATGGCTTTAGCAGAAGGTAAATGTAATACATAAACTTGAATACAGTGATATACATCAATATAAAACCACCTGAACAAACTCTATGAATGTAGAAAAAATAAAGAGAAGTGCCACTTTTATAGATATTAAACAGCAATTATCTGCTCTTAAGATGTAAATTTCTTTTACCGTGGCCTTAGTACTTTACCATGACATGAAAGAATATTTTTTTAAATAAACTTGTGTTAGTTGAGGTGTATTCTGAGTCTAGTAGAACTTGCACAATAATTTTGTTAACAAGTAATGGTCACAGGTAGACCCAGCCATGTTGATGCTGTTGACTTCAGTCATGTCCTGTTGCCACTTAAAACTTTGCATTATATGACAGTTAAACACTTGCCCACCACCACTGGTTGAGCCTTTCCAGTGAGTCTGTGGATTCATATATAAGAGCCCTGATGCCTTAGAGGAGCAGCAGTAGGTGTCCAGCTACCAGTAAGATTTGTGCTATGAACAGAATGTTTACCGAAGGGATCAAGCACCAATGTAAGCAAAATATGGCTCTAAGTTTGATTGTCATAAAGGAGAAAGCTAAAAAATCCAAACCTCGAAAGTACATAATGCTCAAGAAGCCACAGGGTTTAGATTTATAATTTGCACCAAGATTTGGGCATAAGTTTATGATTTTGTCCAATCTTAAACTCTTTTGTGAATTTATATGTACAGTATATAATGTATAGAATAATTCAATTGCAGGTGAACCTTGATAACCGACATCCTGTTGTCCACCGATTCACATAACCGACAATTTCATATAGGAAAAATACCCTGCAAGTTTCGTTGATACCCCAGAGATCCGACGATTGGCAGTGTTGGTCTGGTGTGAATTCTTGCCACCAGAGTGCTGTACACACTGCCTCACACTCATTCCCGCCATCTTTGCAATTGTTTACACATACTATGTGTCTCTGACTTTGTGCTTTTTATTTTTTCCTACTTAGTGTGTTACTCAATCATGCCTAAACACCCCAATGATAGTTCCTCTTGTGCTGGAAAACTTTATGTGATGTGATAAGTGTAATAAGAGTGGTGATGGACGAGCAAAGTGTGGTAGAGTTGAACTTGCTACCCTAGACTGTCTCTACCATCCTCAACACAGGAACCGCATTTTCCGGCAAATAAAATGCATCACCGCATAAGATGCACCCTTATTTTACAAGGATATTTTGTGGATTTTTTTTTTTTAATGCTTTGTCACACAATTATTAAAAGTGATTTTATAGTGGTTTTGTAGGGGAAAACGTATGATTTTGTCCATGTAAATACAATATATACTGCAATCAAGTAGGAAATCATATATAATTACATTATGCTAACCCAACTGTACCTCTGATCAGAGCAGCTGTGTGGCTTGTTTATATTTTGGTCAAGAGAATTACCTACAGGATGTGAAACTCGTATTTTAGATGAGATGTTTTGTGGTGCCACGATTGGCCACCAGGGTGTAGTACCATCGCTATTGTTTTGGCGTCATCGACTCATTGCAAATGGCTGATTGGCGGCTGAACTTTCTGTTAACATTTCTTGAATCTTTCTAGGGGCATTTTTCATGTATATAATAAACAGATGTTTCTTAAAGGCAACACAGTCATTAAATAATGTAAGACATGTATCTGTTGTGGGTTACGTATGCTGGGGAAGGAGGTACAGTGAGATGATGTGAGCTTCCCTCTGCTGTTAAGTCAATATAAGCCATTATTTATGTCTATGGCAAATTTGCCATAAGTTTGTGATAATTTGGCTTGTTTTTCAGTACAGTATTTTATTAGTAGTAACATAATTTTTTTGCTTAGTGGACAACTTCTCGCCCCAGACTCTCTGGCTAGGCACCTCCGCCTATGATCCTCGGCCTCCCATCCGTAATACGGGCGCATTAGACGCAGAGTGATTTGTGAGACATTTAAAAAAAAATTATGCATCATACGCCAGCAAATACGGTAGATAACTGTCTCAATTTATGCCTTACATTGCTTATTTAAGGCTCATTATGCTTGCATTATATGACTGCTTTATTTTCTTGCTTGGCAGTGTACAGTACAGACATAAGTCAAGGGTAGATGGAAATTGAATTTGTCATATTCTTATGGGACCAATTGCTTCAATAACTCTTGATTCACTAACCAGCGACTTTTTCCTGTCCCTATATGCGTTGGTTATCAGGGTATGCCTGTATAAGTACTGTATAGTTGTGGAGAGTGGCTGTGTGTGTGTGGGGGCACAATCTCGCATCGTGTCTTGTTGAGTCAAAATCACCATTGAATAATATTTAATGGTGATGTTACACACAACCTAACATCTCATAATAAATCATTCTTGATATTTATATTTTATTTATCTATCATTGTGTTTCTTTGTATTATCTTTATATGTATTGTTTATTGTAAAGGCCTGGGACTTAGGTATGGAAATCCCTTACCAGATTAATCAGGATCTTAATAAAGGAAAGTCAAGGACCATGGTTTTATGTGGAATAACAAACAACCGTTTGAGATTGACATCTCTTTACTATAAAAAATACTCTGACACCACTCAACAAACATCAAGTAACAATTACGGGAGTCAAATAATTAATGCAGTAAACAGTTAATGGAGTCAAACAATTAAGGGAAGCAAACAATTAAAGGAAGCAAATAATTAATGGGAGTCAGCAATTAATTGAATCAAACAATTAATGGGAGTCAACAACTGATAGAATCAAACAATAAAAGGGAGTCAGCATTTAAAGGAATCAAACATCAAAAGAATCAAACAATGAACTGATAGTTCCTAGGGCAGTGGCCCTGGGGAAGGTTCCAGAACACAGTGATCCACTCTCAGGGGGAAGCGTCTGTTCAACTCCTCACCCGAGCGACAGCGGCTGATGTCTTGATACAGCAGACGAAACACCGGGGCACAGACAGTGGAGAGGAGCTGGCGATCGTGGCGGTAGTGGTTTGGGGTAGGTGTCCAGAGATTAACAGACAAATTGTGAAGGTCTGGGAAAACAGCCCACAAGTCCAGGACCTATGATTAGATCACAGCCAGAATTTGACGAACAGCGGGGTAGATAGATAGTGACTGTATGACGGCTGGGGTGAATCTCCCATTGACACTGGTAGCAGCGAACCTCCTCACCTCCGTCCAACCCTCCCCAAGTGGGGGTCGCGCCAGCAAACGAGAGTTAGCAGCGGTAACGAGCAGGAAGATCGTTTCCGCCCTTACATTTATAAATGCCATTTATAAGGAATTTTTTATGCAAAACTACAATCTAGACTCCATACCACTCAAAAGTTGGTAACTTTTATAATTCCACACACTGCTTGGACCTCAGGTGTGTGGAATTTGAGCTTTGTATTAATTGAACTCGACAGGTGTTCACTTAGCATGATAGTCTTTAGAACTGTATCTGTTGTGTTACTGGGGAATAGCTCTACCTGCTTTTAGGGTAGTGACAGTTTATATTATTTTAACTTTACCATTGTTTTTAATTTGTCATTAAGTTATGTGGTAAATATGTTTATATGTTGATAATGATATGTGCTCTTCCCTCTTTTGTACATATAATGATTATGTATTGTAATAAATCCCTTTGTATACAATGTGGCTTTATTAATACAGTGATATCTTCACTAGCCGAAATTCCTCTGACTTGGAACTCTCCGATAGCTGGAATTTAAATTTTCTCGAAAATCTTTCTCAAAGCCGGAATTTTCCAGAAAAATCCGGCTTTGGGAGCGAGTTTCTGAGGGGCACATATTTAGGGAAAAAAAAATCCCAGTTCCCAGAAAATTCCAGGGGTGGGGGAGTTTTATTCCAGGTTTGAGAAATGAAAATTAGGTGAATTTTCCGGAAATTCTGAGAAAAAATTTCCAGTCCCTGGAAAATTCTGGGAATGGGGGATACCTGTACAGTAAGTCATCGCTTAATGTCGGGGTTACGTTCCTGAAAATGCGACATTATATGAAACAAAGTTAAGCTGATCAATTTTCCCCATAAGAAATAGATAAAATACGGGAGTTATGTTCCTGAGCCTCCCTTTGCCCCGTGAAACACATTACATATACGGGTAATCATTGCCATTTCTATAGAAAATAGTGCATGCATATACAACTACTGTACTAAGTTTGTTTGGGTACTCACTGATGGGCAGAGGTGGTAGAGTGAGTGTGTGGTGGGTAGTGAAGCAAAAGGAGAATGGCAGGAGCGGAGGAGGTTGGTGAGTCACTGAGACTTCGGCTGCTTCCTGCGCTGACTGGGGTTCCTCCGCCGCTGCTTGCTCCTCTTCCATTGTTCTTTGCTCCTCCTCGGCGTCTGTGTGCTCTTCCTTGGCTGCTGGCTGTTGTGAAGAAGCTGCTTCTGCCATCCCGCGACAAAAAAATAAATTCACTGTTGACTGCTTGGTGCTTCTCTTCTTCTCCTTATACATCTCAGTGTAACAACCAAGACTTTCTTCAATGTTGCGTTGAATCTTTGAGCTACGTTCTCTGTTTAGGTCGTCATCTCCAAGGATTTGCATTGCTCTGGAACATGTTGAACGCTTCTGCCATCCTCTTGGTAGTTAGCGATTGTTGGGGTTCTTCTTCGTCGTCTTCATCTTCAATGGGACTCTGTTCTGTTAGTTGTTGCAAATCCTCATTGGTGAGCTCTTCTGTATGGGATGCCTGGATGTCCTCAATATCCTCTGATTCCAGCTTATTAAAGCTTGCCTGTTTAGCCAAGCTGAGGATATCCCTATTCACAGGTAGGACTAAGTCCGTGAATCCCGTAAAACTGTTGACGCACTCGGGCCACAGTTTATGCCACACACCATTCAGGCAACTTTCTGAAACCTCTTCCCATGCCTTGCCAATGTTGTCAATTGCATGAAGAATGTTGAAACCACACCAGTATTCTTGGATCGTAGGTTTATTATCTCTATCTGTAGCCTTCGATCAGATGGGCCAAGGTACGGCTTAAATACCAAGTCTCTCCTTGACTTACGACAGGGTTACGTCCTGACAACCAGGTCGTAAATTGAAAGAGCGAAAAATAATACTGTACATAGAAATTCTAAAATGAAATACAGTACAGTAAAAGTATAATCAATAATGAAAAATGAATAAAGAGTTACTGTGAACTTACCTTTTATGTAGTCAGCTGAATGCACACATGGCCTCAATAATTTTTTAATTAAGCATGTAGACTACATTAATTGGATGAAGCAGAGGAGGAGATAGGGCTGGGTGGGTCATTAAGTTCACTTTCTTCAGACAGGCTAACATACTTGCTTGTTGAAGGTATTGGATCATCTTTAGGGAATGAAGAGGCAGCAGTTGTGGGGCGTGAGGAGTCAGCAGTGGGGGACTTCTTAAAAAATTTCCAATTTAGACTGCACGGTTTGCCTTTTCTTTTCATTGTAAATCTCCCTGTAGCAAGCAAGTGCGCTCTTGGATCAGTCTGTCAACTTTTGCAAAGCGCTCAACATTTTGATCCTTTTTTTCAAACATTTGCATCCCCTTATTAATAGTAGCAAATGCCTCTGCCATTTGTTTCACTGAAAACTTTTTAGGGGGTGCAGGTTCTTCTACATTTTGTCTCTCTTCTTCCTCTGCAATTTTCTGTGCGTCCAGTTCAATAAGATCCTTGTTACTTAGCTCTTTTGCTACATTTACAACAAACTGCTTAACATCTTCATTATCAATTTCTAACTCCATCTGTTAACCCATCTGCACTTATCTTGTTACTAGTCTCAGAAATTGCTTCATCTTCATTAAATCCTTTGAAACTGTTCACATATCTTTTCAGTACCTTTTTCCATTTTCCATTCATGCACTGATCTGTAACCTAATACCATGCTGCAGCTATGTTCTTTGTACATTGTAATATGTTGTAGTCCTTCCAAAACTGTCTGAGCATTTTCTCGCCTTCATTAGCAGCAACAGCCTGAGCGAAGGTTGTACGTAAATAATACGCTTTGAAAGCAGCAATAGCACCTTGATCCATGGGTTGGATGATAGAGGTAGTGTTAGGTGGAATGTAGACTACCTTAACATCAGGGTGCAGGTCGTCCAGGTGTGGTAGGTGTCCCGGAGCATTATCTAAAGTTAATAAACTCTTGAACGCAACCCCTTGTTGTAGACAATACTCCTTGGCTCGTGGAATGAAACAACTCGGGAACCAATCCTCAAACAGTACTAGGGTCATCCATGCTTTCTTATTACTGAGATAAAACATTGGCAGTGTGTGCTTGTTGAAATGTTCAAAAGCCCTTGGGTTCTCTAAATGATATATCATGAAGGGTTTTACCTCGAAACCAGCTACATTCCCCCCCCCCCCCCAACAGAAGTGTGATCCGGTCCTTGAATCCCGGCATGCGCTTCCAGAATGAGCCAGTTTCATCCACATCAAATATTTGCTCAGGCAAATAATTTCCCTCCACGATGACACGATCTAGCTCCTTAAAAGCTTCGGCAGCACCCACATCAGCACTTGCTGCCTCTCCACTCACCTTTGGTTGCACTCATCTCCTGCCTGCTCTTTCAGACTTTCGAAAAGGCTTCTCGCCTTTGCCTGTATGGGTTGAAGGCTTAAGGGTACACACTTATGCAGTTGATCTTCCATCTACATCACAAGTAATTTTTCCACCTTTTGAAGAGGACCTTGTCTTTTTTCGTTATTATTGTTCCCTTTATAGGTGCTGATCCTTTCACTACCTCTCGAATTTGTTCCTTGTCCTTCAAAATTGTTGATATCGTCGAGCGAGAGAAGCCAAGGTCGTGTGAAATGGTTGCTACCGTTGTTCCATTTTCATATTGCATTACTGTATTGTTTTCATTTTCATCTAAAAAATAATTGACTGTTTCCTTTTCTTATCAGCACCACGAGAACGCTCACTTTTACGCTTGCCAGCCATTTTAAAGGGAATTAGAAACAAAAATTTTGTCAGTGCACAGCCCGATCACTAACACCAACGATGGCCAAACATCAACTGAGCAGGCTATGGCGTGGATATTGTACACCACGAGGCGGCCCAGCCCACGCTGTCCTACGTGACCGAAACGTTTCGGTACTATAAAATACTTAATTTGAAAAATATTTTATACAACCACGGCGGTCGTATGTCCGGGTTGTCGTATGTCGAGGAGAGACTGTAATATGCCTTGAATGCGGCTATGACGCCTTGGTCCATGGGCTGCATCAGTGCTGTCATGTTGGGAGGCAGGAATACAACTTTTACACTGTCATGCAAGTCGTTGAGATTGGGAGGATGAGCTGGAGCATTGCCAAGGATCAGAAGAATTTTGAAGTCAAGGTTCTCCTTGGCACAGTGTTCCTTCATTGCAGGGACCGAGTACACATTTAACCACTGGCTAAATATGGCGACGGTTATCCATGCCTTCTTGTTTGCCTTGTAAATGACAGGAAGGTGATCCTTAGAGTAACCTTTCAGGGCCCGTGGGTTAGCAGCACGAGAAATCAGCATAGGCTTCAGCTTGAAGTCGCCGGCAGCGTTCGCGCCAGGCAGCAGCTTCAAGCGGTCTTTTGCTGCTTTAAAACCTAGCGCTCTTTTCTCTTCCTTAAAGATATAGGTCCTCTCAGTCATTCTTTTCCAAAAGAAACCAGTCTCATCCACATTGAAGACTTGCTTCAATGAGTAGCCTCCTTCCTGGATAATCCGTTTGAATTCTGGCCGGCATGTCTTGGCAGCAATCGTATCTGAACTGGCAGCTTCACCAGTCATCTTAATATTGTGGAAGTTATAACGATGCTTAAATCGTTGAAACCGTCCTTGGCTGGCTGTAAAAGTCTCTTCCTTCGATCCTTTACCCTCTTCTGCCTTGAAGTCGTCAAACAAGGATCTGGTTTCATGCTGGATAACCATAAGGCTCACAGGGGCATTGAGTTGATTCTGGTACTCCATCCACATTGCCAGCATCTTTTCCACCTTTTCTATCACAGTACTTCTAGTAAGAGTTGTTTTAGTTGCACTGAGAGAGGAACCACTTCCAGCACTAACCTTAATCTTGTCAGCGTTGGTCCGAATAGTACGCACTATTGTGGGGGTTAGACCGAGCACAGCGGCTATGTCCACAACACGTTCCCCTATTTCAAAACGGGCTAATACATCCATTTTCATAGCCAGGGTAATGGTCTTACGTTACCTCTTCACTACACTAGCATCAGTAGCACATGATGGGCGCTTGGAAGCCATTTCGAATGGTTGAGTACAGTTTTAGAGCAAAAGCACTTAAGCACACGAATGATGTGAAGTTCTAACAAAGACTGGCTCGGCGTTGCTTGGGGATGCTGTGACGTTCCGCGAGTGAGGGCAGCGCGCCGAGCCGAGAGAGCGTAGTGCGGCTAGACAAGGGCGGGTGATGTGCCGTAGAAAGTAGTCCATGACAACACAAAACCACATAGTATCAGATCACTGTGACGTTAAACAAATTTTTGATCTCGAAAGTTTGGCAACATAGTACCGAAACAACGTTAAGCGGGATGACATATGAGGACTTACTGTATTTTCTGGGTGTGAGAGATAATGTAATGTGCAATTTCAGGAACTTCTGAGAAAATTTTTCCGTTACCCGTTAAATTCCAAGGATGAGGGTTTTTTCCGCCTTTGGGAGAATTGTCTCGTTATCTGGAAATCTCTCATTCCTGGAAGTGCTCTGCACCAATTGTTCTGGCTAACGGAGGCTCATACCTGCAGTTTGACTTGAGGTTTGACGTAGTATTACTAGTACTACGTAAATATTGGTAGTAGTACAGTATTACTAATACTATGTGCAGTGTTCTATGGCATCCAATAGTGTCCACCAACTGGGTGTTTTGTACAACCTCGCTGACTTAGTGGACAATTATTGTTCACTGTGATGTATTAACATGTAATGTACACTGATGTATTAACATGTATTGTACACTGATGTACTAACATGTATTGTACACTGATGTATTAACATGTATTGTACACTGATGTATTAACATGTACTGTACACTGAAGTATTAACATGTATTGTACACTGATGTATTAACATGTATTGTATGCTGATGTATTAATATGTATTGTACACTGGTGTATTAACATGTATTGTACACTGATGTATTAACATGTATTGTACACTGATGTACTAACATGTATTGTACACTGATGTACGAACATGTATTGTACACTGATGTATTAACATGTATTGTACACTGATATATTAAAATGTATTGTTCACTGATGTACTCACATGTACTGTACACTGATGTACTCACATGCACTGTACACTGATGTATTAACATGTATTGTACACTGATGTATTAACATGTATTGTACACTGATGTACTAACATGTATTGTACACTGATGTACGAACATGTATTGTACACTGATGTATTAACATGTATTGTACACTGATATATTAAAATGTATTGTTCACTGATGTACTCACATGTACTGTACACTGATGTACTCACATGCACTGTACACTGATGTATTAACATGTATTGTACACTGATGTATTAACATGTATTGTACACTGATGTACTAACATGTATTGTACACTGATGTACTCACATGTATTGTACACTGATGTACTCACATGTACTGTAATTATATAATATGTAATATAAATATTTCTTGGCCTCGTGGGTTACTTGTTAGTGCTGTCAACTACAAACCCATAAGGCACAGGTTTAGTGTTGTGGCCAGACAGTGTTGTGGTGGTCTCCACATAATATATGTAAAATTATATTTAATAAAAACATTAAATGATCAAATATATACTTGGCTGCTCCCTAATGTAAGAATTATAAGATGGTGTCATTTAAAATATCTAAATTTAAGATATAAAGGTCAAAGGTTAATGAAATTTTGATACCAATATTGTTAATAAAATGTTTGTTGAAAAATTTCATGTTTTATCATTCACATGAAGATATTAAAATGAAAAATAGTTCTATTAAGATGGATTTTTATGTATGAGAGTAATATTTATGTCTGTCATCTTTATTTCTCTCCCATATTTATGTGGGGTGGATTAAAGGGTACAGAAACCTCTCCCGTATTTATGTGTGATGGATTAAGGGGTACAGAAACCTCTCCCATATTTATGTGGGTGGATTAAGGGGTACAGAAACCTCTCCCATATTTATGTGTGATGGATCAAGGGGTACAGAAACCTCTCCCATATTTATGTGGGTGGATTAATGGGTACAGAAACTTCTCCCATATTTATGTGGGGGTGGATTAAAGGGTACGGGAACTTCTCCCATGTTGGTGGATTAAGAGGCACAGAGGTGTAGGAAAGGTGTGGCAAGTGACAGTAAGGTACCGAGAAAACAAAGAGAAATACATTTATATAGTACGCGGCGGTCAGAGCCAGAGTGATGACTACACCAACCCCGGGATTGTACCAAGTACCAGACTTTGTTACTTAAGGAAGAGTATTGTTACATTGGCAGAATGTTACTCAAGTAGACTTAAAAGAATCCAAAGTTCAATGTACTTAAGTATAGGTAGAAAATTATCTCATTCATAAAGTACTCAAGTACTGAAAAAAAAAATCAATTATCTCAAATGTTAAAATAAATCTCCCCCCTCCCCCCCAAAAAAACCTATTTACCTGAAGACGAAAATGAAATACACATAGCATTACACGTGTCTATTTGGAAATCTTTCTATCGAGATCGACCAATAATCATTTATCGAAATTATGACTGTGCAATCAGGATCTTTTAAGCCTAAATATAAGCCCAGTGTGACCTACCGAAAAAGAATACATTCAGCCACTCTTCCCCCTACAATCCATCGCAGGGAAAGCGAATGGGCTGAAAATATATCCATCCAACACTATGATCACTTTCTTCCTTATCCACACAAGTATCGTTGACGTGGACGTATGGTCAGCAGACAATGTTCTCTGCTCACATTAGGTGAGGATACAGACCTATCTGGGAAATATCTGAGGCGGAGGATGACATGCACTTCTCTTCCTGTAAACTCTGTAAGTGTTCCAATGCTAATACTCTTCAACACTATTGCCTTGACTGCTCCACTCTCAGGGACCTCTTACCACAGGACTAGTCATAACTTTTATATGTCACCACCTACTTATTCGTAATAATTTAGAATTCTTGTACGCAACCCACGCTTTGGTGGGTGCTACTCCTACTTCCCACTGTCCTTAAACCATATCAATATTGTCTCCATATCACAAGTCAAGGTGTGTACTGCAAGACAGCTACCAATGTACAGTACAGTACTGTAGTATTAGTGTCAGACCGCATGGTGTTGTGACTAGGCTTGTCAGCCCCTGGGGTGTAATAAATTAATTATATAAGAAACAATAAGTCCAGCATGACTAAACAGACGCTCACAAGCAGCAGATGCAGGTCGTGGGGTGTTAGGGTACATACATAAAGAAGCAGGTTACCCGCTTGCCGGTTTCCAACGCCTACCAGCGCAAGCAGTCAGAGTTGGTAGATGGACACAGAGGACACAGGTTTATCTGAGAGTTGTGGTCCAGTTGTCAAACAGTAAAGATGTCTGGCTCATTATCTGACGAGATTTTCTTTTTCTCGATAGTGCTTTTGCAAAAACCAAGAGGAAAAGAACTGGAATACATGAAATCAATCGATCGCAGTAAAGAAAATTATGGTGAATATCACCATCTTTTTAGTGAACTAAAAAGAGACCCATGGAGGATTTTCCAACACTGCAGGTTTCTCAAGCATACAGGTGCTCAAAACCTCTACTTCCACCATGACAAAATATTAATAAAAGCACTCGCACAACTAGCACCGCCTCAACAACACATCCACCCACGTGGGCAAGTGAGAAAAGATTGTCTTGTTCATTCCGGTAAACATGTCAGCGTGGGCAACCAGCTGACAGGCTTCAACTTGCGTCTACTGTGTGCGGTCGCACTTGATAACGTGGTCGCACTAATGACGCTTATCAGTGCCGGTCGGCGCTGGTATCCCGCAGGCGGGAAAACTGCTTTCTTTCAGCCATTTTTTAAGCATTTGGGTTACTTATTAATACCCCGAAAGCGCCCTCGGAACCGTAATTTAATGTTTTGAACAAATTCTTCCGTATTTGGTTTGAGTTACTATTTAATAAACTGAAATTATTATTGGAACATTTGTGATAAATCCTCGTGTGAGGTTAGTCACCTTGTGAGGTACGATATATTTGGTTCACACTCAGGATGGGATGGAGAAAGGAAACTCACAATGTGCTCTTTGTATATATATATTGTATTGGATGTACAGTGCAGCTTGGTACTAGGAAGTGGCAGCGTGGTTACAAGCGTGATGTAGAGAGAGCTGGTTGGTGAGGACGCTCAGAGGAGGACAAGCTTGTGGGTCGCCATGCTCGCCGGCGGGAGCGAGGGCCGCCAGGCAGGAGGAGGAGGAGGTGTTGCTTGCTGGTTGGTGTAGGTAGTGTTACGAACCCCTCCACCGATTGTCTTCATCTACCTACCCAGCACCACGAGCAACGCCATCTAGGGACGAAACACGAGTATGGCTCGTCTTAGTTACCACTCCCGGGTTTCCCTTCTCCATATCCTGGTTGTTGCGTCACTTCCGCCTCAGTCTACTTTGTCAGCTCCAATTCGAGGAGAGGACACACTTCACTCTGGGAAGCGACCACAGGATCACCTATCCTGGAAACCTACGGCACAGTGACTATTTACCGTCTTCTACCATACTCAGCCTTGCCCGTCAGCCATCTCAGCTCCTCACTTAAGTATTTGTAATCTTGTATTGCCTCTCCCCCCTCCACATTGCTTCACTATTGTTCTATGTTTTATTACTATGTATATACTGTTCGTGTTTAGGTTAAGTTTGGTTAAGGGTAGTGTATAAGCTGAATATTTTGTTAAGGAATTTATGGTACTTTATTATATACAACAAAAACTCGCATCCTTTGTCTACCCTTTTATGTCCGATTGTCTTTGTTTTTTTTTGTTGTTACCTGTTGGGATCTGGGTAGACGTATAACTATATTCTAAATCCCCAACTCGTAACAAATGGCGACCGTGACAGGACACGACCTTAAGTACCATATTCCTTCCTCCCTTGTTACTCAGTGTTAATTACCCCTCCCAGTCACTTCTGTTTACAATTGCTTTACGGTGGTTTAAAGTTTCCTTCATATGTGTGTGCATATATTGGTATTACCGTATAGTAAGAGTGACAGACGTAGGATAATAGGTTCCAAGTGTCATAAGGCTTACCTGTTATTACACGTGGCAGTCGTGTGGTAAGTCTTATCGAGTGTAGGGAAGAATCCGGATCTGTTTAATGCCGTACCCTCACTCCAGAGTAGGCTGTTCCATAGTTACTAGTTTAGAGTGAAGTGATATCTTGGGATGCCCCGCTCTACCAGGACCCCATAATTATAAAGCCTCCATTATTGTTCTTCTCATTATCTCATTCAGGGCTGTTAATCCGGATCTTTATATAAATGCCGTAATACGCCCTACCTCTTTCAAGTATATCAGGGTTGTTAATCCGGATCTTTATATTAATGCCGTAATACGCCCTACCTCTTTCAAGTATATCAGGGTTGTTAATCCGGATCTTTATATTAATGCCGTAATACGCCCTACCTCTTTCAAGTCTCTTGTCCTTATCTAAGGATCTTCTCGGAAGAACAATAATCATAAGTGTAATTTCCCTCGGTATAACTTGGTTAGTTTCCGGGACTTTCTGGTTATCCACTGCCGTGATATTTTCTAGGGTTATCCACTTATCTTATCTTATTTTTTGACCATTAGTTAATTTATCCTATTTTTATTAACAATGGCCACCTCAGGTTTTGATCTAAAGGATTTTATTGAAAATCCTTCCGTAGCTAAATTACGTGTTAATATCCTGAAGAAAGAATGGAAAGAAATAGCCAACTATTACAATATCCCATTTTCACAGCAACTGACTAAGGAAATGTTAAAAAATCATGTGATTGAAGTGTTGGTTCAACAAGAAGTTTTAAAAGAATCCGCTGTTGACAGATTAACGCCCATGTCCAAGAAACTTCAACCACTATCCACCACCCCTCCTCACTCAGAAGTTGCCTCAGGTCTGGCTAGCCCTCAAGAAGAAACACAACGAATAGACCCCTTAGAACTAGAACGAGCTAGGTTCGAGTTCCAAATCAAAATGAAAGAACTCGAGTTGGAACAGGCCAAGTTGGAGCAGGAGGCCAAGTTGGACCCTGAAGAAAGGATGGAACAGGCCAAGTTGGACCATGAAGAAAGGATGGAACAGGCCAAGTTGGAACAGGCCAAGTTGGAGGCCAAGTTGGAGCATGAGGAAAGGATGGAACAGGCCAAGTTGGTGCAGGCGGTTAAACTGAAAGAACTACAGGTGAGAGAGACAGAAGTCACTTTAACATCGGAGTTTAAATCAAAAGAAGTGGCATTAAGAGAGAAACTCGCTGCTTTTAACCCTGCTACTGCTTCTTCCCTTGTTCCCGGGTTTGATGAATCCGATATGGACGGGTCATTTAGGACTTTTGAGAAAATAGCCGCGAAGAATGAGTGGCCAAAGGACCAGTGGGTGTCAGTGTTAGTTCCTAAATTATATGGTAAGGCTCGTAGAGTTTATAACTGTTTAGACCAGACTGATGACTATGATAACGTAAAAAAGAATATCCTCACCTCTTATGCTATCACGCCAGATGGATACCGGCAGAAGTTTCGTAAACTAACCAAACCATTTTCACACACATTTGTTGAGTTTGCTCAAGAAAAGCTTAGGTTTTTTAAGAAGTGGTTAGAGGCTACAGAGACCTCCACATTTCAGGATTTGTTAAATTTGGTAGTCCTGGAGGAGTGGAAAAGCAAGATACCATTTCACATCTTGAAGCATGTGGAGGAGCGTGGAGAGGTTAATTTAGGGCGTGCTGCTGAGCTGGCTGATGCGTATGCTTTGTTGGTGGAGTCACTGGGCAGTAGAGAACGTGGTACTTCCCGACATGTTAGGTCCTCCTCTGATGATAACCTTGGGAACGTGAGTGGTAGGTCGAAAGGTCCCACACCTACTCCCCCCGATGCAACCAAGCTTACTTGTTCTTACTGTAAAATCCCAGGCCATACGATCCAGACTTGTAAACACCCAAAGTGTCGAATTGCTAAAAGTAGTTTCCTGGATCCCAAATCCAAACCAATAGCAAATGCCAATGTGGCAAGGCCCCATCAGGATCTCTTCTCTTCATTCACCTATGAGGGAAAAATTTCAATCATAGAAGGGTCTCGTTCTTTCCCTATTCGTATACTACGTGATACGGGCGCAGCACAATCTATCCTCCTGTTTAACGTCATTCCTGATATATCTACCGCATTTACAAATGAGAGTGTTCTAATTTCAGATCTCTCGTCCCATTCTTCCTATCCTTTAGCTAAAGTGCACCTCCAATGTCCCTTGATTACTGGGGAAGTGCAAATAGCCATAAGGAAAGACCCAATGCCTGTGTGTGGCATTCATTTATTATTGGGTAATGACTTGGTAGGAGATCTAGTGGTTCCTAACATAAAGACAGTCGACTCTCCCTTACCTGTCAACTCCACCACTGACCTTAAAGAAACTATTCCTCATCTTTTCCCATCTTGTGCTGTCACCCGGTCACAGAGTGTGCGAAATGGGCCCTCTTCATCTAAAACCACCTCCAATATCTTCCTACCCACAGAAGATCTGTACAATAAGACGATTAGTAAGGATGAGCTCGTTAAAGCCCAACCATCTGATCCATCTTTGAATAAACTTCATCATGCAGCAGTTGAGGGTAAAGATTTTAACACCCTTCCGTGTTTTTATTATCATGAAGGGGTTTTGATGAGGGCCTATAGGCCCCCTGAGCTTGCCCATCTAGACACGTGGTCTGAAATACATCAAGTGGTAATTCCAGCTTCAGTCAGACCAGCATTAATTGCCCTTGCCCATGATGGTATTTCAGGACATTTGGGAATCCTGAAAACATATAAAAAGCTCCTCCAACACTATTACTGGCCTGGACTTAGGAAGGATGTGTCACAATACCTAAAATCTTGTCATATTTGTCAAATGGTAGGAAAACCAAATGAAAGTATACCAGCAGCTCCCATTAAGCCCATCCCAGTATTTTCTACCCCATTTGAAAAGATTGTTGTGGATTGTGTGGGCCCATTACCAAAGACTAAGAAGGGAAATCAATTCCTGCTCACAGTTATGGATACCAGTACACGTTATCCTGAGGCTTTTCCCCTTAAAAGCATCACTTCAAAAAACGTAATCAAACATCTTTTGCATCTTTTCACTTCAGTGGGCATTCCTAAAGAGATCCAATCTGATCAGGGCACCAATTTTACGAGCAATCTTTTCGAACAGGTGATGAAAGACCTCAGTGTGGACCATTGTACATCTTCGGCTTACCACCCACAATCCCAAGGTTGCTTGGAACGGTTCCATCAAACTTTCAAATCAATGATCAAAAAATACTGTATAGAACACCAAAAGGAATGGGATGAAGGCATAGACTTGTTACTCTTTGCCAACAGGGAATGTCCCCAGGAGTCATTGGGATTCTCCCCGTTCGAGTTACTATATGGGAGACAAATTAGGGGACCCCTTAAAATAGTAAAGGAGCAGTGGTTTGACACTCCATCTATTAAGCCCGCAACAGTTTCTCAATACATTGACACTTTACGGGACAAATTAACTGAAGTCCGAACCATTGCTCAGTCAAACTTAAAAAAAGTCCAAGAGAAAATGGTGAAGTCCCAACCTAAATTAGTTAAAAGATCATTTTCTCCAGGTGACAAAGTGTTACTCTTTCTACCCATTCCAGGCTCTCCCCTTAAAAGCAAGTTTACTGGTCCCTATATAGTTGCTAATAAACTATCTCCTCTCAACTATATAGTCCATACTCCTGATCGCAGAAAAGATTCACAACTTGTTCTCATTAATCTCATGAAACTTTACCATTCCAGGCAGTCAGAGGAAGACATCCCCGAGGCTGTAAGCCTACCTGTATTGCATACGGTTTTGTCAGGGCCGGAGACAGATGACATGGACCTATTGGAGAATTTAGACTTCCCTCTACCTAAAGAGAACCCTGCTAACAGTCACATACTCAACAACTTGGATGAGTATTTTTCTGTTCTGAATCCATCTCAAGCAAAAGATCTCACTAAGTTATTATCAACATTTCCTAAAGTCACGTCAGACCTCCCAGGGTTTTGCAATATACTTAAACATGATATTAAACTAATCTCGGGTGATGTACAACCCATTAGGCAATCAGCATATCGTCTAAGTCCACAAAAAGAATCGATTATGAAAAAGGAGGTAGATTTTTTGTTAAAGCATAACTTAGCTGAGCCTAGCACCTCCCCCTGGGCTTCACCTTGCCTTCTCATTCCAAAACCCGATGGCACCTTTCGTTTCTGTACAGATTATCGTAAAGTGAACCAGGTCACTGTCTCTGACTCCTACCCTTTACCTTTGATTGAAGATATAATAGACAGCATAGGCTGTGCCCAATTTATCAGTACCATAGACCTGTTGAAAGGCTACTATCAAGTAGGACTCACGGATAGGGCGAAAATAATCTCGGCATTTATAACTCCATTTGGTCTTTTTCAATATTTGGTTATGGCGTTTGGCTTTTCTAATGCTCCGGCCACATTCCAGAGGGCCATCAACTTCCTAATTCAAGACCTAGGTGGGACGTTCGCCTACCTGGATGACCTGGTGGTGGTGTCGGACAGCTGGGACGAACATCTGGTGCGTTTGGAGATACTGTTTGCACGACTGCAAGAGACTGGATTCACCATAAACCTGGCTAAATCTGCTTTTGGCCGGGCCTCGGTGACTTACCTGGGACATATCGTTGGGCATGGTATGGTGAGACCCAAGGACGCAAACGTTGAAGCCATCTTGTCCTTCCCCACTCCAAGGACGAGGAAGGAACTCATGCGCTTCCTGGGGATGTGCGGCTACTACCGTCGGTTCTGCAGTAACTTCTCCAGCGTGGCCGGACCCCTCACAGACCTTACCAGTTCTGCGGTCCCTTACATCTGGAACCAGAAGTGCGACCAGTCTTTCCACCGCCTCAAAGCCTTCCTTGCCTCTAAGCCTGTAGTCCACCCCCCTGACTACACCTTGCCCTTCCATCTGCAAATCGACGCTAGTGGTGTCGGAGTGGGGGCTGTGCTCCTACAACCCGACCCAACCACTGATGTCCTTCACCCTGTGGCATATTACTCTGCCAAGTTGAAAAAACATCAGACCAACTACTCGACCATAGAGAAGGAGGCCCTGGCTCTGGTGTTGGCAATAAAGAAGTTTGAATGTTACCTCCAGTCTTGCCCACAAACAACCCTGGTCTTCACCGACCATAACCCACTCACGTTCATCCAAACCAACAAGACCTCCAACCAGCGAATCCTCCGCTGGGCTCTCCTCACCCAGCCCTATAATCTACAAGTCCGGCACATAAAGGGGGTGGAAAACCTGATTGCAGACTCCTTATCCCGAGCTCCAGTGGAAATGTAGCAGCTACTCTCCAGACGCACCAGGTGATCACCTCCTTCGCGCCCGCGCTACGAAGGTCTTTGGAGGGGGGGTGTGTTACGAACCCCTCCACCGATTGTCTTCATCTACCTACCCAGCACCACGAGCAACGCCATCTAGGGACGAAACACGAGTATGGCTCGTCTTAGTTACCACTCCCGGGTTTCCCTTCCGCCTCAGTCTACTTTGTCAGCTCCAATTCGAGGAGAGGACACACTTCACTCTGGGAAGCGACCACAGGATCACCTATCCTGGAAACCTACGGCACAGTGACTATTTACCGTCTTCTACCATACTCAGCCTTGCCCGTCAGCCATCTCAGCTCCTCACTTAAGTATTTGTAATCTTGTATTGCCTCTCCCCCCTCCACATTGCTTCACTATTGTTCTATGTTTTATTACTATGTATATACTGTTCGTGTTTAGGTTAAGTTTGGTTAAGGGTAGTGTATAAGCTGAATATTTTGTTAAGGAATTTATGGTACTTTATTATATACAACAAAAACTCGCATCCTTTGTCTACCCTTTTATGTCCGATTGTCTTTGTTTTTTTTTTGTTGTTACCTGTTGGGATCTGGGTAGACGTATAACTATATTCTAAATCCCCAACTCGTAACAGTAGAAAGAGAGAGATCACCATGAGATCAGGTCTTATATAGCGGAGGTAGGCGTGGCTTAATAGTTGACCTCCGTCATGTAAGGCGACGCTGGTTGACCTAGACCACGAGGCATACACTGGGGAATTCGTGGGGTCGGCTACTCAGCGACAAACAGTGTTTGTAGGGGAGGAATCCATTACAATACTCCCCCTTCCCTCCAGGCCGTGTAGGAGACTTGTTGTCTGCAGGGTTGCATGGCACATGTGAGGCAGAACGGGCGGTGCATGCCACATGTGAGACATAACGGCGAGGGTGTGGATGAGCCGGCCGTTAGGGGAGACAACTGTCTAGACACACGAGATCTGTGGGAGAGGAGAGGGAGAAAAAGGGTGTGTGGGGGCGATGAATGTTGTGTTTCCCTCGCGACAGGTACAGAGTCCTCAGATGTGCCTGCTGGGGTGTGTTGGCCTGGGTCAGGAGCAGGGGCTGTGCGTTAGGAAGAGGGTCCATGAGAGCAGCAGGGTGCATGACAGCAGCAGGGTCCACGACAGCAGAAGGGTGCAGGACAGTAGCAGGGGGTACCTGAGGGAGAAAAGAGGGGTGTGTGGGTCCGCACTCAGGCGCATGGGCCGCGTCGGGAGCAGGGGCTGCCAGGCAGAAGCGGAGGAGGGTCCAGGACAGTGGCAGGGGGTACTGCTGGGCCGGGGGCGGTGTCTGTGGCAGGACGGGTGTGCTGGGGTCGGTAGGACGTGGTATTTGGGGCAGGAAGAGGAGCTGGTGTCTGCTTAGAGAAGCAGTGCTGCTCTAGGGTGTCTAACCTGCGGTGTAGAGACAGTAGCTGTAGAGCCGATGAGAGCTGCCTCTGTATGGATAAGCCAGTCTTCCATGTTGCTTGAAGACTGGGAGAGTGATCGGTTTCTCCTCCATCCTGTGTGAGTGCGAATCTCCGGGGGTCACCATTTGTGGGGTATGGGTTGTTTGGCTCACACTCAGGATGGGATGGAAAGAGGGAACTCACAATGTGCTCTCTGTATACATATTGTATTGGATGTGCAGTGCAGCTTGGTGCTGGGAAGTGGCAGCGTGGTTACAAGCGTGATGTAGAGAGAGCTGGTTGGTGAGGACGCTCAGAGGAGGATAAGCTTGTGGGTCGCCATGCTCGCCGGCGGGAGCGAGGGCCACCAGGCAGGAGGAGGAGGAGGTGTTGCTTGCTGGTTGGTGTAGGTAGAAAGAGAGAGGTGACCACGAGGTCAGGTCTTATATAGCGGAGGTAGGCGTGGCTTAATAGTTGACCTCCGCCATGTAAGGCGGCGCTGGTTGCTGACCTAGATCACGAGGCATACTCTGGGGAATTTGCGGGGTCGGCTACTCAGCGACAAACAGCATTTGTAGGGGAGGAATCCACTACAACCTAAAAGACTTATCCTGAATATTCTAACTAGTTAGTAGGCAGCTACCAAACAGGGAGGTACTACCACCTGGGAAGATATTGGAAGCATAATGTGTTGTCTAATGGTAGACCCTGGTGCATGGCATCACGAAAATTGTGACCAAGTCCCAGCTTGTTGATCTGACTTTCTGCCTCATTTACACACAATTGCAGGGTCTCAATTGTTTCTCTTACTTTGACAACACAACATACATATGTCGTTTCTCACTCTTGATTTTTTGTTCATTTTTGTATTTCTTTATGGCTCTTTATTATTATTATTATTTTTTTCTTATTATTATTATTATTATTATTATTATTTTTATTATTATTATTATTATTAGTATTATTTTTATTATTATTATTATTATTATTATTATTATTATTATTAATTATTATTAATATTATTAATTATTATTAATTATTAATATTTTTATTATTATTATTATTATTATTAATATTATTATTATTATTATTATTATTATTATTATTATTACCCCCAAAGCCCTGATGTGGGTCAGTGACCTGTGCCCAGGAGGGTATAATCCCCATAAAAAAAATATACAGTAGGATCTTAAGTTAGCGAGCTTTAGCTTCGTGATTCATTTGTATCGCGTCAGTTTAAAATTTCCAACCTCTCAAGAATAGCGATTTTCATTACGGGTTTTGCAAGTCAATGAAGAGTGGGGCTGGGAAAGAATCGTTAAAATTGGAATTGATGGTTCCGATTCTCTTGTCATGGTCACGTTGAATGCTGATCTATTTAACTAATGATTCTTATTAAACTCCACGCCCGCAAAACATGAGTGAGTTAGCGACCTCTGAGGAGACGTAATTTTCCCCATACACGCTACATTTGAGTCCCCTCCCATAGTCCCACCTTTGTGAAGACAGTTATCAATGCATGGTTTATTCCACTTTCTCCTGGGAAGCTCAATCTTGAATTAGTCTGGGTAAATCCACTCAAGTAATTCGCCAGACCTTTGTCAACTGAGGGTCATCTTTGAATGAGTAACAGTTAGTTTGTTTGTAATTATTGTCATTGCATGAGTAGCGATCACTGGCAACTCAGGGGTATATAAACTCAAGACGAGCCAAGGAAAGCCTTCCCTGACGCTGCTCCCATGTTTCCCCAGGTATGTTTTGGGTAGCCATTCAGTTAATTCAGTCAATTGTAGTGAATATCAGTGATCACCAGTGTTCATGATTTAACAGTTGAATTGTCATTCACCCAGTGTAGAAGTAATATAACGTAAATACGTCTGTCATCTAAACAAGAGAGTTTGTTTGTGTTGTCATGTTTCCCCCGTTCCCTGACGCTGCTGTCATGGTCACGTTGACTACTGATCTATTTAACTAATGATTCTTATTAAACTCCACCCCCGCAAAACATGAGTGAGTTATCGACCCCTAGAAGGAGCGTGTTTACCCTCGCGATCCCTCCCAGTAAGCCCCGCCTTTGTGAAGACAGTTTTCAATACTTTGTTTATTCCACTTTCTCCTGGGAAGCTCAATCTTGAAATAGTCTGTGTAAATCAACCCAAGTAATTCGCCAGACCTTGTCAACTGAGGGTCATCTTTGAATGAGTAACAGTTAGTTTGTTTGTAATTATTGTCACTGGCAACTCAGGGGTATATAAACTCAAGATGGCCAGGGAGAGCGTCCCCTGACGCTGATTCCCGTTTGTCTCCAGGTAGGTTCTGTGTTCCCTAGCCATTCAGTTAATTCAGCCAATTGTAGTGAATATCAGTGTTCACCAGTGTTCATGATTTAACAGTTGAATTGTCATTCACCCAGTGTAGAAGTAATATAACGTAAATACGTCTGTCGTCTAGATAAGAGAGTTTGTTGGTGTTGTCATGTTTCTCAGTCCCCTGACGCTGATTCCCGTTTGTCTCCAGATCCTTGGGATTCTTGAATCGCTCTACCATCCAACAACGGCCTCGGATGTAGTAGATGACCAGCCGGGATCATATATGAAAAGATGGCACCGATGCGGCCTGATTAATGTGCCCCACGCCTTCATTGGGCCAGACCCCAGACCCGCCATGTGTCTGGCTTCCCCACAATAACAAAGGCCGTGAGCCCTAGTGTTCTGCCCTGGGTTACTCCTTGGAAGTGAATGTCCAGAGAGTGTTGTAACATGTATGTTAGGGATAATTAGTTGGAAATAATTATCCCATGTTGGGTAGTGGACCCCTGCATATACTAGTGTCATTGTTTACGTATATGTTGAATAATCTACAATGAGTGCCATGTAATGTACCACCAGTAATGTTGTGAGTAAGAGTAAAGAAGAAGGTACTGAGTTTGTACTAAGCCCAGGAGGCGAGCCTGGTAATTTTATGATTAATACAATATCTTTCCCCATTGATTGCATATTAATAAATTTGTTTTTAGAGTACTTTAGGTGTATTCATTTCTCCCACAGTATTTTACCTTTATTTCCATCCAAGTGACTTGATACCAAAATTACCATACTCACGTGCCTAGACCCTCGACCATGCTACCAAAAGAATGACCATGCTACCAAAGAATAGGTGACGGAACTGAGTAAGAGTAAAAACTAAGAGAAGTTAATAAGATGAGGGAGGTGTAGAAACAGAGAGGGAACCCGCCCCCTCACATTGGTGTCAGGCCTAAAACCCGCCCCCTTACACTGCTCCCATATTTCTCCAGATCCCATTGTGATTCTTGCAACCATTCAACAACGGTCCGGATGTAGTAAATAACCAGCAGGGATCATATACGAAACGATGGCACCGATGCGGCCTGATTAATGTGCCCCACGGCTTCGTTGGGCCAGACCGCAGACCCGCCATGTGTCTGGCTACCCCACAATAACAACGGGCGTGAGCCCCAGTGCTCTACCCTGGGCTGCTCCTTGGAAGCGTATGTCCACAGAGAATGTTGTAACATGTATATTAGGGATAATTAGATGGAGATAATTATCCCATGTTGGGTAGTGGACCCCTGTATATGCTAGTGTCATTATTAACGTATATGTTGAGTAAATAATCTACAATGAGTGCCATGTAATGTAACACCAGTAATGTTGTGAGTAAGAGTAAAGAAGAAGGGACTGAGTTTGCACTAAGCCCAGGAGTTGAGCCTGGTAGTTATATGTTTAATACAATATCTTTCCCCATTGATTGCATATTAATAAACTTGTTTTTAGAGTACTTTAGGTGTATTCCTTTCTCCCACAGTATTTTACCTTTATTTCCATCCAAGTGACTTGATACCAGAATTACCATACCCATGCGCCTAGACCCTCGACCATGCTACCAAAAGAATGTCCATGCTACCAAAAAGAATGTCCATGCTACCAAAAGAATAGGTGACGGAACTGAGTAAGAGTAAGTCTAAGAGAAGTAAGTAAGATGAGGGTGGTGTAGAGATAAAGAGGGAACCCGCGCCCTCACATTGGTGGCAGCGCCAAACCCGTGCCCTCACACTCTGTGCCAATGGAATCGATTCCTCAAAGTAAGCAAATACTGTCATATAGTTATAGGGGGCAGCAAAAGGCCTCCCCCATGCCTCACGGGACTGCTTATCTCTGTCATGTCATCACTGCTGTCTTGGAAGGACAGCATGTAAATGTATTAAATATTTATATTTTATTTTATTTTAGGAATACAATAAACTTAAGAAATTAATGAAAGATGTTTATTCCTTATTTCTTTGGTAAGTAAAATATTTTTGTTGTAATTACCAAAATCTAATTTCCTTTAAAAATTTATATCAATAATTTGTTAATAAACTTGTACTTCTTATCGGTTTACTTTACAGAAATATAATTTCCCTAGTATAAACATAATGCCAATCATTTTGGAAATAAATACATAACTTTGATCACTATGATTATAAACATTACTCCTTCACAGTGCACAACTTCACACGTACACTAATGCTAATTGTTTAGCAATCATAATAATTAATTGAAGCCTATATTCGGAACGTAATACAGTTCTTATTCAAACACATTCATGCAGCAGTGTAATCACAAAGAAACCAAAAAAACTGTACGTAACAAAGATATTTGTTATCAGTCTACCCTCTTATTTAATTAGAATTGATAATTAACAAATCTGTGTCTCTTTCCATAAGAAATGACTGCAAAACACAAGGAGTGTCTACTTCATGGTCTTGTTAAGGAAGAGGATCATATTCACGTTTTTGTCCTTTAGACAGCTACGTCTTTGGGACACTAGTTTGCCAGCCTTAGAAAAAAACTTTTCCGAGGGCACTGATGATGCTGGGGAGCAGAGGAACATTTTCACTTGTTCTTGGAGTGTTGGGGAAAAGTGCGGCATGTTTTTTCCACCATTCTAGCGGATCTTCTTCTCTAGGAAATGCCGATTCTTCCATATATCTTCTCATTTCAACATAAGGCACTGTAGACGGGTGTGTTCAAGAGACGAGAGCAATTTTTTCAACCTTGGCATCGAATTTAGCCCAGAGTGAACTTTTCTTTGGTTGTGTTGTAACAGTTTGTGAGGAACCTGGGCATACTGCTTGTACTGACATGCTTGTAGATGGTTCTTGAACTTCTGTAGTTTCTGCATGCCCACTACTTGCCAGAGAAGTGACCGATCGCCCAAGCTGCTAATGAGCCGATCATTTGGTGAAGAGGATAAAATAAAAGGAAAATTAATCAGAGACGTGACCGATCGCCCAAGCTGCTAACGAGCCGATCAGTGGTGAAGAGGATAAAAGTAAGTAAAAGTAAAGGCTACGCGCCAGTGCAGCGCAACTGGAGGACAGGGTAGGACGGTCGACAACTTACTCTCATTGTAGTGTGAGTGGAATCGCTTCATGGGAACCAGTTCCCAAATTGGGAAGTGATTCTGAGGTAGCTCATCAGAATTGCAGGAATCGATTCTGGGATCGATTCCTGGCCAGCCCTCACAGTCCTCTGTTATCTGCCATGTTTTTTGTTTATAGCAGTTGGTTTGAATGAGCGAGAACGAGCGGTGCAGTGACCTTGGATTATATAACCTATTGTACTTACATTTTGCAAGATTCTTATGTATTAACGATTCTTGTGTATTAATAATGAGTGAGGTGAACAGTTCTGGTGGTAATGATGGCCATAGAGAAGGTCAACAAGGAAAGCTCCAAGCCAAATGTGTCTACCGTAAGGGGGTAAAGAAGAGGAAATACACTCTTGAAATGAAACGAGAGATGCTTGAAATGATCAAAAGTAGTGCTCGTACCTGTGAAATCATGTGTAGGTTCAACTGCCCAGAATAAACCATACGTTCCCTTGAGATGAACAAGGAAGCCTTAACGTCTTCTGTAATAGCCCCTGTCTTATAGGCAGAAGTATTATATAAATGGGTTAATTACATTTGATTTATATACGCTATCATCCCCTGTAACTTTCCACTGGCTATGAGGTAGCATGTTCAGAGCACGTGATGAGGTGTGCCCACGGGAAGCCGTGTCATATTGTGCTGAGGTAAGGCACTAAGTAGCCGGCTCTCTGGCCAACTAATGCGGGCAGTAGTTCATTAGCACTCACGAGAGGAAGGCGTTGTTAAGAGCCATCGTGAATACATTAGTTCCATCTTCACTCGAGGGAGGATGACGGATATATTACCGTTCTCCCTCGATGGGTCACTACTCACCCTCACTCAATTATCGTATCGACAGGGTGTACTTAACAGAGCTATTTAACATAGCCTCCATTCATCTCAGGTCTCCTGTGATGAACCTACGGCGATAAATACACAGTGGAAATGTATCAGAGATACTCCTAAAATAAATAAAAAACAGACAAGCTTCTCAAGTGATTGTTACAAGTGATGACAGCCCAGGAAAGTTGTTACATATATGACAGTTTCACAAGTAACTGTTGTATCACACTAACAGTCATCTCACCATATACACAGTTGGTAAAGGTAGAGATATTATGTTCTCCCCATTACTGTGGCATACTGGTCAAGAAGAATAATTTTTATCTACGTTATGGCAGTGGATCTCCAAAGAAAATTGTTACGTCTGTTACAACAAAGAAAAAAACAGATTAAGGTGGCAGCAAGTGGTTACGAATAACGACAAACCGGTTTAGATAAACATTCCATAACAAGTCAACAGTGTTTTGTGAAAACAGAAAAACAAAACACAGTGACGCGACATCTGGATCCGAGTGTATTATAGTATCCCGTAGTGAGGCGTTATACGTTGAGTGACCTTCATTTTGTCATCCAAAGAGGTGTACAAAATTGTTTCCAATAACCGATTCTGAGTTATTGATGACTTTCTATCTTATGGAAAGTTGGCAACACATCAGTCTGGCAACAAGGCGTGGCAGAGAAGTATTTGCGTGGTCAGCATTCAGCATCCTGTGCCCGGTGCTTACAGTGTTGCCACATACCTAAAAGTATCAAGGTTTGGCAACACATGGACCTTTCACCATTGTTTAAGAAGACTGTTTTGGCTGTCATAACTGACGATTGTTCACTCCCGGTGTCTCCAGCGAGTCCTATATATACAGGGCTTCTGAAGGTTTGGCACACAGAAGGAGCAGCATCTCGTCAGTGTGCACGTATCCGTGATTTCGAGACCAGCAGTCAGCAATTTTGGTGGATAGTGGACTCGCCCGTCGCCATCTTGGATCATCTCTCAGTTGCTATGCAACGTGACTAGAGACAGAAAGCGCGGCAGCGATTGAAGCAAACAACCCCCCGCCCCCCCCCCCCCCACACACCTGAGATCAGCTGTGTTGCTACTGGGAGGAACGGCTCTGACTGGAGAGATCCGTTTTCTATGAAGCCGACCAACAACTCAGTAAAGGTATTTAGGCATTCACTAAATATATACACACATTTACATATTCATGACATAACTTCACACTGATCGGACATCGTGTAGGTTATATCAGTATTGTAAGTGTCATACTTATTCACTAAATACTGACGTAGATAATTTCCAGTATTTATTTTTCACCTGTTCAGCTATTGATACTTTAAATATTATAACTAGAATTTTTATAAATTTCTTGTAAATGGATGGACAAGGTTGTTATTTCTTTGGTTTGTATCTAAATAATTTTTCAAACCTTAGACATAGAAAATGTGGATATTTTCTTTTGATCCCAGGGAGGATAATAATGTTCATAATTTTCAAACTACATATTTCAATGATGTCACAGACACATCTTCTCAAAATAGAAATATGATAGTTCTACATTAAATTATCACACTGTAAATTTTCAGCCATACCCTGTAGAACCCTTCACAATTCAGTACCATTGCTCTCCGCAAAAATTAATGTTTCGTCGGAAGAGTCTCAAGCACCACACACTCATACATCCAGCGTGATTATAGTAGCAAAAGTTGTACATTGCTAAGAAGGTGCGTTCTTAAACAAGAAGTAGGCGAAGATTATTTCTGCCATGTTGTTACGGGATTTGCTTACCCAAATTGGCGATTTCAACTATTGTGTTGATATTGGCAGTAATGTTTGTCTTTTAAGTCAGAATCAATCAAATTTTGCCATTGTACATAAGATACTAGCCCGTAAGACACTTAAGTCTAGGACCCCAGTAGTTGATGAGCCTATGGTTCCAGAGTCCCCAGCTTAGTGTCTACACATATGTTTGTAACAAGGTTTGGCTTATGTATAGGATGTTTATCTGCGAGTTTAGTCTAGTCCTCACGGAGAAGCATTATATAAATGGGTTAATTACATTTGATTTATATACTTTGTAATCCCCTGTAACTTTCCACTGGCTATGAGGTAGCATGTTCAGAGCACGTGATAAGGTGTGCCCACGGGAAGCAGCATCATATTGTGCTGAGCTAAGGCACTAATTAGCCAGCTCTCTGGCCACCTAATGCGGGCAGTAGTTTGATATCCTTTACTAGAGGAAGACGTTGTTGAGAGCCATCGTGGATGGTTCCGTCTTCCGTTGAGGGAGGACGACGTACATATTTCCGTTCTCCCCCGATGGGTTCCTACTCATGGCATTGTTACTCAACCCCTCACACCGAATGGACGTATTTAGCAGGTCTATTTAACATAGCCTTCGTCCTCCTCTTAACACTCATAGCTACAGTGATAAGTTACGGTTGATCTACATTTGGAACTGTATCCTAGATAGTTCCTGAATAAAGGGATAACAAACAATTGGGTTTCGCTTGTGTAAACACGAAATGTGTTAGGCACGTGGAAACCAAGAACAGAGAATAAACGACCAGCCAGACAGACCATGTGACTCGTCATTCTCCCAGTAAATAACGCAAGATACTACACTGGCGACGAGGATGGGATTCACAAAGTGTTGGTGAAGTCCTTGAAGAGAGGATAGTGACCACTGAAGGGAAGGCTACTCTGAACCTGGAGAATTTAAGTGAAGAGAGCAACCATGGTTGGCGTCAGTGGATACATCGGACGAGTGGGGGAGTATGATGCAGACAAGGAAGGTTTCACATCATATTGTGAGAGAATGGACTTCTTCTTTCTGGCAAATGAATTAATGGACGACGGTGGGGATGCTAAGAGAAAAAGAGTCCTCGAAGAAAAAGGAAAGCAATCTTTTTGACAGAGGTAGGAGCTAATATTTATTCTACTCTGGTCAATCTGCTTACTCCAGACAAACCCAAAGACTCCTCACTGATTCAGATTACCAAGATTCTGAAGCAACATTTTGATCCTGCTCCACTTGAGATCGCTGAAAGTTACAGATTTGGCACCAGAGATAGAGGTAAAGATGAATCAGTAAGTAATTATATAGTAGCTTTGAAGAAGTTATCCATTCACTGTAACTTTGGACAGTTCTTGAACCGAGCTCTAAGAGACAGGTTTGTAACAAGCCTGAATTATGAAAAAATACAGAATAAGTTAATGAACACCACTAACTTAACTTTTGAAAGTGCATGTCAGATAGCTACAAGCATGGAATTGGCCGAGAAAAACACCAGAGAATTTGTTCCCAATGCTGGTAGTGAAACAGTTGGTAGTAGTGGCTCAGTGTATAAAGTAACTGTAGCTAAAAGGAATAAGTATGCCACAAAACAAGGAACACATGCTGATTTAAAATGTAAGAGGTACCGAGGGAAACATGAAAGCTTTCAGTGTAAGTTCAAGAATTCAAAATGTTACAATTGTCAACGTATTGGACATATTGCTCCTGCCGTTGAAGGTGGAGGGAAGGAATGAAAAACAGTATTCATGAGAGTGTTAGTAATTTTGGATCTGATAATGATGAGAGTGCCCATGTGTTTACTATTTACACCAGTCGCGAAGAGAAAGTTAAACATAGGACAAGGGGTCACAGCTCAAGATTGAAGAAGCCGCAAGTCCAGAAAACCGTGAGGGCAAACTTTTTCGGAGTGAGGGTTGTAAACTCTTGGAACAATCTACAAGAGAGTGTTGTGACGGCACCGAGTGTGAGCTCTTTCAAGAGAAGACTTGACCAACACTGGAGCGGTTCAGGTACATTCAGGAGCCGGTGCATGCCCAGTATTTGCCAACAGTGCGTGACAGGGACGTGACCGATCGCCCGGGCGGCTAGCGAGCCGATCTTTTGGTGAAGAATATAAATGAAAAGAGACGTGACCGATCGCCCAAGCGGCGAACAAGCCGATCAGTGGCGAAGAGGATTAAAGTAAAGTAAATAATGTGGACTTGTGTATTAATGACACACCTGTAACCATGGAAATGGATACTGCAGCTGATTTCTCCATAATGAGTAAAGATATGTATGAGAAACTATTTGCGCATGTGCCTTTAGAAGACTCAGGTGTCAAGTTGAAAACTTATACTGGAGAGATTTTGAACACAGAAGGTAAATTAGAGTGTGAGGTAAAGTGCAAAAATCAGAATTTAAAGTTGCCATTAATTATAGCTAGTTATGTGAATAGACCAACTTTGTTAGGTAAGAACTGGTTGTGTGAACTTGAGATGGACTGGAAGGAGATATTTAGTGTTAGAATGTGTAACAGTATTCCAGGTCTTGAGAAATTGCTTGAAAAATACAAGATTTTATTTGTAAAGGGACAGGGTGGTATAAAGGGTTATGAAGCTCATATCACCATTGACAAAGATGTTACACCCATATATGCTAAGTCCAGACCTGTTCCTTATGCATTGAAAGGTGAGGTTGAGAAGGAATTAGACAGACTTGTGAGTGAGGGAATTATTGTGAAAACCGCCAAGAGCAATTGGGCTGCTCCAATAGTAATTGTACCCAAAGCTGATAAATCTGTTAGACTATGTGGTGAATATAAAGTTACCATTAACCAAGCTGTTGAGGATGAGCAATATCCCTTACCCACATCTGAAGATTTGTTTGCTGCACTAACAGGTGGAACCATTTTCACTAAGTTAGACTTGTCCCAAGCATATGCTCAGGTCTCTGTTCATGCTGAAAGTCAACAGTACCTTACCATCAACGCTCATAAAGAATTGTATGAGTTGAAAAGGTTGCCTTATGGTGTTAAAAGTGCACCAAAGTTATGTCAGTGCATCATGGACAAAATTCTTGTGGGTCTTCCCAATGTGTTATGTTTTCAGGATGATTTCCTTATTGTTGACAGTGACATCCAAAATCATGTCAAAACCCTAGCCACAGTATTCGAAAGATTGTTAGCACACAATGTCAGGCTCAACAAGAGTAAATGTTCATTCCTAGCTAAAGAAGTAACTTATCTTGGCTACAAAGTGAATGCAGAAGGGCTGAGACCTGTAAAAGATAAAGTAGGAGCCATAGTAAATTTACCTGCTCCAAAAAATGTCAGTGAATTGAAAGCTTTCCTAGGTATGATACAGTATTATTCAAGGTTCTTGAGTGGACTTTCATCAGTTTTAGCCCCTCTGCATGAACTATTAAAGAAAGGGATACCATGGAAATGGAACAGTGCAACTCAGAAGTCATTTGAAGATTGTAAAGCTGCTCTGTCTAGTACTGATGTTTTGGTCCACTATGATACCAGTAGAACACTAAAGCTTGCTTGTGATGCATCGGGCTATGGATTAGGTGCTGTCATAAGTCACATAATGGATAATGGTGAAGAAAGACCCATTTCATATGCCTCGAGAACTCTTACCCAAAGCGAGAAAAATTATGCACAAATAGAGAAAGAGGCTTTGTCTATCATATTTGGAGTAAAGAAATTTCACCAGTATCTATATGGGAGGAATTTTGTTTTAATAACTGATCACAAGCCTCTCTTGGCAATTTTGGGTCCTAAATCACCTGTTCCTACACTTGCTGCAGCAAGAATGCAGAGATGGGCTTTGATATTGTCGGCATCTGACTATGAGATACAGTACAGACGTTCAGATGATCATTCCAATGCAGATGCTTTGTCAAGGTTGCCATATAGTGGATCAAATGATGGAGTAGAGCCTAAGGTTAATGCTGTAACCATGATAGCAGAAGATTTTCCAGTCGCTTCCGGAATGATTGCTCATGAAACTAGGAAAGATGTTGTATTAGGAAGAGTCCTGGAGTATACACTAAATGGATGGCCAGAGATTTGTCCATCCTTAGACTTTCAACCGTATTATTTAAGGAGATGCCAATTATCAGTAGAACAGGGATGTGTGTTGTGGAGTATGAGAGTGTTAATTTCACAGTGTTTTAGAGGGCAAATTTGAATGAACTGCATTTTGAACATCCAGGTATATGTGCTATGAAAGCACTGGCCAGAAGTTTTGTGTGGTGGCCTAAACTGGATGGTGAAATAGAAATGATGGTACGAGAGTGCTCTGTTTGTCAGAATGTTAGGAGTATGTCACCCAGCACACCTTTGAAAACCTGGAAATGGCCTACCCGTCCCTTCCAAAGAGTACACATTGACTTCTGTGATACAGGAACAGACAAATTTCTTGTATTAATTGATAGTCATTCAAAGTGAATTGATGTTAAGCACATGTACAGTACTAATGCTGGTAGCACCATTGATGAATTAAGATTAATGTTTGCTGAACATGGAATATCAGAAGAGGTAGTTTCTGACAATGGTCCTCCATTCCAATCATCAGAGTTTAAAAACTTCATGAGATTCAACGGTGTAAAGCATGTACTGACCCCACCCTATCATCCTGCCTCTAATGGTGCAGCTGAGAGATCAGTTAGAATTGTAAAGGAAGCACTTTCCAAGCAGGTAATTCAAGGAACTGTAGGAAAATCAATGAAACACAGGCTAGCAAATTTCTTACTCAGATACAGTGTGAGGGGGCGGGTTCTCTAGCTGCCACCAATGTGAGGGGGCGCATTCTCGGTCTGCCACCAATGTGAGGGCGCCTGACTCCCTCTCTGTTTCTACGCCACCCTCATCTTATCTACTTCTCTTAGTTCTTACTCTACTCAGTTCCGTCACCTATTCTTGGGTAGCATGGGCGAGGGTCTAGGCACGTGAGTATGGTAATTTTGGTATCAGGTCACTTGGATGGAAATAAAGGTAAAATACTGTGGGAGAAATGAATACACCTAAAGTACTCTAAAAACAAATTTATTAATATAAAATCCAAGGGGAAAATAGATGTTATTAACATATAACTACCAGGCTCAGCTCCTGGGCCTATTGCAAACTCTCTATGTCTTATGTACTGGTTTCCTTGTTTTCCTATTTATTCAACAGCAATTATTCGGACATTACACTCTTACCATGCACCCAATACCTGATGTCACCTTACATTATATCCTAGGACCAGCTCCTTGTCTTTCCTCCCAAGACACTAATACTGATACAAACCCCGACATGGGTCCCCCACAACATGGGTAAGTATTAACAACACCTACAACCACACTGTGGACTATAATTCCAAGGCCTGTCACAGGGTATAGCACTGGCGCCTCTAACAACTGCTGTTGTGGTCGGTTACACTCCGACCCGAGATGGGTAGCCAGACACATGGCGGGTCTGGGGTCTGGCCCAACGACCTTGGGGTACATTAATCCGGCCGCATCGGTGCCATCTTCTCACATATGATCCCGGCTGGACAACTAATACATCCGAGGCCGTTGTTGGATGGTAGAGCGATTCAAGAATCACAATGGGATCGGGAGACAAACGGGAATCAGCGTCAGGGGACCTGTATGGGTGAAGGGACGGGCACTCACTAACTGTGACAACAACATCACGTTTCAGGGGACGTTAAAGACGTAAATATGACTTCACTCAGAGCATATCAACTACGTTACTGTAACACTTGCACAATCAACTATTAATTGGGTCAAATCACTTAAAGAAGGGCAAATTACAACACAGAGTGGGTGGCCTACCTGTATGGGTGAAGGGACGGGCACTCACTAACGGTAGAAATGCCCGCGGCCCTCACTCAAAACAGACCAGGGAGTCCACCTACTTCTATTCCGATGAATTAATTCACGGTACACTCTGACGTTGAAATTGGGACTATGAACTCATTTTCATTCTCTATTATTATCTCAACTAACAATGCTCTGACTCAGCTATCGAAAGCCAAATTAAATTGATTACAAAGGGTTAGATGGCAACAGGTCCCAACATACAGCGTTTACTCCCATAGACCAAGACGGGGGAAACATAGAAAACGGGGGACGTTTCCACTGGGGGGACTCAGAAGGTTTTGTGGACGTTTGAGCGTAATATGAATCCTTAAGGTTTTCAGGTTAGCTCTTATCATGACCATTACAACAGAACCACGGCCACATAGTGTGACAGGATGTACTCCTGCAGAGTTAATGGTGAAGAGACAGTTGAGAACAAGATTAAGTTTAGTTAAGCCAAGTCTGTTTGAAGTTGTAGAGAGGAAACAAGCTCAACAAAAAATGTATCATGATAAGAGTTCCAGTGAAAGAGCGTTCAAGGTAAATGATAGGGTGAGAGTTAGGAACATGGCTAAAGGTTATGGTACTGTACATGCAAAGTGGATAACTGGTGTCATTGACAAGGTATGTGGATCTAGGACATATTTAGTGAAATGTGGTAACTCTTTGAGATATGTTCATGTGGATCACATCATTCAGGCACATGACGAGATGAATGTAGCACCAGGACATGATGATAAACTTGACACAGTTTCAGATGATCATCATCATGATGATGTCAAAGATGATGTTTCCCAGCATCCACTCACTGTGTCAACTGATTGTAGTGATGATATGTCTGTCACTGATAATGCACAGAGTGCAAGTGAAACCCCTGTAAAACTTGATGGAGGGAATAGTCCTAGAAAATCAAACAGAGTTAGGAGACCTGTAATTAAATTAGGCCTCTAATTATCTGAATTGTGAACAGACCTTTCAAAACTGTTTAGTTAGGAAGTTATATTTGTTGTGTTCTATTCTCTTCTTCCCTGCCATATGTAATTCTGTAAGTTTTGTTTATTTAGGATTTGTAGCAGCCATGCTCTCTTTTGAAAGGGAGAAATAGTGTTATATATATATGTATGTTTATATACTGCCTTTATTGAATATATATATTATATATTATGTTTCTTCTTACCAAAGTCAGAAAGTGTTTAGGCTTGTGTAAACACGAAATGTTTTAGGGACGTGGGAACCAAGAACAGAGAATAAACGACAAACCAGACAGACCATGTAACTCGTCATTATCCCATTAAATAACGCAAGATACCACAGCTACTAAAACCCTATATAATATAAATGTTCCGGCCTCATTAACCTAGATAGAATCAGCAGTTAACAGGCCTAGAAATTGTATTCTCAAAATTTTCTGGTAACAAGACATTCTCCGGTACTTCACAATGTTTGTTATCACAGAACATTACCTTCACAAGTGGGCCACAGATAAGGCATCAAGCACGTGTTTATTATGCTGCAGTTGCACAGAAGAAACGCATTAATTCTCCACCACCGTTCAATGCTTCTGTTGGTTGGTTGGCTGCTTTTAAGAAGCGTTATGAAGTCAAGTTTGCCCACTAGCATGGGGATAGTGAATCGGCTGATGCCATAGTAGCAGAAAAATATCTACCTGTCTTTCAACCTCTTGTGAAAGAGGGTGGTTATTGCCAAGACCAGATCTTCAATTGTGATGAAACTGGCATCTTCTGGAAGAGCTCACCTAAGACCACTTTTATTGCCAAGGATGAAAAACAGACAAGGGGTGTAAAGACTTCAAAGGGCAGGATTACAGCTTTATTCCAACTAATGCAAGTGGAGATTTCTTGATGAAACCCCTGGTTGTTAACCAAGCTGCCCATCTTCGAGCCTACCGTTATGCTAATACGTCACAGCTCAATGTTTATTGAACATCTATAAGAAAGCTTGGGTTATGTCTTTATGCACCGATTGGTTTGACAAGCACTTTGTTCCTGACTCCCAACAGCACTGCCGGAGGAAGAACATTGACTTCAAAGTGATCCTGGTGATGGATAATGCTCCTGGACACTCTAAGTTTCTAATTGGACGTCACCCTAATGTACAAATTATCTTCTTTCCTCCTAACACATTGCTTCTGCAGCCACTTGACCGCGAATTCAACAGTAACGTTAAACTGATAATTATCAGTCACTCTACAGAGGCTTTCGTCAGCAAACCGACTCATTGGTTGAATTACCACAAATTGAGGCAGAACTCTCTGACAGAGACCAGGCTCTACCAGCACCAGCTAACAGGGAGGAGATGGTAGATGACCCGACACCTAGCACCTCACATGCACCTCCCCACAACCGTGAAGTGTTATCAGTTTGTGAATTTTGGAAGAAATATAATTTTAAAAATGCAGTGGTCAGAATTGTTGAGGTATGGCGTAAGATTAATGTTGCAACAGTGCTACATGCATGGAAGCCTTTGTTTGGTAACTCCGAGGTAAGTGGGGTAGAGCAGACCGAGTGAAGTGTGGAGAGGCAGTCTGTCACGGCAACACTAATGAACACGGTTGACGCAGCGCGATCAGTCCCAGCACTGGGATTTTCAGATGTTCAGGTTGAAGATTTGCAAGAAATCATTGGTCAACAATAGCAGCAACCCACAATTGAAGAAAATTGGAGGAGGATGAAGAACAAGATGAACAGCAAGCAACACAAGAGGATGACGTTGTAGTGGAATTCTCCCCTACAAACGCTGTTTGTCGCTGCCTAGCCGACCCCACCAATTCCCCAGTGTATGCCTCGTGGTCTACTGTAGGTCAACCAGCGCCGCCATACACCACGGAGCGGGGGTCAACTGCTAAGCCACGCCTACCCCCGCTATTTAAGACCTGACCTCGTGGTGATCTCTCTCTTTCCACCTACAGCCGCAGCCAGCAACACTACCTCCTTCGCCGCTGCCTGGCGGCCCTCGTTCCTCCTCCGCCTGCCTGGCGGTCCTCTCTCCCGCTGGCGAGCATGGCGACCCACAAGCTGTCCTTCTCTGAGCGTCCTCACCAACCAGCTCTCTCTACATCACGCTTGTAACCATGCTGCCTTCCCAGCACCAGGCTGCATTGTACATCCAATACAACATATATATAGAGAGCACATTGTGAGTTTCCTTTCTCCATCCCATCCTGAGTGTGAACCAAACAATCCCGTACCCCACAAATGGTGACCCCGGAGTGACGCACTCACACAGGATGGAGGAGAAACTGATCACGCTCCCAGTCTTCAAGCAACATGGAAGACTGGCTTATCCACACAGAAGCAGCTCTCATCGGCTCTACAACTACTGTCTCTACACCGCAGGTTAGACACCCTAGAGCAGCACTGTTTCTCCTAGCAGACAGTCGCTCCTCTTCCTGCCCTAAGCACCACGTCCTACCGACCCCAGCACACCCGTCCTGCGTCAGACGCCGACCCCGGCCCAGCAGTAACCCCTGCCGCTCTTGACGCTGACCCACACACCCCTCTTTTCTCCCTCAGGTACTCCCTGCTAATGTCCTGCATCCTGCTGCTGTCGTGGACCCAGCTGTTGTCACGAGCCCTCATCCGCTTCTGCTGACGCAGTGTAATGACCACGGTCTTACACGTCAGTTAGCGCCAAAATCAAATGATTCATATTACGCTCAATAGCCCACAAAACATGTAACTCGGCTTTCGCTTGAGTCCTCCATGTGAGGAGTCCGTTTTCTCATCACTTCAAGACACCTCAGTCCTCCGTTATCCCATTTTCTCTGATTTACTGAAACCAACCTCTCTATAAAATGAATGTGAGTGTGAGAGAGAACACCTTTGTTTTGAGTCAACTTAGATATGTCTGTTTACAGTTGGAACATTCAAGATCCATTGTGAGTGGGGTAGAATGCTTCAACTGTCCTTATCGTTAGTAGAACGTGTCAAGTAAGTGAGTGTCGAGTTTGCCAGCTAGAGTGGCGTATTTTATGTCGTCCGTGGGGGTATCCATGAGTTTCTGATCGCGCCTGAAGTTATATCATTTTGTCGCCCCGACATCAGAGAATCTGATGTTTATAGTTTAATTAGTGTCAGTTGTCTATTTGAGAAAGTCATTAATCTCCTGAACTATTCTGTCAACTGGTATAATCTCCAAGATCTAGCGCCTCCCGGTGACTAGCTCCTTGTTCGTCTCAGGCCTGAGCTTGCAGAATTAATGTTATCGACGTGTATATTCCACCTTTTCCTGGCAAGCTCAACCTCTGATTAGATTATATGAATAGACATAGGAAATTACCCTGATCAAGAACACCGGAGTTCATAACTAAGGATACAGTGATCCAAAATGATAGAGAAGTTTTGTTGTTGGTAAGATCGACCCTTCTGGTATGAATACGGAGGCCCAAGCTGCCCCGCGAGGGCACGTATATACCTCGACACGAGGGAGAATCACGCATTCGTGACTTCCTCAACGTCTCTCCAGGTATGTTAACGTGTGTTCCCGCCGCCTATTAATTCAGTTTAACTTAGTCAATTTTGGTGAATATCAGTGCTCATGTGTTAACATAGTGAATTCTGTGCCAATTAAGTTGAGTAACGTAGAGATTTAGATATTGTCTGAACCGTTGCCAGGCGTATGTTTTGTATAGTTGAAGTTAGACCTTTACGCATTCGTGACTTCCTCAACGTCTCTCCAGTGTGTTGAGCTGAATACTCATCGGCTAACGTGGGGCGGTAACCGGGTTGGACGATGCCGTTGATTCGACAGGACTGAACTGGGAAGTCCGTTTCCTGCAAACCAGGCGCCCACTCCCTGAGCGTGTATCGGTCTATAACCGACCCCTAACAGCGATTTTCATTTGTTGTAGAGACCAGCGTTACCCTGCGGCACTCCTCACAGTTACATAGGCCTAAGTATTATGGTATCTTGTTTGGGGGATAACTAGCAGAAATATAGTATCCCAGGTTAAGTATTGAACCACTGAATGAGAGTTAATAGTGCCATGTCGTTCCTTGTGAATTAACAGGAGGTATTGTATGTTGAGATAATTGTGGAGTTGTTCATTGTGCTATGTATTCATTGGTAGTGACCATGAAATGATAATCTGAGAGTATAATGATATAACCAAGAAGTGAAGAGTAATTTGCTACTTGGTAAGGTAAGACCTGAGGGTCCAGTGATATCTGGTGTATACCCAGTACTGAATATCATTTGGCAGAGTGACAATACCACAATTGTCGATTGAAGTAATAAGTATTTGGAGGTATTTAATGAGGTAATAAGTTCTTGAAGTGTTTGATGACTTAAGAAACAAATTGCAGTTCTGTTTTGTCTGAGTGAATCTAAGATGCATCTTACCCAATCACTGTGTTAATAAATATTGAATTAGTAATCTACGTCTACGAGTATCACCACTCTATCCTTTCCCACATTGGTTCTCAGAAAATAACTAACTCGCGTGCCTAGAAGCTCGCTACCTAACAGTTAACTAAGAGATGTTATATTCTAGAAAATCCTGGGTGGTGGCAGTGTAATGGTTATGATAAGAGCTAACCTGAAAACCTTAAGGATTCATATTACGCTCAAACGTCCACAAAACCCTCTTGAGTCCCCCAGTGGAAACGCACTCCGTTTTCTCGGTTCCTTGGTGACGTCACCGATAAGCCGCCTTTGTCTCTGCGATCAGATGCTGTATGCGGGGACCTGTTGCCATCCAAACCTTTGTAATCAATTTAATTTCGCTTTCGATAGCTGAGTCAGAGCATTGTTAGTTGAGATAATAATAGAGAATGAAAATGAGTCCATAGTCTCAGTTTCAACGTCAAAGTGTACAGTAAATTAATTCATCGGAATAGGAGTAGCTGGGCTCCCTGGCCTGTTTTGAGTGAGGGCGCAGCGGGCATTTCAACCGTTAGTAAGTGCCCATCCCTCCATCCATACAGGTATGCTGCTATTCCACTCTGTGTTGTAATTCGCCCTTCTTTGAGTGATTTGACCCAATTAATAGTTGATTGTGCAAGTGTTACAGTAACGTAGTTGATGTGCTCTGAGTAAAGTCATATTTACGTCTTTAACGTCCCCTGAAACGTGATGTTGTTGTCACCGGTTAGTAAGTGCCCATCCCTCCATCCATACAGGTCCCTAACGCAGCCTAGGCCGTGTCTGTAGGGTGGATGTTGCATCCACAATGTCTGGGAAGATGTTCGAGGTCCAGTAGGATCTTTTACCTTCGTGAGACCCGGCCGTCAGACACTCCAGACTACCTATAGCCCCCATAGCTGGCTCGTCGGTCCCTAACGCTTGGCCCACGAGGTGACGCCGGATCACCAAGCCACCCACGGCTACCAGCCCCCATCATTGGTGGATGAGTGTCCAACTCAGTAGGGCTTTATTTGTGTGGTGGAATTACTCCACTGGGATCTCCAGAGTCGTTGGAAAGTACTCCATGGTGGCTGGACCCCATGGCTGTTGCTTGAGTATCACACCTGACGAATGAGTATTGTAGTGGCAGTTGCCCTAGTATTTTATGGTGCTTAGTGACTGTAATAGTTGTGTGTTGAGTATGTCCACCCAGTAGGGTTGGAAGTGTTATTATGTCCACCCAGTAATGGTGTGAGTATGTTGAGCCTGAGGGCCTAGTAATAGATTTCGTCTGTTAGTACAAATAATTTCTTCTTTTAATTTCATATTCATGTTAAATAAACTGTGTTTTGTATAATTGTGTCTATTATTTACCTACAGTATTTACCGTTATTTCTTCCCTATTGCTTGATACTATCATTACACCTACCCACGAGCCTCCTATCGTCACGCTACCAATGATGATAAGTAAAAGAGTAAAAGGAATTGTTACTGGCTCTCAGAGGCCCTTAAATGGTGGGCAGTACCAGCCCTCATAAATGGTGGCAGTTCAAGCCCTCATAAATGGTGGCAGCGGTGGGATGTAATGAACATAGTATCGAGTTGGGAGGAATGACTGTGATACTGTAGTTTTAACTGTGTGATAACCATTTCTCTGTACGGGTATTTAATAACCATTCCACTGTAACTAATGAGTATTTCAGATTGCTAATGATTTTGTTCCATATTTTTCCGAGGTACAGGGTTTTGTGGTGGTTTGCAGAGAAAGTGAAATAAGTTCAAAGAAATACCTTGGAGTTAGGTTAGAGAAAGTTTTGTTTAAAGTAAATGATACCTGCAACAATAACTTGAGGGTAGAGTGTGAATAAGGTTCGTTAATATTGGAAGAATTTTGATGTGTAATAGTCTGCCAAAAATTTTTTTCCGTTGTTAACTCAGTATTACTTGCAGACAGTGTATACATGTTTGGGCTGTGGCACTAGTTGTGAAATGTTCCATCGTGTGAGTGCCCAGTGTTTTAATTCTGAGTGCTAGCAGAAGCATTGCACTATATGCAAAGGTTAAGTGGATGCTAATTCTGTACTTGTCATATTCTTTAGTTATGTGTTAGGTAGGATATATATTCCATTGACTTAATATCTCAGGGCATTTTACAGTTCCTCATATTAATATTTCTATGTATACGCTATAATTTTAAAGTTTATTTAATCAGGTGCTAACGGTTCATTATTTGGTGAAGCGTATGTTATGCGAACTCTAATGCCAGTATACTTTCAGAGTACAGTATTATATATGTGAGGACCTTATGGTGATACGGTATATGGAAAGTGTTATACAAGTGTATGGACCCAGAATTGTGAGTACAGAAATTCGTGAAGTATTCACGCAGTGTTGCACCATACTGAGCTTGTGAATGGCAAAGTGTCTCAGTGAAGTTTTCATGCCATAAGATTATCTTTTGGGAGATTAATAATCTGAACAGTCTTTTGAATAGTTGATGCATGGAATGTTTAGTGGTATTGCAGAAAATTAGTACCAGTCCTTGGGTCTTAAGTGAGAACTGTGCATGTATCGTATTTAAAGTGGGTTATTGTAGTGATTTGTTGTAACACAATGGCAGATGCTAACGCAAATAAGGGGACCATGACGGCCAAAGCCGCTGTTGATTCAGCAACAGAAATGCAAGCTCTTCGGGCTAAACTCGCTGAGTCTATGGATACGATCAGGAGACAACAAGCTTTGCTTGATGAATTGAGGGAAGAACCGGCTGTACCTACCCCTCCTGCCGTGGTAACATTTGTGCCCCCTCCTGCCGTGGTTCCATTTTTGCCCCCTCCTGCCGTGGTTCCACTTGTGCCCCCTCCTGCCGTGGTTCCACTTTTGCCCCCTCCTAACGATATACCCAGCCGACCTCCTGGCCCCCAGTACCACCAATCCATTCCGAGGCTGTCCTATGACGACCTTGTTGGTCTTAACGCAGACACCATCATAACTAAATTCTGTAAGAGAGTAGAGTATCGCGCAGTTAGCTCAAGGGATAGATGGTATGTAGCTACCGACCACATGGACCCGCAGATTGAAGACAGGGTCCAAGTAGAACTCGGTCCCGATGAGGAAGATTGGGATAAACTTAAAGCAACCTTGCGGAAATTGTTTGTGAAACCAGTCCCTCTAGAAGTTGCCTGGCAGGAATTTGCGCGTTTAGAGTACCATTTGGAAGATGATCCCCGGCTCTTTTTGGGCCAAATTAGATCCGCTCTCACCACCATTTTCCGCCGATATGGGCCCAGGGAAGGTGAAGAGCAAACGTTGAAAGATAAATTGTACCAGAAACTGCCAGAACAGTTGAAAGACGAGTTGATATCTTACTATTCCCCTTGTTGTTCAGTAGACATGATGGCCGAACACTTGGAGAAACTCCGACATAGTTATCTGCGAAGTAACCGAACTGGGTATCCTGGTATCCGGCCAGTTCACAAGCAGGCGAACCGAGAACTCCCAATAAAGAATGAAAGAGCCAGTTGGGCAGAAGGTAACGTAACAGGAGGAGCTTGGAATACCAGTAGTAAGCGAGATCAACACGCCGTAGCCTTATTTGAAAGTCCTCGCAAAAGGTTAGTTGGAAAGCGACAGGGACCTTACTGTCCATATTGCCGAACACCGAATCATGATACTTCTACTTGCCCCTTAAATCCACCCCCACGTTCATGTTGGGATTGCTTGGAAGTAGGATGTCGGAGAAACAGTCCACGCTGCCCCGGACACTCCAATCGTCGGCAATATCCAAAATATTGACAGAAGCGGGTTCCTTCCAATGTGTCTCCTTGCATTTGGTTTAATGTAAATGAACAGGTCTGTCTTGCTTTAATAGATACAGGTAGTGAAGTCACCTTAATTCAGGAGAGTCTAGTAAAAACTTTGAATTTGCAACCCATCAAACCTTGTAAAGATAGATACCAGGGTGTTACGGGAGATGAGTTGAGAATTAAAGGTAAAGTAGTTATAACAGTGCAAGTAACACCCCAGTTGAAAGTCAGACACCATGCTATTGTGGTGGATGATAAGTACTTTAATGCAGACTTGCTATTCGGAGCAGATCTCCTTGGCCGATTCAGAGTAACCTGGGAACGTAAAAGAAAACTTTTCATTTGGGCAGGCCAGTCACATGAATATGGGAAAGTAGTAATGAGAGATCACATGCAAGGAATCAAATGCGTCAATAGATTGTCATTAAAGCCCGATGTACCTTGTCCACCACAGTTGAAGAGGCTCCATATTGATAGGAAGACTATTGTACGAGGCCACCATGCACCGATCTTATCCATCAAGGTGAAAGTAGAGATAGGTCAAATTCTGAGCATACGATTCACGCATAAAAGTTTCAACCAACAACCAGAGATATGTGTTAGAGTACAGCCAGATTCACGTATATATTTGCCAGTAAGTAATTGTACAGATAAATCAGTGTATTTGAGAGTTGGCACTGTCATTGGCGAATATGAGTTAATCCCGGAGGAGATAATCTCGTATGTTGACACTAAGGGAAATCACTTGGGACATATCCAACAGGTCTATGACAAATTGTGTAAAGTAAAGTTTTCAACTGAATTCTCCCTTTGTGCACCTCATCACCTGGCCATTCAAACAGAAGGGGAGAGGAGATCCTCAAACCAATTAAAAGTCAATGTAGATGCTGATCAGAGAGTACCGTCCTCTGACTGTGTAATTTGTGCCGGAATTCCCAACGGTACAGTAAAGAAGGTAAGACATGTCCAAGAGATTTCCAACAGTATGATACCGGAATGTGACGAAGTAAAAGGCGGAACCACTAGACAAGAGAAGTTGAATGAGTTAATTAGAAACCAACCGTGGAACCATCTAGACCGAGAAATGCGTAAACATTTGCGGAAAGTAATTCTAGCTCATGATTCCTTATTTGTTTTAGGACCACATGAAATCGGGTCAATTGCTGGTATACCCGCTAACATTCAGCTCGCCAACCACAATCCTGTCCGAGGACCACAGTATAGACACCCCGAGAAAGCAAAGGAGATAATTAAAGAGATGATAACAGATATGAGGGATCGTAATATCATTGAACCATCGACTGCCGCCTGGTTATCCCCCATTGTTCTGGTAACAAAACCCAACGGTTCAAAACGTATGTGCTTAGATTTTCGAGCGGTCAATAAGCATTTGAAGGTCGACATACAACCCTTGCCACGAATTGACGAATTAGTAGAGAAAGCTGCAGGAAATAAATATTATGCCACATTAGATTTGAAGGATGCATATTATCAGGTCATCCTTAACGACAGCAGCCGAGATCTAACTACTTTTAGCGATGGGTACAATCTATGGAGGTTCACACGCCTTCCGTTTGGACTCTCAGCTAGTCCTGCCGTTTTCACTCGAGAAGTAAACAGAGTATTAGCTCCATTAGCAGTTGAAGACTGGGTACGAAACTATCTGGATGATGTAATAGTATGGGCTCCTGACTTCCCCACCTTGTTGCAAAGACTCACCAGAGTATTTGAGAGATTTGAAGAGATGGGTATTAAACTGAATTTGTCTAAGTGTCAATTTGGCCATAAGCAAGTTAAATTCTTAGGACATGTAGTTTCAGAGAGAGGCATTGAGCCTGACCCAGAAAATGTCCAGGCTTTGACTGATTGTAAACCCCCAACCAATGTTAAACAAGTCCGCCAATTTTTGGGTATGTGTGGATTTTACCGTAAGCATGTTCCCGAGTTTGCCAAAGTAGCTTACCCCCTCACTGAGTTAACGAAACAGATTGTTAATTTTGCATGGTCCAGTGAGTGTCAAGAAGCATTTCAGAAGTTGAAGCACGCACTAGCTTCATACCCAGTTCTTGTCAAGGCCGATATTTATAAACCATTCGAACTGCATAGTGATGCCAGCAATTTCTGCGTAGGCGCTTCCCTTAATCAGATACAAGAAGATGGCTCTTTACGACCGGTGGGTTATTTTTCTAGAAAATTAAAGCCGGCAGAAACTCGTTATTCCACCACAGATAAAGAAGCGTTAGGCATTGTATTAGCGTGTAGGTTCTTCCATCATTTTCTTTGGGGTACGCAGTTTACAATTAAGACAGATCACCAACCTCTAACCTCCGTCTTTAGAAAGAAAACCAAAAGCCAGCGAATGAACCGTTGGATCTTAGAAATGAGAGATTACGCTTATAACATTGAATATAAGCCCGGTAGAGCTAATGTAGTGGCTGATGCATTAAGTCGACCAGTCAGAGCCTTGAGAAAAGTCATGCACGACCATGTTGCCGCTCAACTTCCCACACTAGAAGGTTTCACACAGGCAGACTTTGGTAAAGAACAACAAAAAGAACCCAGGTGGCAAGAGTTAAAACAGTATTTAGCTGGAGGAAAAATTCCACAACATAAGTACCCAAAGGCCACCATTGATAGCTTTGAAGTAATAAATGGAGTATTGTACCTAGTAAAAGAACAACTCGATAAAGCATTGAAGTATTGTCTCGTAATCCCGCAACATTTACGTAAAGCCGCATTAGAGTTGGCGCACGACAATGCCACCTCAGGTCATTTAGGACGGTGGAAGACCATCACCCGAGTATCAAATTTGTTTTATTGGCCTAACTACCGTAAAGATTGTGTTGATTATGTAGCATCATGCGAGACGTGTCAAAGGTTCAAGGGAACTAAGGGACTTACGCAACTTTGGCAAGAACTACCAGTCGTAAGCAAACCACTAGAACGAATTTCGGTGGATTTAACCGACATGCATTCCGGGATCAATGATTACCGATATGTGTTAACGGTCATAGATCATTACTCAAGGTTCGTTAACTTCTATCCTTTGCGCACGAAGACAACGCAAGAAGTTACCCGTGAATTTGAAAAGTTTGTTAATGTCTTCGGTAGTCCTAAAGTAGTGATTGCGGATAATGGAGGAGAATTTACTGCCGCACAATTCAGGGAGCTCTGTCGATTAACTAACATTCAAGTGTATTTTACCTTGCCTTACCACCCCCGAGGTAACAGTATCACGGAGAGAATGCATCGAACTTTTAAGAACATTTTGTCAATAATGTGTGAAGATAACCCGCGTCGCTGGCCAAGATTCTTGGGTCCGACCCAATATGCGTTGAACACTTCTGTTCACACAACGACTGGAGTGCAGCCACACTTCGCATTCTTCTCCCGGCATGCACAGAGACAAGTGGGAATTGAGTTACCAATAATAGAAAACGAGAGAACTGAAGGGTTGAGAGAAGCTCACAAAGTAATTAAGGAAACTTCTGAACGAATGTCTAGAGAATTCCGGAACGTAGCAAACCGAGATAGAGTCAATCAGACAGTACAGCTAGGGGAAACTGTTTGGGTGAGAGATGAAGTTACTATCCCAGGTACCAGTAGAAAATTAAATGCTAAGTGGAAGGGCCCATATACAGTAACTGAAGTAATACGTAATGGTGCAGCGTATGAGTTAACCCACCTTTCAGATGAGACAGAAGTAATTCGACGAGCAGCAGAAAAGGTGAAAAGATGTATCAACAGAGATATGTTTGTCCAGGTAAATGACATCCAGGTTCCCCCTGATGATTCTTCCTCAGAATCAGAACCTGATGAGAGAGATGCTATACGGGATGAGGAGAGAACAGTAGTTGCTCCGGCTCCCCGATTTCCCGTAAGGATGAGAAAACCAGTGGTGAGACTGGATCTCTAAAAGCAGTGAGCTTTTAAGTGACCCTCATTGGTTGATAATGAAGTGCACAATCAGTTATAAGTAACTTGTGGTAAAGGGAGAGGTAAAGAATTGATATTTTTTTTTTATTATAGGTAGTTTGCAGAGGAAGGGTCAATTTGCAGTAAAGACAGAGATTGGAAGATGTATTGGCAGTTATGCAATCATCTGAAGGGTATCTGTTACTAGTGTGAGTAAAGATACCAGTGGTGAATTCTCAAGTTCCGGTTGGTAAGTCCTACGTAGGCTGGGTGTTGTTGGTATATAGGTGTAGAGTTCGTGACTTTCAGGGAGTAGTCGGGCATAGAAATATGGTGCTATTACTTCTACATGGCAAATGCCATAAGTACAGACAGTTTTTGGTTTGGTAGTGTTCTCATGAGGACCGTTTCGTTAGCATTGAATTCTTGGGAATACCCGCTCGTTCGGAGTCCCTGGAATGGTGCTGCCTCTCGCGAATGCGACACAACTCTTAAGATTAAGGGCAACAAATCATTCCATTTGACTTGATGGGGTCCGTTCATCTATGTCCTAGCTTGAGAAATCTATGTTAAATCTCAGTGTGTCCTATATGCATTTGACAAATCACGTAAAAGAAACTTTCATGATCTATGAACATTGAAATTTGAGTTCTGTAAGGAAATTTTGAGTGTACACTTTATCTACCGATGTGAGGATATATTTTGTAACATGTAACCCCATTTTTTATTATTATATGATAGGAGGTATCTAACTGAAATCATTATTATTCTATGATGTATGTAACACCATTTATTATTATATGATATGATGTATGTAACACCATTTATTATTATATTATATGATATGATGTATGTAACACCATTTATTATTATATTATATGATATGATGTACGTAACACCATTTATTATTATGATATGATAGGATGTATTTACCACCATTCAGTATTATTATGACATGATGTACCTAACCCCATGTGCTATTATTTTGGTGCTATTTTGTAATATGTATCCATATATATTTTTTTATGAAGGTGCGTCACATTCTAGTAGTATGTTAACAGATTTCCATTTCTTGTACCTAATCCTGACCACCGGTAGGGAATTATTTTTCTATTTTTATTGATATAATTGGTGCAATGTTTTGTATGAGCGTTCATACTTTATATTAATGATTTAATGTGTCTGTCACTACTTACGTGTTTTCTGAACGTTACCGCGTAATATAAATCTTGGGGAAGGGGGAAGCTTTGTAATGGTCATGATAAGAGCTAACCTGAAAACCTTAAGGATTCATATTACGCTCAAACGTCCACAAAACCCTCTTGAGTCCCCCAGTGGAAACGCACTCCGTTTTCTCGGTTCCTTGGTGACGTCACCGATAAGCCGCCTTTGTCTCTGCGATCAGATGCTGTATGCCGGGACCTGTTGCCATCCAAACCTTTGTAATCAATTTAATTTTGCTTTCGATAGCTGAGTCAGAGCATTGTTAGTTGAGATAATAATAGAGAATGAAAATGAGTCCATAGTCTCAGTTTCAACGTCAAAGTGTACAGTAAATTAATTCATCGGAATAGGAGTAGCTGGGCTCCCTGGCCTGTTTTGAGTGAGGGCGCAGCGGGCATTTCAACCGTTAGTAAGTGCCCATCCCTCCATCCATACAGGTATGCTGCTATTCCACTCTGTGTTGTAATTCGCCCTTCTTTGAGTGATTTGACCCAATTAATAGTTGATTGTGCAAGTGTTACAGTAACGTAGTTGATGTGCTCTGAGTAAAGTCATATTTACGTCTTTAACGTCCCCTGAAACGTGATGTTGTTGTCACCGGTTAGTAAGTGCCCATCCCTCCATCCATACAGGTCCCTAACGCAGCCTAGGCCGTGTCTGTAGGGTGGATGTTGCATCCACAATGTCTGGGAAGATGTCCGAGGTCCAGTAGGATCTTTTACCTTCGTGAGACCCGGCCGTCAGACACTCCAGACTACCTATAGCCCCCATAGCTGGCTCGTCGGTCCCTAACGCTTGGCCCACGAGGTGACGCCGGATCACCAAGCCACCCACCGCTACCAGCCCCCATCATTGGTGGATGAGTGTCCAACTCAGTAGGGCTTTATTTGTGTGGTGGAATTACTCCACTGGGATCTCCAGAGTCGTTGGAAAGTACTCCATGGTGGCTGGACCCCATGGCTGTTGCTTGAGTATCACACCTGACGAATGAGTATTGTAGTGGCAGTTGCCCTAGTATTTTATGGTGCTAAGTGACTGTAATAGTTGTGTGTTGAGTATGTCCACCCAGTAGGGTTGGAAGTGTTATTATGTCCACCCAGTAATGGTGTGAGTTTGTTGAGCCTGAGGGCCTAGTACTAGATTTCGTCTGTTAGTACAAATAATTTCTTCTTTTAATTTCATATTCATGTTAAATAAACTGTGTTTTGTATAATTGTGTCTATTATTTACCTACAGTATTTACCGTTATTTCTTCCCTATTGCTTGATACTATCATTACACCTACCCACGAGCCTCCTATCGTCACGCTACCAATGATGATAAGTAAAAGAGTAAAAGGAATTGTTACTGGCTCTCAGAGGCCCTTAAATGGTGGGCAGTACCAGCCCTCATAAATGGTGGCAGTTCAAGCCCTCATAGCAGTCCTACCGGTGTAAGTATAATAAGTGTGATAATAAGAAAGACATGGTTTCCCAGGTTAATCCATGGTTTAGAATATAACTAGAACGAAATATATGGAAGAGATCATAATATATGAAAGGAAATTTAAAGGAAGAACATTGACTTGGAAAACATAAGCAGAGAAGCATAAGAGTTACTTATATAAGAATGCTACACAGAACATATAAGTATATGAATAACTAGAATACTAACAGAAAAGAATAGCTGGATGGTAAATAATTGAAAAGAGGAAACGCGGCCCGTTACAGCAGCCCCTGCTCCTGACCCAGGCCCACACACCCCAGCAGGCGTATCTGACGACTCTGTACCTGCCGTGAGGGAAGCACAACATTCATCGCCTCCACACACCCTTTTTCTCCCTCTCTTCTCCCACAGATAGTGTGTATATAGACAGTTGTATCCAGCGATCGGCTCATCCACGCCATCGCCGTTGTCTCACATGAGGCATGCACCGCCCGTTCTGCCTCACATGTGCTATGCAACCCTGCAGACAACAAGTCTCCTACACCGCCTGGAGGGAAGGGGGAGTATTGTAGTGGAATTCTCCCCTACAAACGCTGTTTGTCGCTGCCTAGCCAACCCCACCAATTCCCCAGTGTATGCCTCGTGGTCTCGGTCAACCAGCGCCGCCATACACCACTGAGCGGGGGTCAACTGCTAAGCCACGCCTACCCCCGCTATTTAAGACCTGACCTCGTGGTGATCTCTCTCTTTCTACCTACAGCCGCAGCAGCAACACCTGGCGGCCTTCCCTCCCTCCTCCGCCTGCCTGGCGGTCCTCTCTCCCGCTGGCGAGCATGGCGACCCACAAGCTGTCCTTCTCTGAGTGTCCTCACCAACCAGCTCTCTACATCAGGCTTGTAACCATGCTGCCTTCCCAGCACCAAGCTGCATTGTACATCCAATACAACATGTATATAGAGAGCACATTGTGAGTTTCCTTTCTCCATTCCATCCTGAGTGTGAACCAAACAATCTCATACCCCACAACGTTAAGCCTGGTGAACCTACAACATGCCAGCTGACTGAGTTGCTTACAACCATCGCACAACTCAGTGAGCAGCTGCAAGGGTACGATACCAGGCCTCATCCTAAGAACCTTATCTGCTGTGTCCTAGATTAAGGTTATGGAGGAATATAAGCCTTATACATGTCCCGGGTTAATGGTCGTAGGCCCTTATTACTCGGGTACCTGTGCAAGGCCCAGTCTGTTATTAGTGCCTTGACGAACATCACTTTAAGTCAAAGAGATGATGATGGCACCAATAATGATGATATTGAAGTGTTGGGTGACTTACTGGTGGAAGAGCTACCTCAAGACTTCAGGAATTTGATGCTGAGGTTAGAAGAGGGAGCAGGAAGGAAGCAGTAACCAGCCCTCCCTGCCTCGGAACCCATCAACCAGCCCTGTTAAGTATTTCACTGACTTCATCATGGTAAATTATTCTACAGTGTGAGTGTATTATATATGTTATCAACAATATGTACAATATAATTACAGGTATGGATGAATACATTACAGTAATGTAATTTTCTGGGTGGGTTGTAGGTTGTTATAGGGGGGTTCGGGTGACACTGCAGAACTGATTAAGCTTATTTTCATTTATTTCAATGTCACTTGTTTTGCGATTTTAACGCCCGTATTGTTAAACAACATCTTCCCTCATGTCGAAAACCGTAGTTTTAAATGCAAAGGACCTTTTACTGCAGCGCACGATGGAGTGTGGTGGCGGGAAAACGAACTAATATTGAAATTTGAAGAGGTAGCTAGTAACTGATCTTCATTACCCTCTTCATAATTGTTTTGTTAGTTTATTGAATATTTATAGTCATTACGATTAATCTACAAAGCAAAAGCTGTGTTTCCTGTCATTGCCAAAGACAAGTTGCTGGAGTCATCTCATCTTACTAACGCTGGTACTAATCAGGTAAGCACATTTAAGGTAATTTATTAAACTTTTTAGCAGTTTTATAAGTGAGTTTCTGTCTGGAAAATATAAACTGGTGAGATTCTTGCCTAGAAATGTTAAAATGGATAGGGGCAAATTTCACTGGGAGGGCATTGTTACAAGGATGGTAATGTAGCGTACTGTATGTGGCCAGTTGTCAATTCTCTTTAGTTGTCTATTATCTCTTTGTATGGGCACACAAACGTACGTACATGTAGATATCTTAACTCAGGAATGAGGTTGGATAGAAACTCACGATGCGCTTTCTGTATATATATTGTTTGTACAGCGCAGTGCTTAGGAGTGACTAGGTGAGGAGCTGAGAGAGATGTTGCTGGTCCAGTAGCTGAGTGTAGAATGTCCTCCCTGGGTTGTTGTTGTTGTTGAGATTGTCGGACCGTAGTCCGACACGGGCCTTTGCCTATAGGCGGCCCGTTTGGTGGTTCCGGCTGGAGCTCCAGGAGCAGCCAAACCGGATTGGGATTGGAGGTGGTCCCACCTGCAGATTGGAGGGATACTGCAGGTTGCAAGTGTGAGCGGACCCCCGATCAGTGGACGCTTACCACCAACCCCCACTCTTGGACGTGGTCAGTTTCGGAGTGGCGCGCCCCCCGAACTGGGGTCCGCACTTGCTGGGAGAGGATGCTTTCTTAGCTATCTGGGTGGTGGGTATCGTGTGATGACCCGGAGTAGGTGGTGAATGTGGTCTGTATGGGCCTTTCGGGTTAGAGTGGCCGCTGGTGTTGTGTGTGTTTCTTGGGAGATTTGAATTCTGTTTCGGAGGCTTTGTGTGACCTCGCAATCGAGGAGATAGTGTTCAAGTGGGTTGGCTGCTGGCTCCTGACAGTAGGTGCATTCCATGACGTCATTTCCGATCATCTGCCAGGAGCACTTGTACCCTAGTCATAGTCGATGAAGGCTGACTTGGGTTTGTCTTGGAGTTTTCTTGTCAGCGAAAGGTGGTTCCCCTTTTATGGCCGCCAGGTACCATTTGGCTGATTGGGAACCAGCGTTGAATGCATGAAGGAAGCTCTTTTTGATGTGGAGCTTGCTAGTCTTTCTGAGGTGATTCTTGATCTGTTGCACGCTTGCTGGAACTTGGATGTGTACTCTACTAGAACGTGTAGCTGCCTTGGCTGCTTCGTCTGCTACGTCGTTTCCTCCGATCCCTACATGACTGGGAATCCAGTGTAAGACGACTGGGCGGTTTTGGCTTTGGAGTTCCTGTAGCTGTGCGAGGATCGAGGTAATGATGTGGACGTTGTCTCTTGGTTGACTGTGTTGCAGTGCCTGCATGGCCGATCTCGAGTCCGTGTGAATTATGATGGACTTGTTGTGTTGTGTTGCAGCGTGTTGTAGGGCCTTTGAGATTGCTACCAGCTCTGTTTGTAGGGTGGAGCAGTCATTGGAAAGTCTCCATCGGAGGGTCTGACCTTGGGTGTAGAAGGCCGCTCCGGATCTATGATGTTTTGGGTCCACCGAGCCGTCTGTGAAGTATGATGCTGCATCAGCCGGTGTCTCGGTGGCTATGGCTTCGAGAGTTATTTTTTTCAGGTCCTCCTTCTGGAGGTTGGCTTTACTATCGCTTAGGTCAGTAATTTTGAATGTGGTTGGTGGAGGGCTCCATGGTGGAGGAACAACGTAACCATTGTCTCGTGTGTCTTGGTTGTTCTTGACGAGTGTTTCTGCTTGCAGGTGTCGGATGACCTCGCTTGCCTCGTGCGACCAGGTGGCCCCTCGCACTCTGTGGTCGAGGTGGAGGGAGGCACTGATTCGAATTTTGGCAACTGTGGGCTTATCTGATCTACAGATTTTGGCGAGGAGACCGGCTGTCACCTGCTTGACTCGTACTGCCAGGGGTGGTAGTTCGGTTTCCATTTGCAGATTGCAAATTCTGGTCCACATGGGTGCTCCGAGCATGGTCCTGAGAGCATTATTTTGGATTACTTCTAGCTTGGCTATTTGGTCTTCTCTCAGTCCAATGAGTGCTGGAGCACTGTAATCTACCAGCGATCTGATGGCGGCCATGTAGTAGGCTTTGAGCACATGAAGGTTTGCTCCTGCGGTTGTGCTGGTGAGCGACCTCATTATATTGTGTCTGCTCTTCGTCCTGTGCCTGAGATACTCGAGTTGCGGCTTGAAGGTGAGTTTCTGGTCAAACCAGATTCCAAGACACTGGTGGGTGTTGGTCCAGACTACCGGCGTGTTTTGTATGGAGAGCGTCTTGTCTGGTGTGTCTGTGCAGATGGCCATCGCTTTCGACTTGGCTGGATTTATCTTGAGTCCAAGTCTGTTGCACTCTTCTTCTATAAGTTGGAGTGCGTGTTGCGTGTTGGCTAGTCTGTTTGATCCTCTTACTATAAGCTGTAAGTCGTCTGCATAGCATAGGAGCTTGGCTGTTTGTCTGAAAGGAAGTTTGACTAGATTTTCCATCAGGACATTGAACAGCATTGGACTGAGGATGCCTCCTTGTGGGGTTCCGTTTTCATGGACCCTGTAGCTTGAGGTTGCTCCCTGAAAGCGTACTCGTGCTTCTCTCTGTGTGAGGTAGTTCTGGATCCACCCCAGCAACCTTCCTTTGACGCCTTTTTCAGCGAGCGTAGTTGTAATGGCCAATGGATTTGCTAGTTCGAAGGCCTTCTCCAGGTCGAGGAAGACCACCAGAGCTGGTTTGTAGTCCACTGTGCTGAGTATCTCGGCGATGTTGTTGCCTGTGCCGGTGTTCTCGGTGTAAGCAAAGATGTGAGGGTGTGGGCTGCCTACTTTCCACTTGAGTCGGTTGAGAGCCATCCTTTCTCCTGTCTTCGCTATGCAGCTGAGAAGGGAGATGGGCCTCGGTTTGTCTGGTTCTCTGGGCTTTGGAATGGGCTGTATATCTGCCTTCTTCCATTCCGGTGGGAGTATTTGTGCTGTCCACGAAGCATTGATGGCTTGTAGCAGAGCCTCGTGTCCGGCTGTACCGGCACGAGAAAGCATGGAGTAGGTTATCCTGTCGGCCCCTGGTGCTGTGTCCTTGCTTCGTTTTAGCGACTTCTGGAGTTCTTGCTGGTTGAAAGGTCTGTCAGTGTCATCTTCACTGTTGCAGGCCTCTTCGATCATCTGCAGTCTGACCTGTCGCAGACGCCGTTGTGTCTCCTCCGCCTGTCTCGGGAGGTTTTTCGTTGCTGCTCGGTCAGAGAACAGTTTTGCAAGTCTCTCGGCTTCCTCTTCTGGGTTGGGATGGGTTGGTGGTGGTGGTGTTGCCTTCCCAGATGCCCTTCGGATCTGGGCCCACATCTTGCCAAGGGAGGTGTGCTCGTTCAGTTCGGAGCACCACTTGAGCCAGCTTACGTTTTTTATTTCTTCCTTCTCTTCCCTGGTATCCTTAACTATGACTTGCAGGAGATGTCTGTTTGTTTCCGTGGGATGTCTCCTGTAGTTTCTTCGGGCCATGTTCACTCTGTGGTTGAGTTCTTTCACCCTGGGACAGTAGTACCAGTAATCATTGTACTGTCTTGATGTGGGTTTTGTTTTTGGGATAGCCTCTTCTGCCGCTTGGTGAAACGCCTCGACCAATTGTTTGTGGAGGGTTGTCTCATCTACGGGTGCTGCGCCGGCCGGCTGTGATTTTTCGCGCCACTTAGCCAGGTGTTTCTTAAAGAGTCCCCAGTCTGCCTTTTGGGTATTGTATCTCCATCTCGGGGGGGGGGGGGGGGTGGAGTGGGGAGTTTGTTCACCTTCAGCGTTGTTAGGGTGGCGAAGTGGTCACTGGTCAGCGTGGGGTGTAGCTGCCAGGAGGCCGAAGGCTGTAGTGCACTGGAGACGAAGGTTAGATCTAGCCTTCCTCCCCTAGTGTGGGTGGGCTCTCCGGTGTTCAGGAGGCAGATCTCGGGTGTATCTTGAAAGGTGGTGTATAGGTGTAGGCCGTCTTCATTTGTGGGGCTTGCCGAGCTTAGGAAGGGATGATGTGCGTTGAAATCCCCTCCTATGAGTGTGGCGTGGTCAGCGGCCGAAGCAAATAATTGAGTCACCTCCAGTGAGCCCCTTGGGTTCTTGTAGATGTTGTGAACAGTTAATTCCTGTTCTTGGAGGGTTACTTTGACAGCATGTGTCTCGATGTTTTCCCCACATGGAAATTGCTGCGTGACCTCGGAGGAGGGTATGCTTGACTTGACCAGGATCATACATCCTCTTGTTGACGCCTGCGTGAAATGCCTCCTGTATGTCTTGTAACCACTGAATTTGAAACAGTGGTGTTCTTGTAGAAGTGTTTCTTGTAGCAGTATGATGTCAAGCTTGTCCTTGGCTGCTGCTTCTTGTAGGAGGTGTTTCTTGTTTTTGATGCCCTGAGCATTCCATGTTAGGATGTTCAGGGTGCTGATGTTTTCCACCACTGTTTCATCGGGGACTTCTGGTGGTCCTCGATGGAGATGTCTAAGTTCGATTCCAACTGGATCAGGTTCATATCTTCGTGTTGTGTGGTTTTTGCCTTCTGGGCCGTGGTTCGGTTCAGGGGAGTTGAAACGACCAATTTCTTTCTGGGAGCTGTCGGTATCTTGGGTTCTCTGGTGGCCTTCTTCGGTGTAGAGTGTACCTCGGCTGTCACTCGTGTGAGGACCGGCGTGGCTTCCTCCACTGAGGTGGCTGGAGCTGTGGCGACTTGCCCGAGGACGCTCCCCATGAGTATTTGGAGCTGTGTGGGTTGGATCTTGTGGCCCAGTAGTCCGGCTAGGCCCTCCGCGAAGGTTGTCAGTACCTTGGCTAGGTCTGATACGTGTATCATTCCTTCTGGTGCTTTGGTGTGTGCTTCTTTTGTCTTTTTCGTGGTTGTCGTTGTCTGCTGCTTGGGTGGCTGAGGTGTGGCCGTAGTGAGGCCAGGAAACTGGGCTGCACTTTGGGTGTTGACCGGCTGAGGAGGTTGGCTTTGTTGTCTTGGCCTTTGGGTTCCCCACACGAAGGTACCTGGTGGGGCTGGTGTGCAGGCGGTGGGAGCCGGTCCTGCTGCTGGCCGGTTTGCCTGGACCCTCCTTGTCCTCTCGGAGCATCCAGGGTTCCAGGCGTGGTGTTTGCCCCCGCAGTTGGCACACTTGGGGGGAATTTTTTCTCCACTTTTCAGCTTGGTGAGGCAGGAGTGTGTGCCGTGCTTCTGTGCGCAGACTGCGCAGATTTCCTTGTACGTGCACCTTGTCTGATGGTGCCCGTATTTCTGGCATCTGAAGCACCGCAGGGGCTCTGGGACGAAGGGCCTCACTTCGTAGACCCCCCAGGTTTTGAGGTCTATGGTGCTGGGGGGTGAACCGTAGTGCGTTATGAGCACTTGTTTTGTGGTGGCTGTCTTGTCGGACAGGGGAGAGCATCTCTCGGCTTTTAAGATCTTCGGGTGGTTCTCCAGGGGTTCGAGAGGTAGTTCCTTTGGGTACCGGAGGACTACCGACTTCATCAGTTTCTGGGCGGGGTCTAGCTTGGTTGATGCAACAGTGGTGGTGTTTTGCAGGTAAGTGTCGAGGGTGGTGGCGGAGTCCTTGTCTTTGGGTTGAATAATCATCTCCCCCTTTAGGTTGGGCCGCACTGAGAACTTGGCCAGTGGATTTTGCTTTTCTATCTCTGTGATGGCGGCATATGTGGTTTTGGTGTCCGTTTTCGTGATCCGGAATTTTGGCAGTGTCGTTGGAGGTGAGCTGGTGGTGGTGATGGGTGCCTTTTGGGCTGCTTGACGGCATTCGTTTCCCGAAGAGGCACGTCGGCGTTATTTATTTTCTACCTTCGTCCAGTTGTCATCCTGAGTGGCGGTAGCAGTGGTGGTGGAGTTGTTGGAGGTGGTGGCAGTGTTCCTGCTTTTTAGGGCTTCACTGAAGGCGCGTAACTGGTCGGCTTTCTCTGTGCGGAGCCTGTCGTAGTTCGGGTCGTCAGGTTGGCGGTTCAGGCGGGGATCGCGGTTAGGAGGGCGTATGCGCTCCATAACAGGTTTTTTTTTTTTTATTTTATTTTTTTTTTTTTTTAAATCCTACCTATTCCGGTTGAGTAAGTAGCAGAGGAATTTCAGCACTCCCCATTGGCTGGTGGTCGTAGAGTGGTTCCTGAGCTTCTCTCCCGGAGCCCCGTTGGGGAAGCCTACTTCCTAGTGTATGTGACTGCTCACTTATAGACGTGAGCTAAGTGTGCCTATTTGGGAAGGATAAGGATTGCTACCCTCTTTCCAGGTGGACCCGCACGATCACGGTTTTCCTGGAAAGACTCGGCTGGGATGGGTTTTGCTCCAACCCCCTTTCGTGTTCACAATCTCCTGGGAGGGAGGTGAACAGTTACAGGGGGGACCGCAGGGCGAATACACTTTTGAGGGTGCAGGTCCCTAGGCCAGAGCGAAAAAGGAAAAATAGTAGTAGAAGGAAAAGAGCTCAAACCACGCCGGGAATATCGCGCTATAACTACTCTCCAGCTGGAGTGTGGGTCACTCACACCACCAGTGGGGAGGGCAAGCTAATGCTCGATAAACCGGAAACGCCCGTGAGTTGTTGTTGACGATATCAGTCGTGGGTGGTCCGGTCCGGGAAGATGGCCAAACAATGGCACAAGAGAGAGGGCGGTCTTCACAGTTTCGGGTCCTGCAGGAGGTTTTGTTGAGAGGTCTTCTTAGTTCAGGAGCGATGTGTGAAGTTCCTCCCTGGGCAGGCGTGGCCGTATTTATACAATTTTCCAGGATCAGGATTTGGGGTGCGCGTAGCGAGAGGACCAATCACAGCGGCTCAAGCGTAAGGTGTGAAATGCTCTGATCCTGAACTGGAGGTTGATGGTCGAGACTAGGTCGGCGATCGTACCCCTATGTCCTCTGCATAGAAGTAGTCTCTCGGCGTAGCTGGCTGTACGCCACTCCAGCTGGCACCACCAACAAGCGCCAAGAAACTTCAAGTCATACAAATCAAAGCACTAAGATTCATCCATAACACACACTGGTCACCCTTCACCCGAAATAGTCATCTACATGAACTCAGCTCCCTCCCCCCACTTAACATCTACTGGAGACAACTAGGTGACAAACAAATAGAAACTCTCCTCACTAATTACCCTCAATGGCAGGATTACTTCGACAACATCATACTCCCACGCAGATTCAGAGACAGAAATCCCTCCATACTAAACAGACCAAACACTCCCTTCCCACCTCCCTTGTATTAATAACTTCCCTATAACCACACCCAACAATTTCCCCCCCAAATTAAACCTAACCTCTCCTTAACCCTCACCCAACGATTCCCACCCAACCAATCCAAATCAACCTAACCTAATATCCTAACCTCTCCTCAGCCCACACCCAGCGATCCCCACCTAACCTAACCTTACCTGACCTGACCAATTAACTCCTCCCCCCCCCCCCCAATTCAAACCCCACGCCACCAACTCAAACTCAAGACCACTCCGACAAAAAAAAAAAAAAAAAAAAAAAAAAAAAAAAAAAAAACATCCTAACAATCCCCCCTAAATAAAAACCTAACATACCCACCATTACTAGCAACCCCACACAAAATAAAAAATAACCATTCTACCACTAACTAACCACACCCTATTACTCCTCCCAAAATAAAAACCTAACACACCCAGTAGGGTGTGTCAATTTTGTCAACATGTTAAAAATCAAATTTGGTAGTCAAAATATTGTGCCTCCTTATGTCTAAACTTGAGATTAGCAAACAAAAATGAATTGAAATAACCCTCACCTACATCAATTATACCTTAAAGTTTCAAATATCAGTATTTCAACAAATTAATGAGACTTGATTAGAATTATTCACTTGATATTAACTAATCTCATGTAAGCATATGGATTATGGAGTATTTTATGGTTCTATAGCTTGTGTACAATATGCATGTCAGAACATGAACATGAACAGGCTCTCCGTGTGGGACAGTTTAATTCTTGTTTTGACTTGTACCAAGCGTGAGGATAAGGCGCCCGGCTCACTCTCCTTCTAGATATCATAGACGGTGGTTTGCTCTCATTGCACTTGCACCTACTCTACCAGACGAATTCTACATTTTAATTATTGTAAGTAGGGCATATTGATTGTCGCAGTTACTTATATCATTGTATAAAACATTATGTTCTAAGAAATTATTATGTTATTTCTGTTACAACATTTTGATAAACAAATTGATATTTTTTGAAACAACAATTGAATTATGAAACATTGAAATATTTTTCTATTTGTCAGATAGTGTGAAGATGTCAAAATTGAAGACAAGAAGTCAGTTGTCAACCCACTTGAGCCTGCTAGTTGGTAAAGGGAAGGAGCTTCCTGTATCAGAACTTCCAACAGTGAGAGACATGCTAAGATTAGGGTTATCCTTCGAGAAAAAAATGCAAAGGACAGAAGGAACTATACAGATAAAGAACTCATAAATGACATGATAGTCCCTCTTCTGCATCAATGGACAAAAGCTAATGCACTATTCAAACCACCTGTGATTAATCAGTGTCGAACTATTGAGCTAAAACTAACGAAATTATGGCACAAAGCAGTTGAAACATCACTTGGTAAAGGAAACTTGGCCAGGAAAAATGAATTTCTGCACACACTTGATACTCTGTTTGACATTTTGACCTGCAAGTGCTCCATACAATTATGTTCTGAATCCAACTGTTCTCACTCAGGTAAGAGAGAAAATAATTCCCACATTGATTGTGGTTGTCCTCGTGAAAAGAAGATCCCTGTTTTAGAGCTTTAATTTATAAAGGCACAGAGGACAAAGGCAGAAGGCCAAGGAAGTATGCAAATGGGTTCAATAGATTATTCAGAAACAAAGAAGCAGATTGCTAATGCCAAGAAGAGAGAACAAATCCGAGAGAGGGAACAAAAGAAGAAAATGAAGAGTGAAGAAGCCATCCAAAGAGAGGAAGAGCTGTGTCAAGATGTTTATCACTTCTTTGATAGTTCTTCTGATGAACAGGAAGCAACATCAGATGATAGTTCCAAAGAGCCATCTGAACCTTTACCAAAGAAAATGAAATACAACACAAGAAATATTTCAAACATTGCTTTAGCTAGTATTCGCCACCATGCTGGACTTCGTGAGGCTGCAGAAATTGCAACTGCCGCTTGGATAGATGCAGGCCTCATCAGCCGAGAGGATGTATCTTTGGTGATAGATCATAATAAAATTAGAAGAGCACAAGAAAAAATAATGAAGGAAATATCTGATCAGCATGAAAAAGATTTAAGCGAGGGAGGGCTCTCCTGTCTTTTGTTTGATGGAAGAATAGATGACACAAAAGTTTTGCTAGAAGTAGAGGGAGTGAACAGAAAGTTTCCAGGTCTCATCAAAGAAGAACACTACTCTGTCTGTTCTGAGCCTGGTGGTCGGTTTTTGTTTCACTTTGCTCCCGAAACTGAAGTAGAAGGGAAGAAACATGCAGAGGTCATTGCTGATCATATTTTATGTTGGGTTCAGGAGAGAGGACTTGGCAGTTCACTGCAGGCTGTTGGTGGAGATTCAACTGCAGTGAACACCGGATGGCAGGGGGGTGTAATGACGCATTTAGAGAAAAAACTAGGAAGAAGACTTGTTTGGATTGTATGTGATTTACATACAGGCGAGCTACCTCTTCGTCATCTCATCCAGGAACTTGATGGTCCTACAAAGAGCAACAACAAGTGGTCAGGTCCCCTTGGCATCATGCTGGATGAAGCAACACAACTAGAAATAAATACAACCTTTCCAAAGGTCGAAGTTGGCCCTCCCCTTCCGGCGTTGTCTGAAGGAGTCATCAAAGATCTCAGCACAGATCAATCCTATGCTTATCGTATTGCCCAAGCAATAAGATCAGGAGAAGTGCCTCAGTCATTGGCTCTCTTGGAGATTGGACCTGTCAGTCACAGCCGTTGGTTAACTACAGCTCTTCGTTTCTGCAGGATTTGGATTTCCAAACACGAATTGAAGGGTAAAGTGCTGAAGAATTTGAGGTTAATTGTTGAATTTATTATTGGAGTTTATCTTCCCCAGTGGTTTAGTGTGAAACTTAATCCTATGTGGGTGGATGGGCCCAATCACCTTTTGTTTCAATTGCAGCTAGTAAGAACACAGAGGAAGGTAGTGAGGGACATCGTGTTGCCTGTGGCAAGAAGGTCCGCTTGGTATGCTCGACCAGAAGCAGTTTTGCAAGCAATGCTTTGCGGTCAATGTACCAATCTCCGAACCGAGGCTGTAGAAGTCATTCTAAAGATTAGAGGAACGCTAATAGATGACGACCAGTTGGGAGACTGTTCGTTTCATTCAAGAAAAGTTCCCCCAATAAACGTCAATGCCAAAAATTGTCAGAATTGGTTGACTTGAGTTTGAAAGTCTTAGAGCCACCATTGACAACAAGTCTAACTAGCCAAGAATTGAGAAACCTTAAAGAGACTCCAATGCAGGTGCCGAAGTGGCCTTCCCACACTCAAAGTGTGGAGAGATGTGTGAAAATGGTCACAGAAGCAGCGGGCCATGTTTACAGCCACGAGAGGCGAGAAGGTTACATCAAAGCACAAATAGCAAGCAGACTACTGATGACAAGAAACCAAAGCAAAGAGAGTATGAAGGCATTGGTTACTTTCAAATAGACTACGGATAATAAAATATAATAATTTGAAACTTGAAACAGTAACATGTGTGCAAACGCTGGTTATGTTATAAATTCACAAATATGTACATTTAAAAATCCATTTGATGTAGGTAGGACTTATTATAAAAAAAAAATTATGCCAGAATATTGATTTGCATGCTTAAAGACTACAATAAATTGCTACCAAATTACTCGATTTTCAATTTAGCCAGTTCACCCCCAAAATTGACACACCCTACTGGGCACCCCTTCACATGACCCACGGTGTAACGGCCCGGCACCCCTTCAGTGCCATGAAACGGGGTGTGAGGGCCGGGTACCCCTACAGAGCTAGGAACCAGGGTGTGAGGGCCGGGCACCCTACAGTGTCATGACCCGGGGCGTCAGGGTCGGACACCCCTCCAGCACCATGGCCCGGGGTGTGATGGACGGACACCCCTTGAGTGACATGACCGGAGGTGTGAGGGCCGGGCACCCCTTCAGTGACATGACCTGGTGTGTGAGAGCCGGGCACCCTTTCAGTGCCATGAACCAGGGTGTGAGGGCTGGGCACCCCTTCAGCACCATGACCCAGGGTGTGAGGGCCAGGCACCCCTTCAGGGCCATGACCCGGGGTGTGAGGGCCGCGCACCCCTTCAGTGACATGACCCGGGTTGTGAGGACCGGGCACCCCTTCAGTGACATGACCCGGGGTGTGAGAGACGTGCACCCTTTCAGCACCATGACCCGGGGAGTGAGGGCCGAGCACCCTTTCAGTGCCATGACCCGGGTATGTGAGGGCCGGGCACTCGTTTAGTGACATGACCCGGGGTGTGAGGGCCGGGCACCCCTTCAACCCCATGACCCGGGGTGTGAGGGCCGTGCACCCCTTTAGGTCTATGACCAGGGGTGTGAGGGCCAGGCACCCCTTCAGTGCCCTGACCCGGGGTGTGAGGACCGGAACACCCCTTCAGTGACATGACCCGGGGTGTGAGGGCCGGGCATCCCTTTAGTGACATGACCCGGGGTGTGAGGGCAGGGCCCCCCTTCAGCACAATGACCCGGCGTGTGAGGGCCGGGCACCCCTTCAGTGTCATGACCCGGGGTGTGAGGGCCGGGCACCCCTTCAGTGCCATGAAACGGGGTGTGAGTGCCGGGCTCCCATACAGTGCTTTGAACCGGGGTGTGAGGGCCGGGCACCCCTTCACATGACCCGGGGTGTGAGGGCCGGGCACACCTTCAGTGCCATGACCCGGGGTGTAAGGGCCTGGCACCATTTCAATGCCATGAATCGGGGTGTGAGGGCCGGGCACCCCATCAGTGCCATGAAACAGGGTGTGAGGGCCGGGCACCCCTCCAGCACCATGGCCCCGGGTTTGAGGGCCGGGCACCACTTCAGTGCCATGACCCGGGGTGTGAGGACCGGGCACCCCTACAGTGCTAAGAACCGGGGTGTGAGGGCCGGGCACCCCTTCAGTGCCATGACCCAGGGTGTGAGGGCCTGTCACGCTTTCAGTGCAATGAATCAGGGTGTGAGGGCCGGGCACCCCTCCAGCACCATGGCCCCGGGTTTGAGGGCCGGGCACCACTTCAGTGCCATGACCCGGGGTGTGTAGGGCCGGGCATCCCTTCAGTGACATGACCCGGGGTGTGAGGGCCGGGCACCCCTTAAATGACATGACCCGGGGTGTGAGGGCCGGGCACCCTTCAGTGTCATGAACCGGGGTGTGAGGGGCGGGCACCCTTTCACTGCCATGAGCCGGGGTGTGAGGGCCGGTCACTCCTTCAGTGCCATGACCCGGGGTGTGAGGGCCAAGCACCCCTTCAAGCCCATGACCCAGGGTGTGAGGGCGGGGTACCCCTTTAGGTCCATGACGCAGGGTGTGAGGGCCGTGCACCCCTTCTGTGACATGACCCGGGGTGTGAGGGCCGGGCACCCCTTTAGTGACATGACCCGGGGTGTGAGGGCCGGGCACCTCTCCAGCACCATGACCCGGGGTGAGAGGGCCAGGCACCCTTTCAGTGACATGGCCCGGGGTGTGAGGGCCGGGCACCCCTTCAGTGCGTTCACTGTCTTGAACCAGGGTGTGAGGGCCTGTCACGCTTTCAGTGCTTTGAACCGGGATGTGAGGGCCGGGCACCCCTTCATATGACCCGGGGTGTGAGGGCCGGGCACACCTTCAGTGCCATGACCCGGGGTGTAAGGGCCTGGCACCATTTCAATGCCATGAATCGGGGTGTGAGGGCCGGGCACCCCATCAGTGCCATGAAACAGGGTGTGAGGGCTGGGCACCCCTCCAGCACCATGGCCCCGGGTTTGAGGGCCGGGCACCACTTCAGTGCCATGACCCGGGGTGTGAGGTCCGGGCACCCCTACAGTGCTATTCTCCGGGGTGTGAGGGACGGGCACCATTTCAGTGACATGACCGGGGGAGTGAAGGCAATGCACCCTTCCAGTGCCATGACCCGGAGAGTGAGGGCTGGTCACTCCTTCAGTGCCCTGACCCGGGGTGTGAGGGTCGGGCACCCCTTCAGCCCCATGACCCGGGGTGTGAGGGCCAAGCACCCCTTCAAGCCCATGTCCTAGGGTGTGAGGGCTGGGCACCCCTTCAGTGACATGACCCGGGGTGTTAGGGCCGGGCACCCCTTTAGTGACATGACCCGGAGTGTGAGGGCCGGGCACCCTTTCAACCCCATGACCCAGGGTGTTAGTGCCGGGTACCCCTTTAGGTCCATGACGCAGGGTGTGAGGGCCGTGCACCTCTTCAGTGACATGACCCAGGGTGTGAGGGCCGGCCACCCCTTTAGTTACATGACCCGGGGTGTGAGGGCCGGGCACCCCTCCAGCACCATGACCCGGGGTGTGAGGGCCGGGCACCCCTTCAGTACCATGAACCGGGGTGTGAGGGCCGGGCACCCTTTCAGTGACATGAAACGGGGTGCGAGTGCCGGGCACCCCTACAGTGCTGTGAGCCGGGGTGTGAGGGCCAGGCACCCTTTCAGTGACATGACCAGGGGATGAGCCGGGCACCCCTCCAGCACCATGACCCCTGGTGTGAGGGCCGGGCACCCCTTTAGTGCGTTCAGTGTCATGACCCGGGGTGTGAGGGCCGGGCACCCTTTCACATGACCCCTGGGTATGAGGGCCGGCTCGATTTCAGTGCCATGAATCGGGGTGTTGAGGGCCGGGCACCCCTCCAGCACCATGACCCGGGGTGTGAAGGCCGGGTACCCCTTCAGTGCCTTGAAACGGGGTGTGAGGGCCGGGCACTCCTACAGTGCTGTGAACCGGGGTGTGAGGGCCGGGCACCCTTTCACATGACCCGCTGTGTGAGGGCCGGGCACCCCTTTAGGTCTATGATCAGGGGTGTGAGGGCCGGGCACCCCTTCAGTGCCATGAAACGGGGTGTGAGTGCCGGGTTAACATTCAGTGCTTTGAACCGGGGTGTGAGAGCCACCCCTTCACATGACCCGGGGTGTGAGGGCCGGGCACACCTTCAGTGCCATGACCAGGGGTGCAAGGGTCTGGCACCATTTCAATGCCATGAATCGGGGTGTTACGAGTTGAGGATTTAGAATATAGTTAAAAGTCTACCCAGATCCCAACAGGCAACAATAAAAAAAAACAAAGATGATCGGGCTATAAAAGGGTAGACAAAGGATGCGAGTTTTTGTTGTGTATAATAAAGTACCATAAATTCCTTAACAAAATATTCAGCTGTCTATAATTTACCCTTAACCATTTTTAACATAAACATTAACAGTATATACATATTTATACAACATGCAATAATTTGAAGCAAGTGGACGTGGGGGAGGCAATATAAGATTACAAATACTTAAGTGCGGAGCTGAGATGGCTGACGAGTAAGGCTGAGTATTGCAGAAGACGGTAGGTAGTCACTGTGCCATAGGTTTCCAGGATAGGTGATCCTGTGGTCACTTCCCAGAGTGAACTGCTCTCTCCTCGAATTGGAGCTGACAAAGAAGACTTTGAGGAGGTGACGCAACAACCAGGATATGGAGAAGGGAAACCCGGGAGTGGTAACTAAGACAAGTCATACTCGTGTTTCGTCCCTAGATGGCGTTGCTCGTGGTGCTGGGTAGGTAGATCAAGACAATAGATGGCGTGGTTCGTAGTGCTGGGTAGGTAGATCATGACAATTGGTGGCGGGGTTCGTAACACACCCCCCCCCTCCAAAGACCTCCATAGTGCGGGCGCGAAGGAGGTGATCACCTGGTGCGTCTGGAGAGTAGCTGCTGCATTTCCACTGGAGCTCGGGATAAGGAGTCTGCAATCAGGTTGTCCACCCCCTTTATGTGCCGGACTTGTAGATTATAGGGCTGGGTGAGGAGAGCCCAGCGGAGGATTCGCTGGTTGGAGGTTTTGTTGGTTTGGATGAACGTGACTGGGTTATGGTCGGTGAAGACTAGGATTGTTTGTGGGCAAGACTAGAGGTAACATTCAAACTTCTTTATTGCCAACACGAGAGCCAGGGCCTCCTTCTCTATGGTCGAGTAGTTGGTCTGATGTTTTTTCAACTTGGCGGAGTAATATGCCACAGGGTGAAGGACATCAGTGGTTGGGTCGGGTTGTAGGAGCACAGCCCCTACTCCGACACAGCTAGCGTCGATTTGCAGATGGAAGGGCAAGGTGTAGTCAGGGGGGTGGACTACAGGCTTAGAGGCAAGGAAGGCTTTGAGGCGGTGGAAAGACTGGTCGCACTACTGGTTCCAGATGTAAGGGACCGCAGAACTGGTAAGGTCTGTGAGGGGTCCGGCCACGCTGGAGAAGTTACTGCAGAACCGACGGTAGTAGCCGCACATCCCCAGGAAGCACACGAGTTCCTTCCTCGTCCTTGGAGTGGGGAAGGACAAGATGGCTCTAACGTTTGCGTCCTTGGGTCTCACCATACCATGCCCAACGATATGTCCCAGGTAAGTCACTGAGGCCCGGCCAAAAGCAGATTTAGCCAGGTTTATGGTGAATCCAGTCTCTTGCAGTCATGCAAACAGTATCTCCAAACGCACCAGATGTTCGTCCCAGCTGTCCGACACCACCACCAGGTCATCCAGGTAGGCGAACGTCCCACCTAGGTCCTGAATTAGGTAGTTGATGGCCCTCTGGAATGTGGCCGGAGCATTAGAAAAGCCAAACGCCATAACCAAATATTGAAAAAGACCAAATGGAGTTATAAATGCCGAGATTATTTTTGCCCTATCCGTGAGTCCCACTTGATAATATCCTTTCAACAGGTCCACGGTACTGATAAATTCTGCACAGCCTATGCTGTCTATTATATCTTCAATCAAAGGTAAAGGGTAGGAGTCTGAGACAGTGACCTGGTTCACTTTACGATAATCGGTACAGAAACGAAAAGTGCCATCGGGTTTTGGAATGAGAAGGCAAGGTGAAGCCCAGGGGGAGGTACTAGGCTCAGCAAAGTTATGTTTTAACAAAAAATCTACCTCCTTTTTCATAATCTCTTTTTTTGTGGATTTAGTCGACATGCTGATTGCCTAATGGGTTGTACATCATCTGAGATTAGCTTAATATCATGTTTAAGTATATTGCAAAACCCTGGGAGGTCTGACGTGACTTTAGGAAATGTTGATAATAACTTAGTGAGATCTTTTGCTTGAGATGGATTCAGAACCGAAAAATACTCATCCAAGTTGTTGAGTATGTGACTGTTAGGAGGGTTTTCTTTAGGTAGAGGGAATTCTAAATTCTCCAATAAGTCCATGTCATCTGTCTCCGGCTCCGGCCCTGACAAAACCGTATGTAATACAGGCAGGCTTAAAGCCTCTGGGATGTCTTCCTCTGACTGCCTGGAATGGTAAAGTTTCATGAGATTAATGTGAATAAGTTGTGAATCTTTTCTGCGATCAGGAGTATGGACTATATAGTTAAGAGGAGATAGTTTATTAGCATTGATTTGAAAGTTTTGATGGAACCGTTCCAAGCAACCTTGGAAGTGTGGGTGGTAAGCCGAAGATGTACAATGGTCCACACTGAGGTCTTTCATTACCTGTTTGAACAAATATGGATCAGATTGGTGGGCTTTAATGAGCTCATCCTTACTAATGGTCTTATTGTACAGATCTTCTGTGGGTAGGAAGATATTGGAGGTGGTTTTAGATGAAGAGGGCCCATTTCGCACACTCTGTGACCGGGTGACAGCACAAGATGGGAAAAGATGAGGAATAGTTTCTTTAAGGTCAGTGGTGGAGTTGACAGGCAATGGAGAGTCGACTGTCTTTATGTTAGGAACCACTAGATCTCCTACCAAGTCATTACCCAATAATAAATGAATGCCGCACACAGGCATTGGGTCTTTCCTTATGGCTATTTGCACTTCCCCAGTAATCAAGGGACATTGGAGGTGCACTTTAGCTAAAGGATAGGAAGAATGGGATGAGAGATCTGAAATTAGAACACTCTCAGGAGGATAGATTGTGCTGCGCCCGTATCATGTAGTATACGAATAGGGAAAGAACGGGACCCCTTTATGAATGACATTTTTCCCTCATAGGTGAATGAAGAGAAGAGATCCTGATGGGGCCTTTCCACATTGGTGGTTGCTATTGGTTTGAATTTGGGATCCAGGGAACTACTTTTAGCAATTCGACACTTTGGGTGTTTACAAGTCTGGATCGTATGGCCTGGGTTTTTACAGTAAGAACAATGAACTTGGTTGCATCAGGGGGGGGGGGGGGTAGGTGTGGGACCTTTCGACCTACCACTCACGTCCCCAAGGTTATCATCAGAGGAGGACCTAACATGCCGGAAAGTACCACGTTCCCTACGGCACAGTGACTCCACCAGCAAGGCGTACCCATCAGCCAGCTCAGCAGCACGTCCTAAATTAACCTCTCCACGCTCCTCCACATGCTTCAAGATGTGAAATGGTATCTTGCTCTTCCACTCCTCCAGGACTACCAAGTTTAACAAATCCTGAGGTGGCCATTAAGAAAACCTAGATAAATTAATTAATGGTCAAAAGATAAGATAAGTGCATTACCCTAGAAAATATCACGGCAGTGGATAACCAGAAAGTCCCGGAAACTACCCAAGTTATACCTAGGGAAATTACACTTATGAATATTGTTCTTCTGATAAGATCCTTAGATAAGGATAAGAGACTTGAAAGAGGAAGGGCGTATTACGGCATTAGTATAAAGATCCGGATTAACAACCCTGAGATACTTGAAAGAGGAAGGGCGTATTACGGCATTAATATAAAGATCCGGATTAACAACCCTGAGATACTTGAAAGAGGAAGGGCGTATTACGGCATTTTATATAAAGATCCGGATTAACAACCCTGAGATACTTGAAAGAGGAAGGGCGTATTACGGCATTTTATATAAATATCCGGATTAACAACCCTTGAGTTTGGTATGATTGACCCTGAATGAGATAATGAGAAAAACAATAATTGAGGCTTTATAATTATGGGGTCCTGGTAGAGAGGGGCGTCCCAAGATATCACTTCACCCTAAACTAGGGACTATGGAACAGCCTACTCTGGAGCGAGGGTATGGCATTAAACAGATCCGGATTCTTCCCTACACTCGATAAGACTTACTACACGACTGCCAAGTGTAATAACAGGTAAGCCTTATGACACTTGGAACCTAATATCCTACGTCTGTCACTCTTACTGTACGGTAATACCAATATATGCACACACATATGAAGGAAACTTTAAACCACCGTAAAGCAATTGTGAACAGAAGTGACTGGGAGGAATAATTAACAAGGAGTTACAAGGGAGGAATGAATATGGTACTTAAGGTCGTGTCCTGTCACGGTCGCCATTTGTTACGAGTTGGGGATTTAGAATATAGTTAAAAGTTTACCCAGATCCCAACAGTCAACAAAAAAAAACAAAACAAAGACAATCGGACCATAAAAGTGTAGACAAAGGATGCGAGTTTTTGTTGTGTATAATAAAGTACCATAAATTCCTTAACAAAATATTCAGCTATCTATAATTTACCCTTAACCATACTTAACCTAACCATTAACAGTATATACATATTTATACAACATACAATAATTTGAAGCAAGTGGACGTGGGGGAGGCAATATAAGATTACAAATACTTAAGTGCGGAGCTGAGATGGCGGGACGAGTAAGGCTGAGTATCGCAGAAGACGGTAGGTAGTCACTGTGCCGTAGGTTTCCAGGATAGGTGATCCTGTGGTCACTTCCCAGAGTGAACTGCTCTCTCCTCGAATTGGAGCTGACAAAGAAGACTTTGAGGAGGTGACGCAACAACCAGGATATGGAGAAGGGAAACCCGGGAGTGGTAACTAAGACGAGTCATACTCGTGTTTCGTCCCTAGATGGCGTTGCTCGTGGTGCTGGGTAGGTAGATCAAGACAATAGATGGCGTGGTTCGAAGTGCTGGGTAGGTAACAGGGGTGTGAGGGCCGGGCACCCCATCAGTGCCATGAAACAGGGTGTGAGGGCTGGGCACCCCTCCAGCACCATGGCTCCCGGTTTGAGGGACGGGCACCACTTCAGTGCCATGACCCGGGGTGTGAGGACCGGGCACCCCTTCAGTGCCATGACCCGGGGTGTGAGGGCCGGGCACCCCTTCAGTGCCATGACCCGGGGTGTGAGGGCCGGGCACCCCTTCAGCACCATGACCCGGGTGTGAGGGCCGGGCACCACTTCAGTGCCATGACCCGGGGTGTGAGGGCCGGGCACCCCTTCAGTGCATGACCCGGGGTGTGAGGGCCGGGCACCCCTTCAGACCATGACCCGGGGTGTGAGGGCCGGGCACCCCTTCAGTGTCATGAACCGGGGTGTGAGGGCCGGGCACCCTTTCAGTGCCATGACACGGGGTGTGAGGGCCGGCACCCCTTCAGTGCATGACCCGGGGTGTGAGGGCCAGGCACCCCTTCAGCCCATGACCCAGGGTGTGAGGGCCGGGTACCCCTTCAGTCCATGACCCGGGTGTGAGGGCCGGGCACCCCTTCAGTGACATGACCCGGGGTGTGAGGGCCGGGCACCCTTTAGTGACATGACCCGGGTGTGAGGGCCGGGCACCTCTCCAGCACCATGACCCGGGGTGTGAGGGCCGGGCACCCTTCAGTGACATGACCCGGGGTGTGAGGGCCGGGCACCCCTTCAGTGCCATGAACCGGGTGTGAGGGCCTGTCACCCTATCAGTGACATGAACCGGTGTGTGAGGGCCGGGCACCCCTTCAGTGACATGACCCGGGGTGTGAGGGCCGGGCACCCCTCCAGCACCATGACCCGGGGTGTGAGGGCCGGGCACCCCTTCAGTGCACCATGACCGGGGTGTGAGGGCCGGGCACCCCTTCACATGACCCCTGGGTATGAGGGCCGGCTCGATTTCAGTGCCATGAATCGGGGTGTTGAGGGCCGGGCACCCCTTCAGCACCATGACCCGGGGTGTGAGGGCCGGGCACCCCTTCAGTGCTATTATCCGGGGTGTGGGGGCCGGGCACCATTTCAGTGACATGAGCCGGGGTGTGAGTGCCGGGCACCCCTTCAATGACATGACCCGGGGAGTGAGGGCAGTGCACCCTTTCAGTGCCATGACCCGGGGAGTGAGGGCCGGTCACTCCTTCAGTGCCCTGACCCGGGGTGTGAGGGTCGGGCACCCCTTCAGCCCCATGACCCGGGGTGTGAGGGCCAAGCACCCCTTCAAGCCCATGTCCCAGGGTGTGAGGGCCGGGCACCCCTTTAGGTCCATGACGCGGGGTGTGAGGGCCGTGCACCCCTTCAGTGACATGACCCGGGGTGTTAGGGCCGGGCACCCCTTTAGTGACATGACCCGGGGTGTGAGGGCCGGGCACCCCTTCAACCCCATGACCCAGGGTGTGAGTGCCGGGTACCCCTTTAGGTCCCTGACGCAGGGTGTGAGGGCCGTGCACCCCTTCAGTGACATGACCCGGGGTGTGAGGGCCGGCCACCCCTTTAGTGACATGACCCGGGGTGTGAGGGCCGGGCACCCTTTCAGTGACATGAAACGGGGTGTGAGTGCCGGGCACCCCTACAGTAGTGTGAGCCGGGGTGTGAGGGCCAGGCACCCTTTCAGTGACATGACCAGGGTGTGAGGGCCGGGCACCCCTCCAGCACCATGACCCGTGGTGTGAGGGCCGGGCACCCCTTCAGTGCGTTCAGTGTCATGACCCGGGGTGTGAGGGCCGGGCACCCTTTCACATGACCCCTGGGTATGAGGGCCGGCTCGATTTCAGTGCCATGAATCGGGGTGTTGAGGGCCGGGCACCCCTCCAGCAACATGACCCGGGGTGTGAAGGCCGGGCACCCCTTCAGTGCCATGAAACGGGGTGTGAGGGCCGGGCACTCCTACAGTGCTGTGAACCGGGGTGTGAGGGCCGGGCACCCCTTCACATGACCCGCGGTGTGAGGGCCGGGCACCCCTTCACATGACCCAGGGTGTGAGGGCCGGGCTCGATTTCAGTGCCATGAATCGGGGTGTTGAGGGCCGGGCACCCCTCAAGCACCATGACCCGGGGTGTGAAGGCCGGGCACCCCTTTAGTACTATGACCCGGGGTGTGAGGGTCGGGCACCCTTTCAGCGAGATGATCCGGGGTGTGAGTGCCGGGCACCTCTTCAATGACATGTCCCGGGGTGTGAGGGCAGAGCACCCTTTCATTGCCATGACCCGGGGTGTGAGGGCCGGTCACTCCTTCAGTGCCATGACCTGGGGTGTGAGGGCCGGGCACCCGTTTAGGTCAATGACGAGGGGTGTGAGGGCCGGGCACCCGTTTAGGTCAATGACGAGGGGTGGGAGGGCCGGGCACACCTTCAGTGCCATGGCCGGGGTGTAACGGCCGGGCACCCATTTAGTGACATGATCCGGGGTGTGAGGCCCGGGCACCCCTTCAGCACCATGACCCGGGGTGTGAGGACCGGGCACCCCTACAGTGCTAAGAACCGGGGTGTGAGGGCCGGGCACCCCTTCAGTGCCATGACCCAGGGTGTGAGGGCCGGTCACGCTTTCAGTGCCATGAATCAGGGTGTGAGGGCCGGGCACCCCTCCAGCACCATGGCCCCGGGTTTGAGGGCCGGGCACCACTTCAGAGCCATGACCCGGGGTGTGAGGGCCGGGAACCCCTTCAGTGCCATGACCCGGGGTGTGAGCGCCGGGCACCCCTTCAGTGCCATGAAACGGGGTGTGAGGGCCGGGCACCCTTTCAGTGCCATGAACCGGGGTGTGAGGGCCGGGCACCCTTTCAGTGCATGACCCGGGGTGTGAGGGCCGGGCACCCCTTCAGTGCCATGACCGGGGTGTGAGGGCCGGGCACCACCATGAACCGGGGTGTGAGGGCCGGGCACCCCTTCAGTGCCATGAACCAGGGTGTGAGGGCTGGGCACCCCTCCAGCCACATGGCCCGGGGTGTGAGGGCCGGGCACCACTTCAGTGCCATGACCCGGGGTGTGAGGGTCGGGCACCCCTTCAGTGCAAGAACCGGGTGTGAGGGCCGGGCACCCCTTCAGTGCCATGACCCGGGGTGTGAGGCCGGCACCCCTTCAGTGACATGACCGGGGTGTGAGGGCCGGGCACCCTTTCAGTGACATGAACCGGGGTGTGAGTGCCGGGCACCCCTACAGTGCCATGAACCAGGGTGTGAGGGCCGGCACCCTTTCAGTGACATGACCAGGGTGTGAGGGCCGGGCACCCCTCCAGCACCATGACCCGGGTTTGAGGGCCGGGCACCCCTTCAGTGCCATGACCCGGGGTGTGAGGGCCGGCACCCTTCACATGACCCGGTTGAGGCCGGTCATTCAGTGCCATGACCCGGGGTGTGAGGGCCGGGCACCCCTTCAGTGCCATGAACGGGGTGTGAGGGCCGGGCACCCTTCAGTGCTGTGAACCGGGGTGTGAGGGCCGGGCACCCCTTCACATGACCCGGGTGTGAGGGCCGGCACCCTTTCAGTGCCATGACCCGGGGTGTGAGGGCCGGGCACCCCTTCAGTGCCATGACCCGGGGTGTGAGGGCCGGGCACCCCTTCAGCACATGACCCGGGGTGTGAGGGCCGGGCACCCCTTCAGTGCCATGACCCGGGGTGTGAGGGCCGGTCACCCTTTCAGTGCCATGACCCAGGGTGTGAGGGCCGGGCACCCTTCCAGCACCATGACCCGGGTGTGAGGGCCGGGCACCCTTCAGTGCCATGACCCGGGGTGTGAGGGCCGGGCATCCCTTCAGTGCCATGACCCGGGGTGTGAGGGCCGGGCACCCCTTCATGACATGACCCGGGGTGTGAGGGCCGGGCACCCCTTCAGTCCATGACCCGGGGTGTGAGGGCCGGGCACCCTTTCAGTGACATGACCCGGGGTGTGAGGGCCGGGCACCCCTTAAGTGACATGACCCGGGGTGTGAGGGCCGGGCACCCCTCCAGCACCATGACCCGGGGTGTGAGGGCCGGGCACCCCTTCAGTGCGTTCACTGTCTTGAACCGGGGTGTGAGGGCCGGGCACCCCTTCACATGACCCTGGGTGTGAGGGCCGGCTCGACTTCAGTGCCATGAATCGGGGTGTGAGGGCCGGGCACCCCTTCAGCACCATGACCCGGGGTGTGAGGGCCGGGCACCCCTTCAGTGCTATGCCCGGGGTGTGAGGGCCGGGCACCCTTCAGTGCCATGACCCGGGGTGTGAGGGCCGGGCACCCCTTCAGTGACATGACCCGGGGTGTGAGGGCCGTGCACGCTTTCAGTGCCTTGACCCGGGGAGTGAGGGCCGGTCAATCCTTCAGCCCCATGACCCGGGTGTGAGGACCAAGCACCCCTTCAAGCCCATGTCCCAGGATGTGAGGGCCGGGCACCCCTTTAGTGACATGACCCGGGGTGTGAGGGCCGGGCACCCCTTCACCCATGACCCAGGGTGTGAGTGCCGGGCACCCCTTTAGGTCCATGACCCAGGGTGTGAGGGCCGTGCACCCTTCAGTGACATGACCCGGGGTGTGAGGGCCGGGCACCCCTCCAGCACCATGACCCGGGGTGTGAGGGCCGGGCACCCCTTCAGTACCATGAACCGGGGTGTGAGGGCCGGGCACCCTTTCAGTGACATGAAACGGGGTGTGAGTGCCGGGCACCCCTTCAGTGCTGTGAACCGGGGTGTGAGGGCCAGGCACCCTTTCAGTGACATGACCAGGGTGTGAGGGCCGGGCACCCCTCCAGCACCATGACCCGTGGTGTGAGGGCCGGGCACCCCTTCAGTGCGTTCAGTGTCATGACCCGGGGTGTGAGGGCCGGGCACCCTTTCACATGACCCCTGGGTATGAGGGCCGGCTCGATTTCAGTGCCATGAATCGGGGTGTTGAGGGCCGGGCACCCCTCCAGCACCATGACCCGGGGTGTGAAGGCCGGGCACCCCTTCAGTGCCATGAAACGGGGTGTGAGGGCCGGGCACTCCTACAGTGCTGTGAACCGGGGTGTGAGGGCCGGGCACCCCTTCAGTGACATGACCCGGGGTGTGAGGGCCGGGCAACCCCTTCAGCACCATGACCCGGGGTGTGAGGGCCGGGCACCCCTTCAGTGCTCACTGACCGGGGTGTGAGGGCCGGGCACCCCTTCAGTCATGACCCGGGGTGTGAGGGCCGGCACGATTTCAGTGCCATGAATCGGGGTGTGAGGGCCGGGCACCCCTTCAGCACCATGACCCGGGGTGTGAGGGCCGGGCACCCCTTCAGTGCATGACCCGGGGTGTGAGGGCCGGGCACCCTTTCAGTGCCATGACCCGGGGTGTGAGGGCCGGGCACCCCTTCATGCACATGACCCGGGGTGTGAGGGCCAGGCACGCTTTCAGTGCCATGACCCGGGGTGTGAGGGCCGGGCACCCCTTCAGCTCCATGACCCGGGGTGTGAGGCCGGGCACCCCTTCAGTGCCATGACCCGGGGTGTGAGGGCCGGGCACCCCTTTAGTGACATGACCCGGGGTGTGAGGGCCGGGCACCCCTTCAACCCCATGACCCAGGGTGTGAGTGCCGGGTACCCCTTTAGGTCCATGACGCAGGGTGTGAGGGCCGTGCACCCCTTCAGTGACATGACCCGGGGTGTGAGGGCCGGGCACCCCTTCAGCACCATGACCCGGGGTGTGAGGGCCGGGCACCCCTTCAGTACCATGAACCGGGGTGTGAGGGCCGGGCACCCTTTCAGTGACATGAACCGGGGTGTGAGTGCCGGGCACCCCTTCAGTGCTGTGAACCGGGGTGTGAGGGCCAGGCACCCTTTCAGTGACATGACCAGGGTGTGAGGGCCGGGCACCCCTCCAGCACCATGACCCGTGGTGTGAGGGCCGGGCACCCCTTCAGTGCGTTCAGTGTCATGACCCGGGGTGTGAGGGCCGGGCACCCTTTCACATGACCCCTGGGTATGAGGGCCGGCTCGATTTCAGTGCCATGAATCGGGGTGTTGAGGGCCGGGCACCCCTCCAGCACCATGACCCGGGGTGTGAAGGCCGGGCACCCCTTCAGTGCCATGAAACGGGGTGTGAGGGCCGGGCACTCCTACAGTGCTGTGAACCGGGGTGTGAGGGCCGGGCACCCCTTCACATGACCCGCGGTGTGAGGGCCGGGCACCCCTTCACATGACCCAGGGTGTGAGGGCCGGGCTCGATTTCAGTGCCATGAATCGGGGTGTTGAGGGCCGGGCACCCCTCAAGCACCATGATCCGGGGTGTGAAGGCCGGGCACCCC